>JAILYB010000187.1:600000-1167461 GCA_021437785.1 Rhodomyrtus psidioides | reverse complement strand
TCTAGTAGCAGTAGCTGTTAATGCGAAGAAAAACATCCTTCACTAGTCAAGCAATGTTGGACTGAGTCCAATCCAATTATCCAAAGACGAGGACGCTTTCTTCTAGAGAGCAAATATCTTGCAGGCGAATCCAATGTCTCCCCCCCCCCAAAAAAAAAAAAATGCGTTTCTTTAGTAGCGACCGGAACCAGGATGTTCTGCAATTTGTTCGTTTTACTATAATGTTTCAATGTCCCTGTAGTTGGGGTTTGTGTTTGTGGGTTTAAGATTAGATGTGCGAAATGTCAAAAGATGCCGTTGGATTAATCTCTTTGTTTAAGGAGCAAAAAGGGTTTTTTTTCTCCGTGCTTGTGACTACTTTGTCCCTTTGCGCAACTTTTTATCCCTTGCCCATGTTTTCTTCTTCTTGCAGTCGGATTCCGATGCGAGTCGAGATTTATCCACCCATCCGAGAAAGGGTGGGGGGAAGCTGGACTAAACCGCAGAACTTATCTTTACCGATAATCATTACCGGGTCATATCAGTGTCATATCAGTGTTGCTGATGGCCCCCACGACACCGTGAAAAATCGCGAATAGTAAAGCTCCGTACATAACGGGGGGGAGATTTTTTCCGACGGTTTGGCCCTAAGCGAGAAAAGAGCATCGAAGCGGCAATCGGCAAACGAAATCGATGAAAATTCGGTGAACATGTCTGGTCTTGTCTCATTGCCGTAGTCTCTCCCTCGATGCGCCAATCGCGGCAGATGCGACTCTGCGTTAATGAAGGCGATACCATGTTTAAAAGCAGTGTGTTGAGAATCTGGGCAACGGTCGGTCTCTTCCGACAGTCACATGATCTCTCTCTGTTCCTGCATTTTTTTTTTTTTTTTTTGCTGCTCTCTTTCTTTCTGAAAAGGAAAAGGTTGTGAAAGGGTTAAAAAGCAGTAAGAACACGAGTCCCATCAATCCCTTTCAATCACCAAAAAGTAAAAAAAATGGGAAATCAATCAAACAGGGGGGAAAAGCTCCATCTTTTTTCTCTACAGTGGGGGAATCCAAGCCCTTGAGAAATGAGAAAAGAGGTAAAAAAAAAAAAGAAAGAAAGAAAAGAAAAGAAATCATCACCGTCTTTGCTTGGAGGGCGGCCCCCATGGCGCCACCTCCCCCTCCTCGAAAGTCTAAATCGGATTGGATTCCATGGGTTTTTCAAACGCGAATTAAAGAGGGTCGCGAATTGAAATTTTCAAGAGGCCAAGGCGGGGGGAGTTAGGAGGAGGGAGGACCCCACCATTGATTAGGCATTGATTTTGCTTCCAGAACTGGACCCTCTGTTTTTTTTTTTTTTTTGAAGTTTGAATCATGAGCACGACACCCTTGTGGAGAAAAAGAAAAAAGGAACAAAATAAGATAGAGAGAGAGAGAGAGAGAGAGAAAGCACGCTCATCAAGAAAAGGGAAGTGCTTTTAACCAAATCTCTAGTGGGGTTGTTTTGCTTTGCTAACTAAAGCAGGGCAAAGGGATTTCCTGCTGGGCCCGAACGGGTTTTCTTTTTGATTGATCCAGCATCATCTGCAAATTTTCACTTGTCCCCTTTTCCTCGAAGCATGATTAGAGAGAAATAGATAGTGCCACGGATGTGAGATCTCTCTTGTCCTTTTGGGGCAAAACACTCATAATGCCACGCTCTCTGCTCTCATAATATCTACCTGATCCTCTGTTTCGATTACGTTGCTACACCACTGCTGCCCTAAAAACGAACAGGGTTATTTTAAATTATTATTATTATTTTTTATCATAAAAAATCATAAACTGATGTGCTCGTTTTCATTTCCGTTAATTTAATTTTTTTGGTTAAGATAGATTAATAATACCACGGAAATTTTCAAACTTGCATGTCTGTGATAAAACGGATGGTAACAACGCCCGAATTTAGTACACCCTCGTCAAACTCGCGAATTTGATCAATAAAATTTAGCGAAAATTGACGGAAGGTAAATTTATCACGTGCGTGCCAATTTAGATTCTTTGTGATCAAAAAAATTTATTTGAATACATGTTCCTTTTGGTGATATCGACTTTAAAAGGAACATGGCCCCTGCATCGGCCATGTTATGCTCTGCAAGCCGGTGGCCCTATTGCTTGACGTAAGACCCCTCACAATTTTTCCCGCTCTTAGAATAAAGCTGAGGTGTCTAGATTCCCCCCCCCCCCCCCCCCCCCCCCCAACCAAAATAGTAACTGGCGGCATAATTGATGAAAGTGTGGTGTAGGTGCCCGGCCTATGTCAAAAGCCTTCTGGTGTTTGAACTTAACGTTAGCATTTTGTCTCGTGTCGTGCATGTCCTCGTCACTCCAAAAAGCGGGCTAAGTCAAGACAAGTTCCGAGCAAAGCTCTCATGGGGTATGATGTGGACGACGATCCAGGAAGACAGCGGCTTGCTCCGGCAGTCCATGTGGTATGGTCGGGGGAGTCGAGACGTTGGACGATGTTGCGTCTCGAGAAGCCGAAGGTCGCGCGTTTCGTTTTCTGCCTAATATGTACGCGATCCTGTGCCCTAATCACGTGGTGGTGTGTCCTAAGACCTATGCACCCACCGTGAATGAGTCCAAATCCTAAAAGTTGCACGAATTTAAATGCTCTCGAGCAACTGGTTAGGTTCGTGTCATTGTCCTGCGGTACAGCCGTTTGAATTCGTGCAATGCTTGTTTACTTGTCGGTGTTTTCCTCAATGTTGTTCTTGTCTAGTTCGAGTTGATGTGTATCACATGCCACATTCGGATAGATTTAGAGTTTCATTATTATGATTATGCCTCATAGCCGGGCAAGCAATAAGGCGATTCATTAGTCTTTTTGCTTTTTATAGGTGTGGTAAGGTCGTATCTCCAGTGGATTCCTATTTTCGACTGTCGTGCGATCTTATCGGTTACGTTGTTATTCTTATCGGTGATCCGACCCATAATACCCTTTTTTTCATGATAAGATTAAACATTGCACCTTTTGCGAAAGTTTCTATCCACTTGGGGCAAAATATTTTTCTTGAACTTGCGGAAAATGGTCGAATCCGGGAACGTCGTTAACGAACGTTGAATGACCCGGCCCGAATCACGAGTCGCAGAATGAACAGTTATGAGTCGGAGCAGTGAGTTGACACGGGCGAATTTGTGTCCCCACCTACGGTACGAACGCCCCCACTAATCTCTCACCTCATTAGTCGCTCCGTATCCGAACGCGTGGGACGGCGTAGATCGCCTTCGCGGACTGCGAGCTAATGTCCGTCCAATAAATCCACTCAAGATAATTTGTTTTAACAGATTAATAGATAGTTTATTGATTGTTTTAGACTAATTTCTTCGTCTGTTGCCATTTCTACATAGTTATATATATATATAATACCGCCCACTATCCACACGTACTAAAAGCCTCCCGACAATCTTCAACCTTCTCGGCCGCCCGAGTTCTTTGTCGACAGCAACAGCGTCATTTACTGCGTGCACCTGCCAAAGGACTTCGTATGAAATAATTCGCTGGGTTTGGGTTCAAAGGGAGCTCGACCCTCGATTCAAGAACTGGGTGTGGGCAGATCTTGGGGCTATTTGGACTTTGGAGCTCGAGGCAAGTTTCTGTTCTTTCTTTGAAACTGTGATTTGGGTTCCTCTTTTTGGCTTTTGCGAGTGAGTTCACGGGGGTCATAACGCGATCTTGAGCTGAGCTTGAGTGGGTTCTGCTTGCTGTCCCGAGACAAAATCTTTGTGTGCAGTGCTTTTGGTTGGCTTTCCCCTGTTTACCACTTCGGATTCTTTGTTGATTGTGCTTTGGTGTTGATAAAGTTGGTTGCTTTATCGGTATCTGTTGCTATCCTGTGCACCTTTGGATTCTTTATAGTCGGGATCTTGGTTTTCGGGTATGCTCTCAATAATTGAGTGTTTTTCTGCACAAATTGCGATTGTTCTTAGACTTAGGGTTTAGTGAATTCGTAATTTCACCGATCTCAAGGCTTTGGCTGAGTGAGCTTTTTGTCTTCTAGCTTTGTGTTGTGCTTATTTCAGCTCGGAACCTGCTTCAGTTAGAGGGTTGAACTTGATTGTGGGTTTGGTGCTTGGGTTTGAGTTTCTGGGATTTGGGGCCAGTTACAGGGTCGCTGATTTTAAGGCTTGTTTTTCTGTTTGCTTCTTTTGCCAGAGGAAAGGTTCTAGCTTTCGGTCTTGGTTGCTTTCTCCAAGTCGGCAACTCGATCAGGTAATCTTGCGCTTTGTCCCATTTAGAGCTCATCGCAATCTGTCTAGGTTTCTGCTTGATTTCTGGACTTTTGACCACTTTGAGTTGAGTCCATTAGTGCAAGTGGTGTGTTGTTTTTGACTCAGAAGTTTTTGGCACACTCACCTGATGGTTCACATTAATTTCGTGCTTGTCCAGATTTGGTTATTCATTCGGTCTAGGATGGATTCGCCACAGTCTGTTGTTTCGGCATTCAAGAGCTCTGTTGTTGAGGTTGAGAAACAGCAACCGGACTTCTTTGTCCTGAACTCGGGTTGTTTCTCCAAGGGCATTGATGCCAACAGGAGGGAATCTGGTGGTGGTACCTTGGAGAGCTTTGTTGGCTCTCTTGAGGTTTTCGTGCATCGGGCGCGGGACATCCATAACATCTGCATATACCACAAGCAAGATGTTTATGCTAAGCTTTGTTTGACCAGCGATCCTGACCTTGCTGTGTCTACCAAAACCATTAATGGCGGTGGGCAAAATCCGGTTTTCAACGATAATCTTCGGCTCAATGTACGAACATTGGAGTGTTCCCTCAAGTGTGAAATTTGGATGCTGAGCAGGGTGAAGAATTATATGGAAGATCAGTTGCTGGGTTTTGCTCTGGTGCCATTGTCCGAAGTCATCCTCAAGAATGGGAAGTTGGATAAGGAGTTCTCTCTCTCTTCAACTGATCTCTTTCATTCCCCTGCAGGGTTCGTTCACTTGTCACTCTCTTATACTGGAGCTTCACCTGAAGTGATGGCTATCTCGGCTCCACCCACTGTTTTGGCCACTGAGGCATCTGTCCAAGAATCAGAAGTAGTAGCTGAATCGGACCCATGTGAGCTTGATAAGATCGAGTTTCCAGATCCAAAGATTGTTAATGAGAATCAGATGATGGTTTCTGAGTACTTTGGCATCCCATGTGATAGCTTGGACTCTCAGAACTCTGAGAGCTTGGTTGCTTCAGATGAGAATCAGCTGAGTTCAGAAATGGGAGTTCATGCAGTAGACAGCATCTCAACAGCCACAGTTCAGTCGGTCCTGCATCCAGTCCGTGATTCGCCCCCAAGCAGCGTGTCTACAACTGGGGTATCTTCTCCTTCAGTTCCTGCGAGCTCCCAGTCCTCAGACGCTCCAGTTGCTTCAAAGTATGCAAGTCAGGAAGAAAATTCCAAGCCTTCAAATGAGCAGCACGTTTCAACCCCAAAAGATCAGAGCGTTTGCAGCGATGATCGTGACAGTGCTTCCTCCGGTGGTGCATCGAGCAATTCTTCAGCAAAACCTCTTATCACAGTAAACATGGAGCCGGAGCAGAAAGTGGTGCAGCAGGATTTTGTGGACATGTACATGAAAAGCATGCAGCAGTTTACTGAGTCCTTGGCTAAGATGAAGCTTCCTATGGACATTGAGAGCGAGGAACCCAGCCCGGCAAGTTCGACTCCTGATCAGAAACTGCAGACATCAAAGAGCAATGGTTCTCGTGTGTTCTATGGGAGTAGAGCCTTCTTCTGAGCTATTGTTCCAGTAAGCTGAGATGGAGTGACACGGGTGACAGACTTTAGAGTGAGGACTGATGCTGATAGTGAACTGTAATAACTCATGATTTAGTGTGGCATTTCCCTTTGCATGTCAAGATGATTTAGGATGGGGATCGTGACATGTACTTTTAGCAACTACTTTGATGTTGTCAATGATGTCCATGTATAAGAATATATATCATTTCTCATTAACTTTCCTGTCTTACCTCTACTAGCCAATTATCACCATATCAGTACCCCTTTTGACTTCATCCAGAAACGGGTGTGATCAATTGACTTAATGCTTCTCGATCACAATGTGTGAAATGGGTGAAAGCATCAAGATATTGTCTTGAGTCTGTCATCCCCAATAAGTAGGCTGTCATATCAGCGGGACGCTCATCTCTCTTGCAATCGAACTGCAGTTAGCGGAGAAATTTCAGGCCACTTCAGTGTTTTAACATTCTGATTGATAACCTTAAGCCAAAACCTTCCTTTTAGAAGTCTGAATTGTGCCGATGCATTAATTTACTAGAAGATAATTAGTTGGGTTCTATTGACCTTGTCTTCTATGAGGATGAAAGACATGAATTACATAGACAAGTACAACGCTCTTTTCAGGCGCCTTTGCTTCATCAAATCGGCACTTCGACTATTTCATTCGCTCTGGTGTACATATGTCTCCGACAGATCCACGCAATCTGCCCATCATCTCTGTATCGGATCCTCCATAGTCCAAACTTCTCTGCGATATCTTTCCCAGTTGAACACCCGCGGTCCCTCAGGAAATCCACTACCCATTGCTGTGCTGCTCGTAGATCTTGCTGTATATCCCTCGAACGGTCAGTGGTTCTGCTTCTAGATCTTGCAGCGGCTCCAACAGCCCCAGCAGCAACGGCACCTGCTGCTCCATACATGAGGGAAGAGTCGGCTAGATGAGCGACTTCCCTGCTCAAGTCGGGGATCATCTCTCCCATCCCAGCTGCTAGATGGGCTCCAATCTTAAGTGCAAACGTAATTAATTTCATGAATTTTGTCATGTATGGAGCCAAGCATTGTACCGCCCTGTTATTGATATGCATCATTTCGCATCCTATCTGATCTTCCACCACATGCATTTCTCTGCGGTATTCACATAACATGTGCAGGCGAAGTGCCGTCATGCCTGATATCATATTGGTGACCAATCTCCTTGAGTAGGTCTCTGCTCTGACAAAATAGAACATATTGGGCACTTTCCTTTCTTCGACTAGGACATTATAGTTGACTAGATAGTTTACTTTGTGGTGAAGCTGGAGGAGGAGTCTGTGCTCATAGTATCTGAGCCCTTGGATCTCCTGTTTCAGATCTCTGATTTCCTGCTCAATGATCTTCAGTCTCTGCAGAACTGCTTCAACTCCCTTGGCAATACCACCAAATGTCGGCTCAACTCTACAGTCTGGTTCCTCCGTTATCGACATGGAGCTTTCGGGTCCATCTGGATCATTTTCATTTGGAACTTGCAGCTCATTTGCAAGGTTGTACAGGTCGTGATACCTACGGTGCAGCACCTCACGGAAGTCATCATCTGATAAGAGGTCCCGAGCAAAATCAAAGCCAGCTCCAAGCACAGATGTATGAGTCGGAGTGTTTCTGTCAGACTCTGAGACTGGATGCCATGTGTGCTGATAATCATACATGCTTTCTGCAGGAACTGAGAGGAGCGCGTGCTTCAATTGTTGCAGAGAGACAAACTGAGATTTCCGGTATCTAGGAGGTGTCAGATTCCGCACGCATTCTGGACGCAAGATGTTTTCAGTCAAGTTGATACCATGACAGAGGCTTTGGATAGCCGGAATAATGAGCTGCTGTATGAGTCGGAGTGTTTCTGTCAGATTCTTAGTGGAGCATGCCAGGACATCAATGTAGTATCCTAGTTGTCCTCCAAGTTCCACCCTAATATACATGCCATTGATGTTTATGACGACGAGGTACTTCTCGAGACTGTAAGTTGCTCCATGTTGGTTCTTCAGTGCCACAATTTTGTTGTGGAGGTGTACCTGAATTCACAAAAGCAGCGATTATTACGAGTCTGAAACCAGGAAATTGTTTTGTATTCTTGGTAGTAAGTTCTCCTTCTGGCTTTTTGGCCGGCACGACATTCTGATTAACGCCTTCCTGTATATGTTGATTAGAATTTGTGATTATACGACTGATTTAGTTTCTGGGAAGTCATGGACTTTGAGGAGGGCGTGAGCCAATCAAGCATATTCGTGCCTAGTCAGTTTTCCATGTTGATGAGGACCACGGTTGCTTGAGATCTATATAGCAAAAACCAAGTTCTAACCACAACCTACATTAGTAACGATTTGCTTATCAGATAGCATCACCCTCCAAAAACTATGGTGAAACCCAATTGATGATTTCCCTGAGAATAGGGAGGGGAGGAGAAGATCAAAGATAAAAGTTACCTGTAAACGGGGGAAGAAGCCTGGCGTAAGAAACTTGTGACTTGAATCATCACACTCGAGATGCCGTCCTGCATAAAGGCAGTCGGGTGTGCTAAATGGCCACCTCTGTGGCTTTCCTCTGCCTTCTTCGAGGATTGAGGGGATAAGCAGCAGAGAATTTGGATGCGACGGGTCTTGTTCATAACATAGCTCTAATTTCAGCATCATCCTTATAAGGTCACCCGCATCCAAGTTCTCAAATACTTTTGAACCCATACCAGGAATGTGGCTCTGTAAACTTCCTCTGAGAATCTTCTCCAGTTCTTTTCTGCCAATGAAACCATTACTGTCTGATGACCCGTACCTTTTGACTTCTAACCTCACCAGTTGGCCAAGCACTTCACTGCAAAACCACTCACAATCTAAGATCAGGAATTCCAAATTATTGAAGTAGATAACTTCGCCCATGTCATGAAGGCATGAAGCCACAGTACGCCTCCTGATCTCCACCTTCTCTTTGTCATCATGCCTTGAACGAATTCTTAAACATGGAACCTTAATTTGACACAGCTCGCTGAACTCCTTCCACTTCATAGCCGGTCTCCCATAGTGTTCTGCTCTCCAATCTGATAGAATTTGCACCATGTCATTGCAGAGCTGGTAAACCCTGGGGACTCTTTGGAGGATTGTCTTACTAGTCCTTCGAAGGTGATGGGTCAGGTTACTAACAGATGCAGAGGATCTTGCATCGACTGTGAATACAGTAGGGTAAAAGTCTACATACCCCTGGAACTTATCTCTTACCCTCTGAATTGAGTTCCCAATTTGCTGCACATTTTCAGATGCCTGATTGATTTTGTCATAATGCGTGAGAACCACTGTCACATACGGCAGCATACATTGCTGTGCTGCTCTGCCGGAATTGGAGACTATGAACCTGAGCCAGTATTGGATGTCTTCCTCCACCTCTGCCGGTGTCTTTGGTTCTCTGTTGTTCGGTTTTCTGAACAAACTCGAGATAATTAGGAAGAACGACGCGCTTCCCTGCCCTGGAAACATGAGGTCATGGAAGGAGTAGAATTCGTGCTGACCCGCCAGGTTCCAAATAGAAATCTTTGTCTCTTCATCCTTGAAAGTCTTTATCTTCATTCCAGTTGGTTTGACTGCTTGCTCAACTGGATTTACTAGTGTCTTGACCTGATCAATGTAGGGAAGCCGCGAGGAAGAGAAATTTTGTGATACGGAATGACACAGCGTGGTTTTACCTGCCAGTTTATTTAACAGAGGGACATTCTATCACTGAGCATTCGAGGAATACAGATCATGCTATTAAATTAGGCACTCACGACTTAATTGATTCACGTGCAATTTAGATTTGGAACATTACCTGCATATTCCTGCCCACACAGGAATACTCTACATGTCTTTGGCATCACAAGCGGCATGTCTTTCATCAAGTCGATTTCCGGTTCAGTCCTCTCGCTCTGGCCTAGTCTTTGGTTTATCCCATTTGTCTTCCCCGAGTTGTGCAGTGGAGTTCCGACTAGATCGACATTCTCGATCCATGGATTGATTTGCAAGGTTTCCATTATTGCCTGCAATACTGGCTCCCCCTTTACCCCTTTGCAACCTTTCAATGACAAGTATCTTAATGTAGCATTTCTTTCTAAGCTCTTGAAGATCTTGATGAAGTCTTCTGGTCTCAAACTCTCGTCGTCATATATGCTGAGATGTGTCAAACTTTCGTTGGTCGTTAGCATCTGCAAAATGGCTGCCAATCCGTCTCTTCCGATTTTGGTTCTTTCACCTCCAAAAGCCACGGACTTTAAGGTTACGTTAGCTTGAATCTGAAGAGCAGAGAACCTACTCAATGGACAAAGTAAATGTTCGACACCAACACCGCCAAACCAATTCCCATCGACAGACAAGCTATGCAATCTCTTGTTTTTGAAGAGTCCGGCTGCGACATAAACAACTCCTTTGTCCTTAAGGCAAGTTTTTGACAAGTTTACCTCTTGAAGAGTCTGGTTCTGTTCCAGGACCCACCGGAACTCTTTCGCCCACCGCGATTTCAGTCGGACCCCAGTCAGATCGAGTGCTTTGACTGTAAAATTCATACCTAGAGCACATGCAACCCTGCAAGTTCCTGAGAGATCGAGCCGATATATCCGCAATGTGCTGTTCTCAGGCAAAAACTCCACCACCTTTGAACTCCTTTCCCCTTTCTCTCCGCTCCAAATATGAACTTCCATGGTCCTGTTTCTTGCCAATACTGCTGAAATTAGTGGTGTCGCTGTTATGGAGTTCGAGTCGAAAATCGTCAACAGCTTTAGTGTGGAGTTCACTTCGATCATCTTCGAGAGTTCCTCTGCACCTTTTGGGCCGACCGAATCTTCCCATATTTGCAACCCTTCCAAGCAGTCATTGTACTTGAGAGAGGACGCTAGAAGCCCCGCTCCCGTGGCCCCGAGTCTGGATTCGCAGAAAGTTACTTCTCTGATCACTTTGTTACTCTTTAGAAATTCGGACAACTGCGCCAAACAATCCACACTGAATCTGTTCCTCCTAAACACAACTTCCTTGATGCTCGAGCTACGCTCCATCAGCCCTCCCAAGGTTTTCACCAGCTGCAGCTCCCAACTGACACAGAGGAACTCGAGGTTTCTCAACGATGAGTGAGCATTCTTGGATGTTCCTATTGCTGTAAGGAGGCGGGAGAAGCACTGGAGGTTGTCTTTGCTGATGTTCACATTCAACGAGCTTTCCGTTTCCTGGAAAAAACCAGACTTGGGTTGTGAGAGGTCGAAGGAAATGCTGTGCAAGACGAGACTTTCAGAGTCGATCGCTTGTACAACCCAGTGCAGATCTCCGAGCGTCTCGTCTGATGCCATTGCTACGCTCACTACAGAGGAACCGCTTGTTTGCTCATGAAATCACCCTACGGTTTCAACAGCCAAAAGGGTTTCTTGAGCAAACAGAAGGTTTTAGTGTTTACTGTTTAGTATGGATGCTCCTTTTTTTTTCAGGTTTTGTCCATGAACGACAAAGGGGTTCACTGAGCTTCTTCCTACGAATTCTTGCTTCCCTTGTGCTTTATTCCTTGCTTCTCTTTGAAGTTATTCCATCGTGCAACTAAGGATTCTTGAAATTCCACGTCTTCTCAGCCTATACAGTCTCTTGGTTTTGGCTTCACTTATGTCCTTTAGATCTTGTAATTGGCTCTGGTCATCCATTCAAATATGTGAACCAAATATTTAGTGGGTTGCTTGCTAATTCAAGCAATGTGGTGGTGATGGGAGCTGTGCTGCTGTACAAAGTGAGCAATGGGGTTGGATCATGTTGCCATGATGAACTAAGATCTGGACACGTTACGGAAATTTTTTTACCTTTTTTGACCTTTTTGGCCCGTTTACACAAGCTTTACCACTGCTACCTGTCCTCCTTTTCATATGGGCAAAAAGCAGAAGGGGAATCCTATAAAGCAGTGCATCTCTGGGCCCTGGGGGACGACAATGATGCTAATATTCACTCTCTCTCTAGAAAGATCTATCTTTACAGCAGAAAAACAAAACTTGAACTTTTATGCTCCCAAACCACAAGCAGCTGGCCCACGTGACAGTTCTTGGTTAGACCCCTAATTTGTGATGGTCCGGGGTAATCCCATCCGTTGCTTTACGGGGTCTTACAGCATCTAACGGCTGAGATTAGGCGGTCCGTGATGGGCCGAGTCCATCCAAAAAGATTTCCTAGGTGCCGGAGCCCATTCCAGATGTTGCGGCAATCTATGGTTATCAATTCGCACTTCTCATTTGCTGCAATTTTGTAACAGAGAAAAAGAAAAGGTGACAGTACATCTCATGTGAGAACTTGAATTGTTAACGAGTAGTGACCTGTTATGTTTCTTTTGAAGTCCCGGAGACAGAGAAGGAGACAATCATTCTTAAAATACTGTCCCATTTATTTATAGCTCATCTTAGTAGTTGGCAGGCACTGAGAAAAGACCGACTCAGTCAGAATTTACGGCGAAGATTTTAGATTCTCAACCAACCCACTTTCCAACTTTTTGGCCAAAGCGCAGTTTTCAATGTTTCATGATGCCCTTTCCTTCTTTAGAAACATAAACTGACTATCAACGGTCAAAGAAAGAAAAAGAAAAAGAAAAAGGAATTGTGGCATCTATCTTCTACCAATGACAAGGTTAAAAAAGAATTGACCTTGTTGTGAATTATCAGTTAATATTGTCATCAGATTGGCAGAAATCAGTCGGGACCGATTGCCTCAAAGGCTAAGACAGGAAGCAGGTTATGCGTCTCATTCAAACTAAAGTTTGGTCTTTGAATCAGATCATGTTCACGTCGATGTCTTATCAGGTAGGTATCCATTTGTGAGCAAGGCGACAGTTCTTAATGCGACTAATGGAGGTCCGCAACTTGATTGAAACGCAAAGTCACACCGACCTAATCAAGACAAACTTGAATTTAGGGAGAGAAGTGAAATTAACGACGAGTTCCCCGCCTAAAAAACAGGGCAATGTTAGTTCTGATGGATAGATGATTCCCTTCTTTCTCTAGGGGAAATAACAGGTTGAGAGAGAGAGAGAGAGAGTATGCCAATGGAATATGAATGTAGACAATGAAAAATGAAAACGAAGGGGACCTGGAATCTTATGCATTCCTAGATAGTAACTTGCCTGGTGACCATATCTTATCCTTGGCAAGATTGGTAATGGATAAGTGATCAGAACCCAGAAATCCATTGGCCGACTGTGACCCATGACTAACTCTTGTCTTCCCGATTTGCTATCTCAGCGTCTAATTTGGCAAAATCGTTCTGAACACATGATGTTTTGATAGAAAAATGACTAGCGCTGCGCTTATGCATGGTGTTTCGTCCAATGTATGCTGCATATAACGGACAAATGCAAATGGCGGTAGTACCTAATTGAAGGCCTCGGAAACCATAGAACAAGAAGACTATAATAGCAGTAGAAATTTCCAAAATACAGAGTGTTGCAACAATTATCAACTACCAGAAAGAAAACATCGCAACCAATGGAAATTGGAATTAGCAGTAAGATGTTAAGGAGTTTAAACTGAAACACGACGAGCCTAAGAGAAGAATATGCTAATTGGAAAACCAATCTCAGTGTACTTTCTTTTCATTAATAGACAGTTTGATAACCGAATTGAGTATCGAGTAGCTTATTTAATGGGGATCGTAGGGGTACCCCTCATTGTTCCACACTAGCAAATCAAACCAGGCCTCACATACAATCTGTCACAGGGAAAACATATTCCTGAAGAAAAATTAGAGCAGGCAATTACCAGCTAATTGCCTGGTATCACAGTGATATTGCCAAAAAAAAAAAGCGAAAGAAAGATCCAACTTGGTATTTTTATCCTCTATAACTGGTTTGTCTCCCAAGAGACGCACTGATTTCTAATTCGAACCAATCTTCTTGAGTATAAGTTCTGCAATTTGATTTACCTCTCAATGAGTTGCTGTAGAAGGGATTTGAGGCCTAATGTAGGGGCAAAAATCAGTTATTAGACCTCCAAAAAAAATCCCTTATAATACTGTCTCTGGATATGTAAGCTTGAAATTGTACTCCACTCGACTATAAGTTCGACATCCCTGTAAACTGAGATATGAACATCCTGGAGGATTAAGCGCAACCTTTGACCTTATCTTCGCCTAAGACTACCCTGTGAATTTGCAAAAAAAGAGTCTCCTAAGCAGCAATTCCTGAGGCATGAATTAAAACAAGTCAAGAAATTAACCAATCTGATTACGTTATAAAGGTATGCAGATAAATAGAATGTTCATAAAGAAACTGTTAAAAAAGAAGGTTGAGAGAGAGAGAACTAATATCAAGCGCATCTTATTTGATGCTTTAAAGGCGATACATTTCTACATATGGTGGTTAAAAATGATATTCAAATAGTGTCTTATCGCTTCAAAATCAATTTGCAGTTACAAAGAAACGCAAGAATAATCATTGGAAAAAGGACCAGTAGAAAGGATCTCAGTCCATATAGTTGTAGGACTTTTTAGCTAGTTACCTTAGCAGAAGGTCCAGATATTACTGTGATTTTATATGAAAACATGGTCAGGCCTCTCTTTAATTGTACACTTTCTAGTCATGCAAATCTTGACCTAACGATCTCATGGGGTTAGAGAAGAGGGGGAAATTCTAAGAAGAAATTGCTGGTCCTATTGCAGTTAGCAGCAAATTAAACTCATATCCACTGCATGTAGGTTTAGCAAAAAGAAGAGATCCCATTTTGAGCCACTGTGATGATTGCTTTATCTTGTAGGCCGTGCTCAATCTGATCTGCTTTTGTAATGACAAAGCGTGGAAAACACAAATCAAGTCCAGCAATTAGGATATCTTGATGAACGCTCTCATTTAGATCAGACGTGAAACCTAGGACTCATCATGTTGAAAACCCAAAGAAAATTAAACTAACAAGGAAGCACTCAAATCACTGACATCTAATAGGCTACAAGTTTATAATGTTATACTGGAAGCTGGCTTTTCTGCTAAGAAGTTTTAGCATTACTTTAGTCTGAACCCTAAAAATTGCTTTTGGAAAAGTCTTCTCCATTGGTGGATATGAAGTTTGGCGAGTGATTCCAGAAACTGATGAAGGATCACTGTGTAAGTTCAAAACTGTTAGTCTGTGATATAAGCTACTGCCTAGAAGGATCATGAAAGGTAATCTCAAATGCAGCATGTTCCAGTTGCACATCAGGCCCATTCTGTCTTAAAGAAACAGGTGTTAACTCCTGAAAACAAGTAAAGCCCGTCCAATGTTAAACTGAAATTCACTTGCTTCATGTTTGGTAATGCATTGTCTGAGTTCTAGTACTTCATACCGGTAACCTGACCAAAAAAATATTATCCAGAGAAAACTGTACCTCTATTAGGCTGTCTACTCGTGTTGCTATAACTTCCATATCCTTCTGAACTTTTAGCTGTGACATCTGAAGCCAGATTGGCAATACCAAAACCAAAGGATTCAGAACCATCTAGCACAGGATTGGCAGATCTCCAAGTTGAGCCGCTATAATACATGTCCCCATAGCTCTCCTCGAAACTGCCAGTCGAGGCAGCGAATGACGACGCCGAGGCCCTACTGTTGCCGGTATTTCTTATGTTTCCGTCTCCTTCCAAACCATAACTGTCATTTCCATTCCCACGACCGAAATTCCGGCCTTGAGCTGAGAAACAAGAGGGGTCCCAGTCTGCTCCTGCCTGCCCAAATGAGACTCCATAGCTTCCGCTTCCACGGCCCAAGGGAGTACCCATATTTATTGGGTTAAATGCACTATTTAGGCCGCTATTTCCCCATACAGCCCGACTTCTGGGACTTAAAACAGAGCCACTTATTTGACCATCTGTGCTATTGCCAATGGGATTATCAAACCTGCTTACATTGCCAATGTAGTATGGCCTAAACGTCCGCCCATATCCTGAGCCATTGCCAACGTTGGAACCACCGCCCAAACTTGGGTTTAAGACAGGGTCCAGACTCATGTTGATTCCATGAGCTGAAGTACCAAATGGCGGAAATCCTCCTCGAGCTGTGACCATAGGATTGAACCTATTCAAAGAATACCCTTGAGCATATCCATTAAGTAGGTCATTGACCCTGTTCACGCCATAGTTATATCCCATCAGAGGGCTCCGGGCTGGCCCCGGAGAGAGCTCTTTGGGAACCGCCTTCTTGACCTCGACCATTTTCCCATTTAAATCATGGAAGGTGCGGTACAGAACCCGGTCCACAGCATCCTCCGAATCATAAGTTATGAAACCAAAACCTCTGGGTCTTTGGGTATTGTGGTCATACATGACTACAACATCAATAATATGACCGAACTGATCAAAGTACTTCTTGAAGTCGCTTTCCGTGATTGTAGAAGGTAAACCACCTACGAAGACTTTTTTGGTACGTCCTGGACTCGGAGATACACTCATGCTGGCTGAACTCCTATTAAGAAGTTGCTGATCCTCCCTAGGAACAGCTTTCTTTGCTTCAACCTGAGATCAAGAATTTAAAAGCCAAACTGCTTGTCAGAATTTCCGTTTTCTTTGCCCTGCAAACTTGGGCTGAACAGACAATGCTGTAAAATTTGGTCTAAATACTACATAGGGAGGAGGAAAAGTTGCATGCCCTCTAAATTCACAGACCTGATCCAAGAATTTCAAGTGTATAGGAGCCTGATTAGCAGAATTTTGATCCCATTCCACAATGTACATAGACTCACGTGCTTTGATCAACTTACCGAGCGACCGTCAATCAAGTGCTTATCCCTGGTCACCCTTTCAGCAACAGCGGGATCCGCAAAGACCACAAAACCGAATCCACGAGCTCGGCCGGTTGCTCGATCTCTCATGATCATAGCCTCCACCACCTCGCCATAGCTCCCAAAGTATTCTTTAAGGCGTTCTTCATCCGTGTCCCACGAAATCCCACCAATGAAGAGCTTCCCAAGATCTGACTCCATCTTTTCTAATGATCAAGCATTGCACATCACCTCATCAATCAACAATCTGACTCGTAAAATGGGATAATTCAACAAGAGAACACTCATTCTCAACCCTTTACCCCAGTAAATTCCATAATTCACTGCGATGAACTAGACAACCTGTGTACATGTCTATAGAAAAGATTAGACTGGCAGATTCAAATGCAGAAAATGGCAATCAGACAAAGACTTACCTGAGAAATTCTAAAAGTTTTCAGACAGAATCAGATTGGTTGCTCCAGTTGGGGGTGGGAAGTGGATGGATGGACCTTGAATTCAGTGTCGTAGCATCAGATCTTCATCCACAACAACAAGGCAATAGAAGATTCCTGCTAAAACCGAAGATGTGAAATTCAAAGATGGAATTCGGATGGATCAAGAAACCCAGCAGAACTCAATAGAGACAGGCTTTATATGAACATGGAGATTGAGTGGGCAAGAAGATAAATGAGTGAATTTACCATTGTGGGTGGACCCAGATGGCAAATTGGGCAAGAAACTAAGATCTAAACAAGATTAACACACAGTAATGAAAACAGAGGAAGAGCTCAATTTCTCTCTCTCTCTCCCCCCTCTGTGACGATGTTCCTTTTATCTTTCTTGGTTATTCCACTCTCTCCTCCTCTGAATATAAAAATGCAATTTTTTGTTTCGCACAGCGCTAGAGAGAGAGAGGGAGAGGGAGAGGGAGAGGGAGAGAGAGAGAGAGCTGGCAATCTTCTGGCGCAAGAACATTCGGAGGATTCTTAAGAGAGAAGAGAAGTGGCTGACGATGTTTACGTTTATCGCTTATTTTAACATAAAACACTGGCATTTGAAAAAAAAATAAAAAAAATCAAACGACTGAGAAATACAAGGCGAAATAAATTGGATGGTATGATAAAATTAGACAAATTGGGCAAATTTCTCCCAGAAACTTGGATTCCACGAAAATTCATCGCGTCTATCCATCCTAGTATCGATCTATCAGACATGATGATAGTGCATGAGCGTTAGCGAAAACGACACCTCTTCTGCTAAACATGCCTTTTCATTTAGCGCTTGACTTTATCGAGGTGGCGAACTATTCTGGACATAGAGCACCTGCTTTTTCTTGATTTACGACCAAAACAAACTCTGCACCGAGGAATTAACAACTGGAATTATGTCCGAAAGACTTTAAAATGGGAAGACTCGTGATTTGTCCAATCTAGTGGCAAGCACGTAAAATCCAGCACAATGATGTTTGCTTTTTAGCCTTTTTTCAGTGGTGAACCTGAAGGAGGAGCAGAACATCAGCTCTAGTCCTCAATGATGCATCTCAAGATCGGCGATCCACCACATATTTTTGGATTATTATTATTATTATTATTATTATTATTTTGCTTCGTCATTGGATTGATAGTTTCGATTCGCTGGCAAAAATTACATCATATATAGGATGATGAAAGGGTTATCCCCATTTTTTTTTTGGCAGAGACTCTTAAACCGACCATGTCGAATATGACCGATCCTGTCGGAATAACGAGCAACAATCGATATGGGCCAATAACAGAACGCGGACTAAATCTCGAATTCGTAGCAGATGCTTTGTTATCACAATAATTGATGCCGGATTACTGGAACTCGGGAAGGATTAACTGTTCCATGGGCAAGGAGGAAGGAAATCATCAACCAACCAACCGAAAAAAAATGAATTAATTAGTATTTCGACTATAAATATTTTTCTAAATCGGTCTTAGTTATCCGAAATGGGTTGGTGATTTGTCATCATGGGTGCGTTGCAACAGCTACATTGTTGCCAGTAGACGGCTACCGGAACCAAAACTCCACATAAGAGTGAAAGTTGACAACTGTGGCATCTAATTAATTAAAATTTCGTAGCAATGGCCTAAGTCTCTAGGACAAATAATTGCTGGGAGGACAACGTTATTTTCATATTGCTAAGACAGGGGCCACTTGCAAACCTTGAGAGGAACCAAAGTTCCATGTCCTTCAATTTTTTTTTTTTTTCATAAACCAAAGTTCCAACTTATAAAGCATAGAAATTGGCTTCATCGACGTGGGAGATGGGAACAGCAAAAATGGTATTTGGTAACTCTAATTTTTCCCTTCTTCCCTTTTTAGCCAACTCAGTTGGTGCAAGGGAGCAAACAATCTTTGATTTTATTAAGGGCTGTTAGGCCTTGCTTTCTCCAACAAGGAATTGTTAAATTTTTGTTGTGAAAATTGACCAGGCGTGGCTTGGATCTAGGTCGTCTCAGCTAGTTATGAGGTGTCTTTTCACATATTATATTAGGAGAAGGACATGGAGATGCGTATGTGGGAAGAGAAACATGACACCCTTTTTTGTAAATTTTCATGTAAGTGTACCCAAGTTGAAAATCCTAAAACTTATGGTGAAGATGCAATTGGGTTTTAAATCTACCAAAAAGTGCAATCGAGAGTGCAATTTAGCCCTAAAAACTTTTAAAAAGTGTAATCAAGTCTTAAACCTTGTCAAATTTGTGAAATAAAGTCCTTCGGTTGATTGCATTTGTTGAAATGTTTTAGGACTCGCTTGTACTTTTATGATAAGTTTTAGAGCCTGATTGTATTTTTGAAAGTTTTAAGACTCGAATGCACTTTCATGACAAGTTTTTAATTCTTGATTGCCTTTTTTTTATAAAAAATTTTAAAGCTCAATTGTACTTTCGTGATAAATTTTATTACTTTCCTCGAATCTATCCCTTTTACATGAGAATCCTTTCTGGCAGTTGCAGTTGCACACTAAAATAAGAAAAGAAAAGAAAAGTCCAGAACATTAGCAAATATTAACTAAAAAGACAGCAATTTAGTTCCGAAGAGGAGATCAAGAAAATGAAGATGATGCACGTTGTTTGCTTGATTCCTCAAAGAGGTGGATTGTCGCCTTTGCCATTATGGGAAGATCGTTAGCTGTTCACTTTCGTTTCAGATGCAAGTGACAAAGCCAAATTAATTTGAAAGAAGGGAATTGGCTACTGATGCTGATATAATCAAAAGAGAAACTTGTGATTGAATTTCTTTTTTTTCTGCATCAACATCTGAGATGATTTCCCAGATTTTGACTCCCCAAGATTGGCAGATTATTAATTTGACTGCAAGACTTATGCAGACTAGAAAAGCTGAGAGTTCCAATGGAATTGGTTTGGGGGTAAAGCATCTGATGAACCAGATTAAGAAACCTCATCTCATCTCTCCGGAGTTGGTCAGACTTCTATTGCAAGCGAACTGGGTGTCTTGTCTTGCAACATTATTGCTTTCTTTCCAGGATTTCTAAGATTTGAGATATCACATCTTTGGTGGTTGCCCCAGTAGTATTCCTCGTCTCCTTGAGTTGACAATGAGATTCCATATTATTGAAATCCCCTCTCCCCCCCACTCTCTCTCTCTCTCTCTCTCTCTCTTTTTTAGTGCTAAAAACAGAGAAGCTGCTGACTTGTTTCTGTTCTCGCCTTTACTCAGCAGTGGCGGAGCATGTATTTGATAAATTACGCCAAGCATCAAGTGGCAGGGGGGCGACGGGGCCTTCGCCCGCCCCCTTAGGTTGAACAGTGCTTTTCCTCGGCTATTCATACAAGTTTTGCCTAATTGGCCATGGCAAGCTCCAATTTTTCCTCAGGTTGGAAACTATGATTTTGCTGTCATGTGGAGTAGCACACAAGTTGACAACCACAGGATAGGAAAGAGTATGTTCGATCTGATTTGGTTGTTTTGGGATTGCAAGGGAGTCGGATCAGTCTAGGCCATGTGGAAGGCTGTAGGGAAGGTTGCTTCCTAGACAATAATGTAAGTTTTGCTAATGAAATTTCTGAGCACTGACCTTGTACCTATCATTCATGATAGAAGGCTTTCATACATTAAATTTCTCCAAGACTTTGATTCGTTAGTAAAGTATAACCGCATGTGATTTCGTCCACCATTCTTCTCGCCATCTTGTCACCCGAACACTTATAGGTGCAATGTTGAAGTCGATTCCATATATTATCAGATGTCAATTATCGAATCTCTAAAATTTGTTCTTGATATTAGATGATCTAACCAACTGTGGGGGTTGTCTCGTGGTCGACCGGCCTGAAACTTGTACAAAAAGACATCCTTTCCTGGAAGGAGAAGAGTAGTATATTCTCTAACTTATTGACCATCGCAGCTTCATATATGCTGTTGACCAAATGCCCGAGCAGCTTCTGTGAAGGATGCAGTTCACAGCTTAGGCTGGACTCGAGTGATGCTATACTCCAAAACTCATGCTCTGGTCATCATACTTCAGTTGGAAGCATAGTAGTAGGAATTAAAGTTATTCATGTGTCGTCTGCTGAAGCCAATGAAGCTTCAAAGCATGAGCTGGTTACTTTATCTGTTTGCATCGAAAGTTTGGGAAACTATGAAAAACATAATAGATTAACTACAAACAGCAAACTTCTTAGCTCAAATCTGTTTTTAACTCGTTTGTCACCTGCGCGAAAAGGCATGCCTCTGGACTCAAGTGCACTCACCAATACAGATGGTATCTACCATACTACTTAGACTTAACTAGCAAGAGATGCCTGGGAATGGAGAAATGCTTTTCTGCATGACGACATGCTTCTTCCCGTGAATCTGATGAAAACAGCACGCGAAAAGTGTGTCGAGCGGTGAGATCAATTCAGTAATTTGATCCCGGGGTATCCCATGTCTCGGGTATAACAGAATGTAGGAAACAGCAATCTTGATAGTTAGACTCGGCGCAGCGCATTGGCGAAGCCGAGACCAGATGGTTTTGATCTGCTATAATCACCTCCTCTATCTTCTCCATAACTTCTGTGATAGATGGTCTCTTGTCAGGAGCGTCGGCCACACACTTGAGAGAAATGTTCAGCAATGGAAAAGCCCATTGCTTCGCGGATTTGCTGACCTCCTTATCGAAGACTTCCCCAGTCCATTCCTCTCTAACCATGGACTTGACCCACTTTGGAAGGTTTACTCCGGTTTTCTCAATCGACTTACCGGTTAGTAATTCAAGCATAATCACACCAAGGCTATATACATCTGCCTCCTCCGAGAAGCATTTTTCTGGCGCCATGTAGCCATTAGACCCAAGGACACAGGCTCCCTTGGGGTTGATGAACTTCGAAACTCCGTATTCACTTATGAGCGCCTCCATAGACTCGCCTAACAAAATGTTTGAGAGCTTGAGATTACCATGAGGAATGATCTCCCTCCCCTTAGTCCTCTCATATATGAAACCCAACCCTCTTGCGATTCCACCGGCTATGTAGAGGCGTAGTTTCCATGGAAAATCCCTCTTACCCGCGATGTAATCTGTATGGAAAGCAAAAATCAAGTTATAAGCAGATAAAATGCTTCTTAAGTCTCTAGATCATGCACAAATAACTAGTGATGTCAGGTCTAGGCAGTGAGGTTACAAAATATGAAAACTTGCCTTCACATAAATTGAGTAAGCTTCCATTACTCTGATATTTGTATATCAGAAGCTTATCTTCGTTGGTTGAGTTGAACCCAACTAGAGGAAGAATATTAGGATGTTTCATGTTCCCAACTTGCCTCATCGTGTCGCCAAACTCCTCGAATGACGCCTGCAGCTTCCTCAGTCTCTTGACAGCATAGGCGATGTTGTTCTTCAGCACAACCTTGTAGAGGCTGCTGCAGAACCTCTGGCTCTGGAGGTCCGCCGCCGCCTCGAGGAGGTCGTCGAGCTTAAATGCTTCATGCTCCTCGACGAAGAAGACAAGCTCCGATCGTCCTTCCTCGGGCTTCATTTCTTCTATCAGCGGCTTCGGGGTCAGAACTTTGAGAGGGGAGGTGCTTAGTGCCTTCAGGATTGCCTTCTCTTCAGCTAATTTCGCCGCCTTCTTACCAGCAAACCATGTTAGCAGGAAGAAAAACCCGACGCCGAATACCAACGGCAAGTAATGTCGCCACTGGTGGTACCATGGAGTATCATGACCACCGGATTTTGGGCTCTCGGCATTGGGTAATTTTCCCGATTCAAGGACAAGCCTAGCAACATAGATCTGTTTATGATGCGAATCCAAACGTTTATTCTCAGTAGGGATGAGCTTTGGCCTGTTTGGTGTAGCCACTGAGAAGTCATTGTTGGATATGTCAACTGTGCTGAGGAGTTTCAGCTTTCTGAGAGCGACTGGTACTCGTCCACTCAGAAGGTTGCTGCTCAGATTTAAAGTGATCAGACTAGTGCAGTTTTCGATCGAATCCGGAATATTACCATGTATGAGATTATTAGCTAAGCTTAGGTATCGCAAGTTTGGCAATTCACATAGAGGCTTTGCTTCTATTGTCCCTTTGAGACTCAAATGTTCAAGCGTAATTTCCGTGATCCTGCCATCTTCCGAGTCGCAATTCACGCCTTTCCAATTGGCTGAGCAAGGATACGGCAGGGACATTTCCTGGGAAAATCCGGTGGCATTTTCGGGATCGACCGCTCTAATGAAACCTAAGAAAGATTCGGTTTCCGATAACTCACCTTTCGTGATGGTTATGATCAGCAGGAAAATGGCGACAATGCTTCTCAATTGCCTAGAAGCGAACCGAGACACAAACTCTCCAGAGCTCTGCATAACTGTGCAACTTAGTCTTTGGCTTGGTCACCACACGAGGATTATGCAGCAAGGAATGGTCTTTTTTCTCGGCAATTTAGAGAGAGACACAGAAAAGTTATAACCATCTCAGACAGGAATTGGAACTTCATTATGTCTGTCACTCGGATAAATTCTCTCCCCCTGTTCGCTATTTCCGATGTTTTGTCCTGGAAATGTTCATCTCTTCGAGAGGACCAATGTGATAGGAACCTCGTTAACTCCTAAAAGATGCCAGTTACGGCGGAGCTGTTTCCATGAGATGTGGCAACCGTGATTCGGACCTATTTGTGTTTGTATTCACTTTAATCTGTGAAAACAGGATATTCTGGTGGTGATCCCCATGAGCCTGAACAATCACGTACTACTTGTCTTGTTAGGAAGTTACCAGTTTGATTGTTTTGAGGTCAGATGATTTGGAAAGATGGCGGCAACCAACATATAAAACAAGACCAAACTAGCCAATGACAGCTCCCAAGGCCATTCATTTCTACTTAATTCATATTTTGCTCTCTTACCCTTTGTTTCTACTGGTCGTCGGCTTCTGTATTGCCAACCGAAGTCCGACGATTAACTGTCGAGACAGTGTGGCGCCGTGATCCACGAGGCGTGAGGACGGACGGTTCGATTGCAGAAGAAAGTGTCGAGCGAATATGAAGCCTCTTTTTAGTTCGAAAGCTCATGAGTACAGTTCATGAAAGCTTTCTGCCTTCTATCCATCACATTACATGCTCCTTTGTTCCGGTTTGTGTTGTTACTTCATAGAACATTAGATCCTGCTTTAATGCACTTCTCTCTCTACAGTGTTCGAGATTTTTTTGCATGCCCAACCATCTCTATATCGTTAGCAGTTCTCTCGCCTTAAACAAACACATATTTCTCTGAATCTCGATCTTAATATACGCAGAATTATATCTAATAAAAAATGTGTCTGATAATATGTGACATGCCCGTCCCACATCGCCTAGGAGGGGAGCCAGGGATGGGCTTATAAGCCTTGGACCCTCCTTAACTCGCAAAACATGTTGTATGGGTGATGCTCAGACGAACAAAATCGTGAGAATTATGTGTCCAAAGCTTGCAAGATATACCATGGTACCTCATTGTGGGGAAAAATTTTAAAAAAGGGTTTTGAAGTGTCATCATTTTTTTTTAATAATGGCTTGAAATGAACCTTATTTCGAATAAGAGCATGACCCCACCAATAAGCCGAGAGCATTTTTGTCATTTACTTTTTTTTTCCTTCTTATTAATTAAATTAAATTAAATTAAAAATAAATTAAGGAAAAAAGGAAGAGAAAACCATCGATGGTGGGTTGTGGGTCACCGTGCTAAAGGCTGCCGCCCAGCCTCACCCCACGGGCATATTTAGGTTGAAGGGACTGTGCAACGTAGGTGAGGACATGTGGTCGGGTCTACTTGCCCTTGTCTATGCCGTCGACCAGGTCAATGCCGAGCGAGGCCACGAAGGGGAGGGTGAGTGGGGTTGATGATTTACCAGCCCCACCCCTACGAACGGTGACCCTCGCCTGTGGTCGGCTAGTGTCGCTAGCCACTGGCTCGGGCCCGGCGACCTTGGCTAACCCTTATTGGCCCTTGCGGCGATGGTGGGAGGGCGACAATGGTGGCCACGAGGGCTCTAAATAGTATTATCATTTCAAATCTTTATTCTAATAAGATTTATTTTGAAAATTTATTTGAGAAATTGAGGAAATTTAGCCAAATTTCAGTTTTATCTCTCTTTTCATTAAATTTTCTTCATTGGGTAAACGGGAAGAATTCAAAAAAAGGCCTCAAGTCCTATTGTTTTCTCAAATAAGGGCCCAAAGTGAATCATGTTTAAAATAAAGGCCTAAAGTGACATAGTATGTTTCAATTAAGGGCCTGAAGTGGCCATAGTGTTTTTAAAAAAGGATCTGGCTTGAAGGGCATTTTCGTCATTTCACACTTTGATTTTTTGTTCGTTTTTCTCTATTTTTTCATTTTTTTTATTTTTAAAATTATAAAAAAAGAAAAAAAGGCACACAAACAAGAGGGGCTGCCGGCCCACTGTCGGAGGGCGGTCGGCGAGGGTGACAAAGGCCTGTGAGGTCGTCGGCAACCCTAGCGAGGGCCGGCGAGGGTGGTCTCCGGCGATGGGCCAGCGGCCACAAGCGGGAGGGCTGCCCCTCTTGCCTGTGTATGTGGTGTGTTAAAACATATAAAAAAAGTGTTGTAAAAACGGAAAAAAATCCAATAACTAAAAAGATGAAAATACCCTTGAAATTAGGAGTGTGCATGGTCCGAACCGGTCCGGTCCCGGGATGGAACCGGGAATCGGACCAATAGTCCGGTCTCCATATTTTCGGGACCACGGACCGGACCAGGACCAGGACCGGCTGTCCGGGCCGGTCCCGGCCCAGTAGGACCGCTAATTCTAACTGCTTATGAAAATTACATATTTCTTCAGTGGAGTTTTTATGCAACAGCAGGAATGCTAGAATTTTTGCTATCCCTATTAACTCATGGTTAATTTCAACTGGAAGGAAATATTTCAAAATGATAGAACTGATATAAAATTTTTATTTGAGCTCCAAAACCGGTTTAATTTTCTCCATGATGATTTTCTATACTTTAATAGAAGCTATAGGAATGTCACTAGTAAATATGTGTCATGGATGGTTGAGAGTTTTTTCATTCTAAAAGCCACATTGACCATACTTTAATATGTCATTCATCATTTGTTTCTCACTACGTCTCCTTTTATGTCCCATATGTTTGTTAGCTTTCCTTTTGTTCCATTCTCAAGAAATATGTCAAATTGGTATTTCATTACTTTATTTTTTTTAAACAAAAATCATTAGGTTAACTAAATTATCTTTTTTTTTTAACATTGCAGGTCCTGTTTGGGCCGAGTCGATCCGTTCCCAAACTATGGAACTTGGGGACCGGACTGCCCAGTCACCGGTCCCGTTTATTGGGACCGGGGACCGGACTGCCAACCTCAAGGACCGGACCAACCCGCCCGGGCAGGGCCAGTCCAGTCCAGTTTGCACATCCCAACTTGAAATCAAGCACTTTTTTGAAATTTCATTGTCACTTCAGGTCTTTATTTAAAACAATATTTATTTTAGCTTTTTATTTAAGAAAATAAGGACACTTTGTGCCTTTATTTAAAATGAAGTTTAGTTAGGGTTCTTATTTGAGAAGAAAGAACTTCAGGTCCTTTTTTGAATTTCTCCCTTGGCCTCATTGTGCTATGCTTCGTCCTTCATCGGAAAGACAACTGCTCTCTCTTCTTCCCGCTTCGTCTCCCTCTCACTCAATTAGGGTTTCTCTCTGCGATCACCATAGTCTCTCTAGATCATGGCGGCGTTGGAGACGATCGCTAAGCAATCAAGCTCATAGACTCCAAGAAGGAGAGCCTCAAGAAGGCCTTCGACGACCTCCAAGCCCAATCCTCCCTCCTCTCTTCTTTCTCCCTTACCTGGTCCGACATCGACTCTCACTTCGCTTCCGTTGAAACCTCCATCGCTCAGAAATTCGAGCTCCTGGAATCGCTCGAGTCTGCTCGCCCACAACAACAACAACAACAACAACGGCAGAAACGAGAGGAAGAAGTTCAAATATCATGTACGATCAAAGGTAAGAAGTCATTTCTTTCGAATTTTGACAGGCGTCGTGAATATTTCGTACCATCTCGATTTTGTCTGATTTCAATTGAAGAGCACTAATGTTTTGGAGCATTTTCGCCGTTGAAAATCAGAATGGGAGGCACCTTACAAGACAAATTGATATACCATGTACAAGGAGAAGGAGGACCCTGCAAACCCCACTCGATCAATGGTTCAGACTTTTTCGGTTTCTCTCAAGGATGCCTGCCCATGTCCAGGTGGGACGAGCTTAATGCATTTTTCAAGCGTGCAGGGTAAGAACAAATGTTTCTCTTCAGAAATTTAGCAGTCATCTATGTATAAGACCCTTCACATTGCTGAAGCATATTTTAACTCTTTGTTCACTGATTTAAAGTGTGTCAATTCTGTGAAATGCGGGGCTATTGCCTGTCACTTTTGGTTTGAATGCCTTATATGGAAGGACAGTGAAATCAGATGGACCTGTCCGAGGACCTTGGAATTCAAGCTATCCTGAGATTCTTTTGCGTTACACTGTGAATAAAGGCTATACCATCCATGGATGGGAGCTTGGTAAGCATAGTTATGCTTGCCATTGGCTCTCGTAAAGATAAAATATTGCTAGGAACTCTAAACAGAAAAATTCAGGTCAAGAAAAAATATTTTCTTGGGAAGCTTAACCCAGTATCTTGTTCCAACCTTCACAGGGGAATGGCTAATTTTCCTTGCTTATAGGTCTTTCTGAAATTAACAAAAGTGCAATTTAGCATTGTCCAATATGATCTACGATAGAACTTGGTTAGCTCGTCCTGTCTCATTGATTCTTGAAAGGCATAAGCAATTGGCCACGCAGTTGTCTGATGCATGGAAGATTGTTTTTATTTAATTACTCTAGAGTCTGTAGTCCAACCGCGATGCAAATTCTTCATACTTAAAAGCTTCTATAGTATGAAAACCAGAAATTTCTGAATTGGATTTTATCATACGCTCCAATTCACATTTAGTTCATTATGGACAAATCTTTCCTGGAATAAGTACTTCACTGTGTGCCATATGGGTCAAGGCACATTGATGTGTGTTTTGCAATTTAGCTGATGTATACCATTTCAAGAGTTAGCTTCTCCGATGATGTGTGTGTACTTGTGTCTATTTTTGAAAAATTCTTATGATGTCAAAGTCTGGAGAGTCCAACTTACTGCTGCATAGGTTGGATGATGTATCTTTATATCTGACCGAATATGTTCCTGTCCGTTAGGAAATGAACCTAGCGGGCAAGGAATTGGAGCAAAAACCCCAGCACAACAATATGCATCCGACATTAGGACCCTCCAGAACCTATTGAGTGATATCTATGGAGGTTTTGAAGTTAAGCCACACGTTTACAGCCTCAGCGCAGGTTCTTCACCATAAGGAAATAGCATCAATTACTTTCTGTTTTATCTTGACATTCCACTGTACAATTTTGCGCAATTGGCATGTCTAACTCATTCTTCATTGAACATTGGAAGATATAGCGAACGATCTTAATTGACTGTTCCGTGTAGGAGCCCATGACAACATCATTAGTAGGATTCTGGATCCGTTCTATCTCAACTGCGTGGATCAGACTTTCAGTACTCTTGAAAGCATCCTCAAGAACTCTGGAATCTCAGCAGTTGCATGGGTTGGAGAAGCAGGTGGGGCTTATAATAGTGGTCATCATCTTGTCACCGATGCATTTGTGTCTAGCTTTTGGTAAGTTTTTTCCTACAGATTTTCCTTGTCCATTTTTCCTAGTACCATGATTTTCTTGATTCTCATGGGAAGAATTTTTCATGATTTTTATTAGCAGCCGATGAGTTTGTTTACTCCTGGTTTTCCCGGAAAATTTTGAATAGGTATTTGAACCAACTTGCAATGGCAGCGACTTACGATGCAAAAACATACTGCAGACAGACATTGATTGAGGGGGGCTATTGTTTACTCAACTCTAGCACATTTCAACCAAACCCGGACTACTACAGGTCTGTCCCGAGTTCAACTTCAAGATTAACAGAAACCCTTTTTTGTCTTTTTCTTATTCACAAAACAAAAGACGACACCGAAGAAAAATAATGGAGAATGCGGCAAATAAGGGAGAATTATGCTGAAACTTGATGTGTTGATAGAGTCATTACTGTTATTGCAGTGCTCTTCTTTGGCACCGTTTGATGGGAAACAATGTCCTATTCACTGACTATACCGGCACAAACAAAATCCGTGCTTACTCTCATTGTTCAAAGAATTCAATGAGTGCTGTCTATTCTTAAATTTACAGTATCATATCCTGAACTATGGTCTTAACATCTTAAATGTCACACATGACAGACTGGCGTCACATTGCTGTTGATCAATCTTGATGGAAACACCACAACACAAGTGCATGTTCCCACTGAAGACATTGAAGGAAACGGGACATTAATTTTGCAACCACAAATATGTTCCCGTAAAAATAAATTTTCCAGCATTTCAAAAGGGTCGATATTCGATGCAAACATTAGAGAAGAGTACCACCTGATAGCTAAAGACAGAGACTTGAGCAGCCAAATCACCCTTCTCAACGGGAAAATTCCTAGTGTTGATCCTTCGGAGAACATTCCTGCCCTCAATCCTATAAAAGTGAGCATGTCAGATCCCATTCTGGTGGCTCCATTCTCTGTTGTATTTGCTCGGTTTCCTAGAATGAATTAGGGGTGTGCAACCGGACCGGGTTCACCCGGTACCCGGATCGGCCCACCCGAAAAACAGGGTCGGGAATCGGGTCCGGCTCAAACCGGTCCGGGTTTCGGGTCCAAATTTTGGGAACCGGTTGAAACCGGTCCGGGTTCCGGATCGAAGTAAATACCCACCCGGACCGGTTTTTAGAACCGGTTTTCCAGGTACTATTTAAAAAAAAAAACGAAACCCTAGCGCTTCCCAATCAAGAGCTCACGGCCTCCTCTCACGATACACTCCCTCTGCGTCTGCGTCCTCTCGTTCTTCTTCTTCTTCTTCATATCTCACCACCATCGACGCCGCGGTGGCGCCAGGAGGAGCGGGTCGAGGCTGCAGGTGGCTGAGCGGCGCGACAACATGCCGCAACGCTGCTAGGAAGAGGAGTTTCGGGGCTGAGAGCTTCGGATCTGGAGTTGCCGGTCTGTGGAACATGGCTAGGTGGTCCTTGGTTTGGATCTGTAGAGCGTCACGGCTTCTGGCTGGTAACGGAATCCCCTAGTGATGCGGCGTCGAAGCTCAATGGCAATGGACAGCGGGTGAGTATGGCGATTGGTGGCTGGCAGAGCGCGGGTCGACGCTGCAGGTGGCCGAGCGGCGCGACGCTACTGGGAAGAGGAGTTTCGGGACTGAGAGCTTCGGATCTGGAGTTGCCGGGTCTGTGGAACACGGCTGGGTGGTCCTGGTTTGGGTCTGTACTTGTAGAGCGTCGGGCAAGAAGTCAGAAGTCAAATAAGAAGAAGAAGTCGCAAGAACGAAAGAGGTGAGACCCATTCCCTTTCCTTGCAATTCTTTATTCGGCCTTCGGTTCTTGTCGCTCAAGGTCTCGCAGCACTTTTTCAAGAACTCGCAGTCCACTTTCCTTCGTCTGCTTCAGCAGAAATCAGCACTTGCCTCGGTTCCAAGGTGAAATTGTAGAATACCCACTTCGACAGAATCGACACCCGTGTGGGTTCAATCGGTTTTCTGGCTTCCTTGGAGGTATTCATTTGTGGTCTCTCTGATTCTTTTTTTGTTTTCAGGCGTATGTGGTTTACATGGGAAGCGTAAGAAATGAAGACCCAGAGGAGTCCGTGTGGCAAGACCACCGGATACTTGCTTCTGTGCACAGTGGAAGGTCAGTTTGGTGTCATGAACCAGGATACAGTCGAACAATAAGTTCCTCTGTTCTGTACTTTCTTCTGTGTGTTGTGTTCTATCGCTGTTGTAAATCATGCGAGCTTCTTTATTTTCTAGTATATTCAAGCAAGTGTCGATGTTGCTTAATAGCATGGAGGAAGCACAGGCATCGCATTTGTATAGCTATAGGCACAGTTTCAGAGGCTTCGCGGCTAAGATAACTGATCAGCAAGCTTCTGAAATTGCTAGTATGTGATAAAGTTACGGGTTGAACACTTCTCTGTTGCAATGTTATTGAATTCCAGCAGCTTTTGTTTTGTACAATTTTTATTTTGATGAAAAAAAAAGGAAAACAGGGTAAACAGGGTGAACCCGGTACCCGAACCGAAAAATAGGGTCGGTTCCACAACAGGGTCCAAGACAAACAGGATCGGGTATCGGTTCCAAAAAGTGGGAACCGGTTATAACAGGGTCGGGTACAGGGTCTAGGCCTGGAACCGGCCCACCCGGCCCATGCTCACCCCTAGAATGAATGTCACAGCTTGCAGACAGTTCGAGACGTGTACACACGACACACAGACACAATGGAATTACTTCTCTGAACTGTAGAATCTTATAGCATTTTCAATTGCTGTAATCTATAGGCAAAATTTATTGTGATTGCTGTATAGAGTATTTTTCTCATTTCTTTGCTATGCAAATTTACCGAAGTTTGTGAGAAGTTCCCAACCAGCTTCTTTTTCTTCGATTCTTCATGCTAATCTGCTCCCCGTGCAAAGTGGTGTGCATTTGGATCCACGCACAATCACTCGTACGAATAAGCGGATCACTATCTGCTTTAGGATGACTTTGCTATGCAAATTTACCGAAGTTTGTGAGAAGTTCCCAACCAGCTTCTTTCTCTTCGATTCATTAGACTAATCTGCTCTCCATGCAAGGTGGTGTGCATTTGGATTTACACACGATCACTCGTACAAATAAGCAGATCATTATCTGCATCAGGATCACTTCCCGGATCCGTAAATTTGTCAAACTGATACTTTGACTACTCTTTCTAGCGTCCCCAAACCCTCCAAACCCACCACAAGATCCAAAAATAAGAAAGAGACTGCTAATGCTAAACTTGCTTTCTCCAATGATGTTCATAGCATTTGGCGCCAAATCAACAGTTCCACTACTATGATCTTTTACATCTAAGTTCGATCTTCATTGAGTTCCACGGAAACGGGTGCGCTGATTTGCTGTCATTATATTGGCTTAGCATGTCATCGCATACAATTCGTAGTATTTTTGTACACTTAAATATGTCCCATGTTGGCATTGCAACTCAAAAAGCATAGAGCTTGTTTTGGCCGTGTCTTGTGGATGATGGAATTCTCGATCCATTATACGTATATCCCAACTCAAAGGGGGCTATACGAGAAAAGCTTCCAGTTCTAGAGCAATAAATCATACTGCACATTTAACTCTGAGAAGTTATTACCCTTTCTCCAAATCTTACTGGCCCCTGGACCTCTAAACTATTTGCCATTTTAACAAACATGCACAGCCGGTGTGCCAGCAATGTTTTCTATCCCCAACAAACAGATCGATTTGATTTCGAGTAAAAATTGGATCACATTCCCTCTCTAAACCAAGGGAGATGGGAATAACATCTTGAGGAAAAAGGATATTGTTTACCCAGGTTCCATCATTCCCAGGGAGAAGAAAAACAAAATATGGTTTCTAAAAATCTATGACTTCCACGTTCTCTACCCTTCTTTCAGATGGAGCCGTCAGATGAAGTCGCCGAGGATGGCATGGCCACGGTGGCTGCCGGGGAAGCGGAGGAGAAACAGTCTCCGAAACCCCTGTTGGGGTTGGCAGCATCACTGTACAAAATCCCTCTGAAGACTTCACCACCGATATTCACAGCCGTCGTATACGCCAGCTGTGCTCTCGGGCCCCCAAAATTGGTCACTGTCATGCGCCGGAACAGGGCGCGACAGTCGCGACAGTTCACCTCGGCTGGGAAGTCACCGGAAAACACCGGCCCTATCGACCCTAGACATAAGCATAAAGGAAAGATCAATGAAATCATAGGCGACGAAATTCACAAGCTTACAAAAGAACGTTAGCTTGAACCGAAACCTTACATTCTCTCGTTCTCTTTCTCTCGGTCAACCATCCCACACCAAACTTCTCTCTCTGTGAGCATCCCCGACTTCCTCCTTTTTCTCTCCCTCAGTTATCCTTGTGTTTGTCTGGTCTTGCCTCTTCTTTCACCCCAAATCAGCACACAAAAACCTAACTCTCCTCTCTAGTTTTATATTTTTTTCTGTCGGTAAATCTCCAAAAGCCAGAGTCACACAAGAAAAAGAAGAAGAAGAAAAAAAAGAAGAGTACAGATATACCTGAGCCAGATGTGTTAGGCCTCTCGGGATCTTCTCTCTGCCATTTCGCTGCCTCGGCCCGTGCCTGCTGCAGCCGCCGCTCCCGCCGCTCACGCCGCTCCCTCCGCTGCCGCTTGGAGACGTACGTGCTCTTCACGTGGGTCGGGCACTCGAACCCGCCGTTGTTGCAGCAGGTCCGGCAGCAAAAGTGCGGGCACTCCTTCTTGGCCCGATTACCGCAGCCCACACAGATCACCCCTCCCGCTCTCCCGACGCCTGTGGTCTTTGCCAAGCTTAATGGGGCGAACCCTCCTCCCTGTCTCGAGCTCTGCCCGTCCATGGTTCTGATACACAAGTGATGGAGACTCGGACATTTTTATAAAGGGCGAGGGAGAGAGAGGGGTAAGGGTAGTGGGTAGTGCGCAGGGGTTAGGGGTATGTTTTATGTGGTAATGGGTAGGGGTAGGGGTAAGGATAGGGGGTAGTGGGTAGTGCACGGGGTTAAGGGTATGCTTTAGGCGAAGGGTGGCGGGGGTAGGGGTGAGCATGGTTCCCGGGTAGAATCGGGAATCGGAGAACCGAACCGTAGGTTTCGGTCCGGTTCCCGATTTTGATGTGCTCGGTTCCGGTTCCCGATTCCTTATTTTGAGGAACCGAAATCGGAACCGTATATTATTAAACAGAAACTCTAATTTCCGCAGCACTTTGCCCTTTCAGTTTCCTTTCCCCCAGTCCCCCCCATGTTATTTTCCAAGACTTTGGAGTTCCTGGTTAGTCGTTCTATGTTTGATATCCGAGTTGAGCATTCCGGACTGGAAAGGTCACCAATTGTTCTTGTATTTCACTTGCAGGTGATCAAAGCCTGAGTACGAGTAAGTTTTCGAGTACCCAGTCTGATGTATGAGTCACGTTGAAATAATCTTGAGATCAAATTTGGAAAGTAGGTGCTTGCACATATGTTTTACGGCCGTTACTGAGAGTCCAGAGTGTAGTTGATCCTGCAGAATTTCATTTAAACGCATCCTGAAACCTATACTCAATATGTTAGCCAAATAGAAATCGTGCTTCTGTAACAATCCTCACTTTGATCTATGACTTTGCTGCCTCTGTAACAATAGTTCACGAACTGCTCATCAGTCATCACTTCAGATCCTACCAATACAATATGAACTACATAGCACACTGGCGATAGCACACCGATCCTACAAAATTTGGATGATTAAGTGCAGGTTCTCGAGTACCCTGGAACCGAAACCGGAACCGGTGACAGGGTAGGTTTCAGGTACCACACTGTGGCGGGTAAGTTCCAGGTTCTAAAAAATGAGGAACCTGTACCAGCGGTAGGTTTCATGTTCCAGGTGGAACCTACCCGGAATCTGAAACCGCTCACCCCTAGCGAGGGGTCGAGGTAGTGCTAGGGGCAAGGCAAGGGCAATCTGGATTTTTCGAAAAAGTTCATGAATGAACATAAGAAATGTAGCATTCATCATGATGCAAAAGGTCGCGTATCGAGGTCTCTTATGATAAAATTACACGTGGCATTTGGGATTCAAAAGCGACTTTGATACCACATTTCGAATGCTTTTATTTAGCCAAAAACTTTATGATAAAAAATATTTTTCATGAAAATAGATTTAAAAAAAAAAATACTGTGCTTTGAACAGGCATTAGGAGCGATCACATAAACCTCATTGTTCGAATCAATGAAGAGCCTGGCTGAACTTGAGGGCGTGCTGCTCGACAGGAAGCTGGAGGTTGCCGGCTGACGAAGACGAGCATGCCGTCGGTGGGGCCGGATGGCTGGCAGTTGACGGTGGTGATGCTGTGCTTGCTGTGCTGGAAGGGGAGGGAGGTGAGCTTGGAGACGATGCTCTGCCACCTTTGGACCTTCTGACCCTCGAAGGTCAACATGGACCCTTCCTGGTACAGATTCAACAAAGCCACCCCATTCCCATCGAACGTGGTGTGGTAGTGCTCCACCAACGCCTTGGCCACCGCGTCTGGATCCATCGGTCTCCTTCCTCCCTCCGTCGCACCTGATCTCGTCCCTCTAGAGTTCCACGCGATGCAGAGAGCGCAAAGAAATGGGAGGGGGCGATATTTGAATGGAGAGCGTGCGTGCGGTGGGGGTGGGCGGGGGTCTTTCATTTGCGAGCGAGCGTTGATCTTGCGCACCGATTCATAGTTTGCCCGAATTTCAATTTGTGTTTGGATTTTCTACTTTCAGTTGGATTTTCAATTTATTTATTTTTTTCTTTTTTTAATCGGATGCATTCCTGATCACAATTCAATTTGGCTTTTTTGGCTGAAACTGTGCACTCTATATGTATTCACATAACTTTTAAAACGTGGTTGTCTCGGCGCCTCTGGTCGGCTAGGGTCGCTAGCCACTGGCTCGGGCCCGACGACCTCGGCTAGCCCTTATCAGCCCTTGCGGCGATGGTTTGGGGGGGGGGGGGCAGTGGTGGCCGTGAGGGCTCTAAATAGTTTATCAATTTATTTTTTTAATTTATTTAGTTAACTAAGAAGAAAAAAATAAATGAAAAAAAGCCCTTAACTAGTTGGTGGGATCGGGCTCTTTTTTTAGATTAATATTATCATTTCAGATCTTTATTCGTAAAAAGATTTATTTTGAAAATTTATTTGAGAAATTGAGGAAATTTAGCGAAATTTCAGATTAATCTCTCTTTTCATTAAATTTTCTTTATTGGGTAAACGAGAAAAATCCAAAAAAGGGCCTGAAGTCATCTTATTTTCTCAAATAAGAGCCCTAAGTGAACCATATTTCAAGTAAGGGCTTGAAGTGACATAGTATGTTTCAATTAAGTGCCCGAAGGGCATTTTCGCCATTTCACATTTTAAATTTTTTGTTCATTTTTCTCTATTTTTTCCTTTTTCGGATTTTTAAAAATTTTAAAAAAAGAAAAAAAAGAGGTACACAGGAGGGAGGTCGTCGGCCTACCGTCGGACGGTCGGTGGGGGTGGCAAAGGTCGGCGGGGTCGCTGGCGACGACAGCGAGGGTAGTCTCCAGCGATGGGTCGGCGGCCCACAGGCGGGAGGGCCATCCCTCCCGCCTGTGTATGTGGGGTGTGTGTGTGTGTTTTTTTTTTTTTTTAAACTTTTGAGAAAAAACAGATAAAAAAAGTGTTGTAAAAAAGGAAAAAAATCAAATAAGTAAAAAGACAAAAATGCCATTGAAATCAAGCTATTTTTTGAAATTTCTCTTATTTGAAATAATATTTACATTAATTTTTATTTTAAAAATGAAGGCACTTCATGTGAAACTGGATTTATTTGAGGCCCTTAGAGGAAAAAAGGACATCAAGCCCTTTTTCGAATTTTTCCCGTGGGTAAACTGTAAAGCTTGGCTTCATTGTCCTATGCTTCGTCCTTCTTCGGCAGACAACTGCTCTCTCTTCTTCCCGCTTTGTCTCCCTCTCACTCAATTAGGGTTTCTCTCTGCGATCACCATAGTCTCTCTTGATCATGGCGGCGTTGGAGACGATCGCCGAAGCAATCAAGCTCATAGACTCCAAGAAGGAGAGCCTCAAGAAGGCTTTCGACGACCTCCAAGCCCAATCCTCCCTCCTCTCTTCTTTCTCCCTCACCTGGTCCGACATCGACTCTCACTTCGCTTCCGTTGAAACCTCCATCGCTCAGAAATTCGAGCTCCTGGAATCGCTCGAGTCTGCTCGTCCACAACAACAACAACAACAACAACAACGGCAGAAACGAGAGGAAGAAGCGGTGTCGAATGCTCGAACCGACCCGCATACCCCCGTTCTGACCGAATCAGTGGAAATACAAGACGAACCGATTACCTCACCCGGCGATGCAGAAGCTAATGAACCTCCTTCGTCGTCATCCGATCCTCCGAGTCAATGCCCCATCGAACCGCGGGCCGAGTTGAAGGTACTGTGCTCGAATATGGACAGTTTAGGGTTAAGGAATTACATGGCAGAAAACCATGTAGAGCGTGACCAATTACGTGCCGAGCTTTCGGGCGCGTTAGGTTTGGCTTCTGATCCTGGAAAGTTAGTTCTAGATGCAGTGGGAGGATTTTATGGTGATGGTGTTTCGGAGCGGAACTTAATGGTTGTTAGGAGGACCTGTGTATTTCTTTTGGAAGTGCTGACGAGTGTTCGCCCGAGTTTGAGCGACGAGGCGCGCGAAAGCTCGAAGAAGGTGGCGTTGGATTGGAAGGGGAAGTTGAACCCTGAAGGTCCTCGACATCCTATGCAAGTGTTGGGTTTGCTGGATATGGTGGCAGCTTATGGATTGATGTCTGAATTCAGTGTGGATGAGATCATTGATTACTGTATTACTGTTGCACATTTTTCTCAATCGAGGGAGTTGTTTCGGGCCTTGGGGTTGGAAGATAAAGTTCCAGGTGAGCTGGTTCATGTTCTAGTGGTTCATGTTCTAGTTTTACTTTTGTAGTGGACTTCTTGTTAGCTTGCATGGTTATACGATATATCGGTCGACTAATTTTGGCGGGTGATTTCTATTTGTATTTGTAACTTCTTCTTCATTTGAGGCATGCACGTGATATTTTTGCTAAAAATAGTATTGGGAAATTGATTTTTAATGTTAATAAGAAATTGTAAGCAGTGATTGCAACTTTAGAAATCAAGCAGGTACTGTGAAGATTGGCCAGGCAGGGATTTATTCTTTTATCAACTATATTATCATGTGAGCTTTACGGTATGTCCATAAGCGAATGCCCCATTAATTAACTCATATTATCCATTATGTTTGAGATAAATCAGAAACAATCGTTAGGCGTCGCTCCGAATGTTTAATAAGAAGGGATAGACTATTTCTTCTTATGGAAATAGGAGTCTTGGTTAAAAAGATGGAATTGTGGCACCTTTTTAGAAATTGAAAAGGACAGCTTTATATTATCATTACTAATGTGCTGCTTCAATTTGACATAAAAATTGTGCCGCTGCACAGATTTACAGTACACGTGATTATTCGATTTCCTAATGTGATCAAGGATGCCTGAAGTGGAACTGTGATAGCCATGGTTTTCTTTAAGCGAAAGGGGGCTTCAAGTGTCTCTTTCGCTCGAATTTTTGGAACCCATTCAATTCTGAGAAACACTAGTTAATAAGACAGAAGTGTAGGAAGTATAATGCCACCAGAACACAAAGGGTGAATTCGAGGAGGATTTGCAGGAAGAATGAATCCGATAAAACTATTTCACATGGTGAAGCTCCATTTCATTTTGGTGGAAGGAGAAAATGCAACAAATGCTGTTTTCTATGAAGTTGTTTAAGAGCATCAGCAGAATGCAGTTTGATTTGTTTCTTGACTCTGCAGACATTTAGTTCATACAATATTATCTGAGTTAAAGCAATGGCTGATTTAAAATGGCTGATTTATTTTGCAGGGCTATATAATCATACTTTATAAGGAGCAATTTGATTTTTGTAACATGGCTTGCACAGAACACAAGAGAAGTCAGAACATTGAATATTGAGTGTTTTCCTTATTGGTTGCTTAACAAGTGCCTTGATGGAATTCTTTAACAACCTACTTTGTACAATTAATGCTCGTACACTGGTAGATCCATGAGCATGTATTTTATCCATTTGTACATGCGGGTTCTTTGTAGCGGCTGCCTCTTGTGTCTCTTGTTTTGCGTCAAGGAATTAATGTCCTTGCCATAGTGGGCCGCTAGGTGGGGGCTTTTGTTTGTTTTTGGGTTTCGTTTTCTTCTTGTCCATGCGAGATCTTCTTACAAGCAAGCTTCTTGAAATGAGCTATGTTTCTTTTGGTATCTAATAGACACTAATGCTTCTATTTTAATGAAATACTGCAGATCTCATCGAAAAACTTATAAGCAAGAGAAAATACACACAGGCGGTCAAATTCATTTTTGACTTTGGGTTGACTCAGAAGTTCCCACCTCTCCCGCTTTTGAAATTTTTTGTAAATGAGTCTAAGAAGCTTGCTAGGAAAGTTTCCAAGGATGGAAACAACTCTCGGAAATCACAGGTACATTTATTTTCTCATTACTGGAACCCCTTGGAGAGTAGCCATTTGCCCTCATATTTGCCTAAATTATGCAGAACGCGGCCATGGCCCAAGAAATCATTGCGTTAAAGTCTGTAGTTAAGATCATGGAAGAGCACAAGCTCGATTCCGAGTTTCGAGCAACCCTTGAAAGACGTATCCAGCTTCTAGAGAAGCTGAAGACAGAGAAATTCCCCGCGGTTGCCACTGCTTCTAAGCCTCAGCAGCTGCAAAAGCAAAAGTTGAAGCCACAATTTAGTGGGAAAAAGCGACCAAGGCCTAGTACAGCTGTTGGTTCTATTGCAGCCTCAACGAAAATCGCTGGTCCCACCTCAGCTGTTGCCACCTTCCAGCAATCTCATCCACAGACTGCTTCTGTAGCACCTGCTTCATACTTGAGTATGCCTGCTGGCATTTATGGTATGGTTGGAAATAACCCGGCAATTGCCCCTTATGCGGGGTCATCCAATGGGTTATACGGTTTGGTTGGTGCCCCTATGGGTTTCCCTGGTGATCCAAGCCCTGCACGGCCTTATTTGTATCCATCAGAATCGCAGATGCCTTCTATCGCTTATGATAGGTCAACTACCTATGGTGGACAGGGTGCCTCTTCTCAATATTTTGCATCCTACTATACTCGGTAGTGTTTAAGGCTCTCTCTCTCTCTCTCTCTGGGTGCACTGTATTTAGCACTTTCCAAAGGGGCAGTGCTGGTCATACAAAAGTATGCCTGACTCTTGTGATTGCTTTTGTTGTGCACAAGTAGAATATCTTCACACCTGGGTATACTGTTATTGTTTGATCTCTCGGAGAAGTTTTTAGCAAGGATTGTTAAATCAGCTGGTTCTTATTCCTTTTCTGCATCGAGAAAAGTAACAGAGGAAGTATATAATTGTCTAGCATTGGGTTCTGCTCTTCCCCCCCCCCCCCCCCCCCCCCCCCCCCCCCCTTTTTTTTTGGGGGGTCGGTGGGTCGGAACATTTCTTCCCTGGGTTGAACATGCATTTAAATGTGCTTTTCTACTAACAGGATTACATCCTTCCAACACGCATCCTTTTTTTTCCAATGAACATCTTGAAATAGAATGATATCTTTTCGTCCATTCATCACTTTTGGACCAGTATAAGGGATGCCGCACCATGCCTCTGGTAACTGCAGATTTACAATTTGCAAACCTTTAACGGGGTTAGTTCATCAAATGGATGTATTCATTCATCTTCACTGCATGAGGTGCTACTTGCAACTTTACTCGATCCTTTGAAGAAGCCTCCTTTTGTGGTTTATGTTACTATTTTACGGGATTCTGTACCGGCATGATAAATCTATCATTCCTGATTTCAGTGTAAAACAAATGAAACCTGGAGAGTTTTTTGCTCTCTTTGTTTTCATTAGGAGTTCTCCCTGTGTTTTGATAGGATTGTTGCTAGTACAAAAATTTGTCCGTCTTTTTGTGGTCCCGTTATGTATGTGTTGTTTGTCAATTTTGTTGGTGGTTGCTTTTCTTCCTTTCCTCGTAGTGTTTTCTGCTTTCTCTTTTGGTGTTTCTTCCAGAGTGGACATGTACCCAAAACAACGCTTCTCGCTTAAGATTCAACGGCTATCTGCAGTCCAGATTCATGTGAAGAGCTTGAGATATTTCTCGAGATGCCGGGTTTGCTAATGTTCTAGTACACAAGATTTATAGGCGGCGCTTTTGATGTTAATGCATGCATAAGGCTATGCGTGTTTCATTTTGTCTCGGTCTCTGCCATGTTTCTGATATTAGACATGAATTTTTATTTAAACTACGGCACTGGAGTATGGTATTGCTTAGGTTTCAAGAATTTTATCTCTCCTTTTTTTCCCCCTATAAAACATTTGGGGGAGTCTTTCTTGCTCTTTATTATGATGCAAGCTTTCCAGTCGGAGGACAAGACGATGTCTTGGCCATGTCATTGTATCTTTCACTGTTCTGTAATCCGAGAACACACCATTTGCCAGAGGACTACAACTAGCTTGAAAATGCGAAATGTGGATGGACATGAATTCGATGCTTCACTCTGTAATTGTGTTTTGGATAATTGACAACTGCATATGATCGCGAAAGCTACTTCCATATGGCGTCGCCTTCATTTGGTACGGGGACAGGGACAGCTTTTTCTTTCTTGATGAATCGAATCTGGGCAACTTCCAATAGTAATCATTGTTGCTTCAACTTTACTTGGGGAAAAAAAGGGAGGAGATTACCATATTTCCCTGAGGCATTATCCACCAATTTTATTTCCACGCCAAATTACTGATTATGACATAATTGACTTGTTGGCTGTTGCAATTCTGTGTGCCATTCCCGCGATGGCATTGTAATGATGGGGACGGCGACTTGGGATCGCTCCAGTAACCAAAAGGAACCGACGAAAGGAAACGAGAGCTCATCATTTGACAATGTGGCCTCTGTGCGCCTTTTTTTTTCTCGGTCTTTCACGTAGAGAGAGAGAGAGAGAATGAGTTTACGACCAATATTGTTCACAATTGAGGGGACGAAAAATTAATGCACACTTTGAAACTTCAAGAGGTCCGTGAGTCGATTTGTATCTTGCTTTTTAAGCGCTGTAATAAGGAGATCTTAAGCTAACGATAACATTTTATTATCTCATTTTTTTTAAACTATTCGTGAATTTATATAATCATTCTAAAAAGAAGCTTTTAACTGGGAAAAATAAGGTTATTATGCTCTATGTGATATATGGATAAATGAATGATCAAAATCACTAATTTGTCCCGTGGGAATTGCGCTTCGGGGATGCATTGCGATGGCGACGGTTCAGACAGGACCAAAACCAAGGTTGTCCCGACCGATGAGCCCGGGCAAGCAAGCAACCGTTACCTTTCAAGTATTGCTTAACCAATCACAGAACAGAACCAATTCTTATTTTTTTTTCAAAAGAAAATGATAAATAAAAAAGACTAGACTCCGGGCCCAATCACGATCCACTCGCGACAAATCCATTCTCAACAAGTCAAGCCCTCTCTCTCTCTCTCTCTCTCCGAAAACTTGAAGATAGACTACAGACTTGAGTCATGGCGACGAGCCCTCTTTGACCGAAATACCCCTCCCCTCCTCCAACAAAGAAGCTTCTCTCTGCTTTTGACTCTCCTCTCTGGGCTAAAATCCACAGATGGAGTCTCCTCCTCCCGACTCCGAAGCCCACGAGTTCCAGTTCCGCAGCTCCGATCCGAATCCGAGCCCCTCCTTCTCGGACGCCGCCTCCGATGCCGGGCATCTGGGCGGCGGCGCCAGGTACAAGCTCCTGTCCCCGGCGAAGCTACCGATCTCTAGGTCCGCCTGCATCACGATCCCGCCGGGGCTCAGCCCGACCTCCTTCCTCGAGTCTCCGGTCCTCCTCTCCAACGTCAAGGTCATTTTTCTCGCTTCGCTTTTCTCCCTCCTCCTATTTTTTGGATCAGATTTGAGTATGTGGTGCTCTATGTTCTGTTGCTCAATTGGTTGATTTGAGGAGGAAATTGGTATCTTAATGTGTAGAATTACTGGTAATTGTCAGTTCACAGATGATTAACCTTGAGTTGTGATATCCCCTCAAACTCCACAACTTCTCGCAACCTACAAGTTGGCGAATTTGTACTCATTTTTGACTTGCAGGAAAGTAGGAGTGACGGCCAATATTTCAGATTCAGTTTTGTTGCCATCAGCTGCGAAATATCTGGTTGAAAGTGATGCGTGTATGTTTCTTTGGTTTCATTTTTGAGACATGTTGCATCAAAACTGCGTCAATTGGGAAAGTTTGTGGCGCATGTGGGGTTGTTTTGTTGCTTAGTGACGTTATGATGCTCTTGCAAAAAATATCAGTGCGCTCTTTCACTATTTTGGATTGTTAAGTCTTTGCAAGTGGTTGTTTGTCTCCGTGATCAGCAGTAAACATCTAAAGGACCGATTTTTATAAATGGTTGGGACAGGACATCATATTCTGATGCTTGCTCTTAGTGTGCTTTGTGGTGACTCCTTTATGCTGCTCGGTGTCATTATATGGGGGAATAGAGCTTTTGGTGTGGCTTTACATCAAACTGAAAATCTCCTTTTTATAGGGGCAGTGTGGTTTTTTCGCATAGTGAATCTTCCTTTTAATTGGGTGATTGGACCTTTTCCTGTGTCCTTGTGTGACAATGTCAATTTGTCGACTAGAAACTTTTCCATTAACTGGTGTAGAACAGAGAATAAATGCATCCTCAAGAGTGAATAAGCCTTTATTTTTGGGCAGAGTGGAAGGAAACCAGAAAGAAAGTGCATTTGGCAGTGACACCAAACTTTATTGACATTTATCAAACATCCATTCTGAAATGGAATCTGAGCGTGATTAAATCAGCTTGTGTGGCTGGAGAAGGAAGAGCTATGTGGTTTTCCTGGTAGAGTGTTTTAGGAATTTAAAATATTGGGCAATTTCTGCGAGAGTGGTATGTGTGTTCTGAACTTGGTTGACTTAGGAAGTTCAATACTACTGGTGATTAACAGTTTCTACTCTGAATTTGTCATGTGGTGTAATATATACTGACTGTAGTGGTTTTGTCCTTGGTATGTTTGTGTTTGGCATTGTTAGATTGCAGGCTTGCAGCAATTTGTCAAGTTGCAATTCCTATTTCTTTGAGATGCCCTTTCAATCATAGCAATAATAATTTTTACAGTTCCTTATTGTGAACTCGCTCCAGGAGTACATGTACATACTTATCTAATATGTAGCCTCTTACCCAGTTATATTCTCTCATCCTTGTTTGCAGGTGGAGCCCTCACCAACTACTGGTTCTCTTATTAAGCCTCACATGATGCATGGCTTGATTGGTACCAATTCGGATTCAAGACTTACCAACTCTGGCTGTCCTGATAGCTTCGATGATGGAAGATCTGGCATTTTTGAATTCAAACCTCTATCTACACCAAACTTGGTAAGACCAAGTTACTGACAATTTTCTTGTAGATTAAATTTTGTGAAAGCCAATTATTCTACAATTTTGTCTTATTAATCATGATGGTTGGCTGACGACTGAGATGTGTACACTGAGGAAGCCCAAAAGTTCACTATTTCATTTTGTGATTCCCTTTAGTTGCTTTCCAATGTGTGGTGTCTTAGATTCCTATATCAATTTGTGATGCTTTTGTGTTCTTATGAAAATACTTAAGGAAGCATAATAGCTAGATGAAAAGTCAGTTCATGACGTTTTATTTTCAATTTGATTGATCATGTATTCGAGAAATTGTCTTAGAGCTTGTGATTTTGCGATAATGGGCTAATGGTGGTCGCTTCTCAAGGTTCCTGCAGAGCCGAAGCACCAAGGAAGTGGACAGGCCGGGAAAGTTTTAGGGCAACGCCAGTCTCAACCATTTGCGTCGCTGTCTTCAGTTCATAGTGATTTGGCTGTCTCGTCAAAGGAATTTTGTCTGTCAGTACCTGCTCAAGCAGTTAGCTTAGGGGTTAGTCCACTAGCTGAAGCTGATCCTGATGGATTATTAGGTAGGCGAGAGCAGCCCAATAATGTGATGCAGGTGACACAGCTGGATAATAAAGGGAATGGCCCTTCTGTCATTAATGAAAGACTCTCTGATGATGGATATAACTGGAGGAAATATGGACAGAAGCACGTTAAGGGTTGTGAATTCCCACGCAGCTATTACAAATGTACCTATCCTAATTGTGAGGTGAAAAAGCTTTTTGAACGTGCTCCTGATGGTAATATCACAGAGATTATCTACAAAGGAACTCATGATCACCCTAAACCACAACCAAGCCGGCGCTTTACTGCAGGAGCGACCATGCCAAACCAAGAAGAGAGATCTGATAGGTTTTCATTTCTACCTGCAGGTGGGATCTATTCTATTGATTCTAGTTTATGCTGATGTATTCTGAAATTGATATCATTGAACCTTTCCATACAGTGGAGAGCTCATCAACCTTATATGGCGAGACATCTTATAACGTTGACCCTGACGTTACTCCTGAACTATCTCCTGTTGCTGAGAACGAGGAAACTGTTGAGGGAGCAGCTTCACTATCGAACAGGATCCAAATTGAAGTTGATGATGGTGATGATGATGATCCATTCTCAAAGAGAAGGTATGGGCGTTTAACTATATGAGAAACTGAGTGCATTTATCTTTTTTCCGTGGACTCTTTGTTTTAATCGAAAACCGTTACTACTATGGATATAGGAGGCTGGATATTGGCGGGGAAGATGTCACTCCGGTGGTTAAGCCAATCAGAGAACCACGAGTTGTCGTTCAAACTCTTAGTGAGGTTGATATACTGGACGATGGCTATCGCTGGCGCAAATACGGGCAGAAAGTAGTCAGAGGCAATCCCAATCCAAGGTACTCTTTTGCTGTGATGGTTGACTCGCAACGTCTTATGCTGTTCTGCCGCTGACCTCTGTTATTTACAATGTGTTAAGTTATGTCACGGAGCTTCTTGTTTTCTCTTTGTGGTGTGCAACATAACTCAGTGACTATTGATGCTTCTTTGCTGAGTTTTATACCTGGCACAGAAATACTCGTTCATGGGAGTAGACTTTTGAGCACATCTGAAAGGCTTCCATACATGTTCCACTTTTCATATGGTGAATAACATGCATTGATTCTAGTGATGCAGCTACTGTTTGTGTTCTAAAATGCAAACTTTTACTGCACACGATCCAGCCAACAAAGAAACGTCTGACACAAGTTTCCTGCCAGCGTTTGCTAAAGCGTCAGTTGTGCTGTGCCTTGGAAATGTGTACAATATGGAAAGGGGAATGGATAAGACTTTTATCTCAAGAATGCGCTTACTTACTAGGCCAGGATAAGTGATTGTTTTCACCATGCTATATTGTAATGCCGTCTTGAGAATCATGAGCATTTTTGGAGAAGCTGTTCAATTTATGGATTTGATGAGATGGAGGGGGGCTGACTAGCTGATTTTTTTTTTTGGGCGGGGGGTTTTGGGGGGGGCGGGGGGCAGATCAAAGATTAGCTGATTGGAAGAGCAAACGTTTTGCAAAAACTACGGTCACATGGTTAGATGTCTAAAAAATGCTTCTGAAATTTTTGTGTATGGTCAATATACATTTGGCAAGAAACGATAGTGCAAATGCTTAATTAATTAGTTTACAAAACCTGTATTTGCAGATTTACAGTTAGGATTACTCCTATGTTTCAAATATACATCAATACTTATTCATTATAAACTTGCTGGTTGAGTCGTTGAGAAGCCTTCCAACTTAAATCAATGTAGCATGTATGTAAGGACTAACTTCCTCAGTTCCTCATACTTTCTCTCTTAGCAATTCCCCGAAATTGAAAAAAAACAAGTACAAATAAGGTAAGCTGCACAAGTGGCAGACGTGTGTAATCAGGGTCATCTGTTGCACCTGCATCCTATTCCTAGTGTTTAGTTGCCATAAAACTATTAGCTTGGCTTGACAGATTTCAGTTAACTTGAAGTTTAATTTCACAATTTGGTTGCAAAACCTTCAAAAACCTGATGTACCATTCAGCATATGGAGACAGGAAAAGAAACATCAATATCTCAGTGTACTTATACTGAATGTTATCATACTAAACTGGAAAAGGTCAAGAGGTTCATCTTTGTGTGAGTAAGTACTAATTACTTAACGCTTTCAATTAGGTGCTGCAAGTTGCTACTGGCAAACGATCTACTTGTTCTTTGCCATAATATGAGTGATTGACTGGGATGCAACCGGCTACCTTACTGACATTGAAAGATATTGCTGACTGCGGTCATCGTTCTTTTATTTTGAGAGAGGATATGATAAGGAGAGCTGCATTAGAATTTGATGGCTTTAAATCGCCTTCTATCCATAAAAGTGATTCTGGTTTTTTGCAGGAGTTACTACAAGTGCACGAATGCTGGATGCCCTGTGAGGAAGCATGTGGAGAGGGCCTCTCATGATCCAAAAGCTGTCATCACTACTTATGAGGGAAAACACAATCACGATGTTCCCACTGCGAAATCTAGCAGCCATGACACTGCAGCTCCCTCTGCTCTAAGCGGACCGCCAAGAACAAGATCAGAAGGAGAAACTGTGAGCCTTGATCTTGGCATGGGAAGAAGCTCGGCATTAGAAATTGCACCAGCCGAGAAGCAGCAGACCCTACGGCCAGAACCTGTCCAAAGTCTAATCCACTACGCCAGTTCGAATTTGGATGCAGTTCAAGCTACTCCAATTACATCGTATCATGGATTTTTAAACGGCGGCATTAATCAGTTTGGATATAGAGAAAATCTGACCGAGGGACATAGCAAGTCCGCAGAATTTCTGCAGAACATGGGAAGAATACTGACTGGTCCATGACTGTGAGCCTGTTTATTTCCGTTACTAGCTGTATAAGATGCTCAGAGTTCTCTTCTTTGTGGCGGCAAAGATAAAAGTACAGGCACAGAATGGAAACTAATCAGGCGAGTAATGTCGATTATGGCTGCCAAATTAAGAGTTAGCATCCATTGACTTCTTCAAGATACAATGTTTTCTGTAAAAATATGTGCATTACAGGTTTACTACTTTGACTTCAATTGTACAGTAAGTCAAGGGTCTCAACAGGAATTGTCCATGTGGGAGTTGAGCGGCTCTATTACCAAAAGTATGCACTGGTTTGCAAGTTGCATTTATTTTCGAGCTTTTCGTTATTGATATATCTTGTTTGAGATTGAAATGTGCGCCAGAGGCGATAGTGACATAATCGCAATTCCTTCATGGAACAAATCCCTCTAATTAGTTGTGTACTGGCCAATATATATATTGCCTTGCTGAACCTTTTTCTTATGGAGTTTCCAGCTTAGTGGCGCTCTTTATTTCTTACATAACACTTTCGATCCAAATCTCCATTGTGGTCCAAATCTCCATTGCAGAACGTTTCCGGCATACGCCCTTCACCGTCGAAACGTCTGTTTGTACGTACGTTTGTTTGTTCTGTTTTTCTCATGGTGGAAGTGAAAAGAGCGGCCGTAACCCCCAAAATAAGAGCAAGGCAATCCGCTGTTTGTTCATGCACAGTAAGCACTGAAGCATGACCCATTTTCCTTTCATTCCCCAGGAATCTAATGTGAGAGTTTCACTATGAATGCCATAGTGAATCTCTTAATATAACTTTTCTGTCCCTGAAAATATATAATACTTTGCGATATATGACCTGGAGGTGAAAAATTGTCAAATATTGTCCTTGAAGGAAAAGAGAGAGTTGAGAAAAGCGACACCAGTTCTTAGAAAATTATCATTACATCCATGGCAAGTATGTCATGCATCCACCATTTGAATGGATGGTAATTTGATTGCACAACTACCATTTTTGACAGCCGAAGGGAAGACACTCGCTAAATGAGAAAAAAGACGGATTATAACATAATTATACCCAACAATAACAATTAACTTCGACCCAAAAGAAAAAGTTTTACAGTAAGCTGTTAAAACTTGCATAAATTACTATAATAATATGGCGCAGAATTCGTCAAACTTCTTGATATTTATCAATGATGACAAGTTTTACTCAACATCTCTCCGTTCAGTTCATTCTTTTTCGAAGATTAAAAAAACTCCTAGGTGACTTACTCCTCTGACGACATAAACACTTATTCTCAGTGAACAGACTGAAGAAAAAAGAAAAACTTCCTCAACCTTCGGTATAGTACTTCTATGTATTCTCTGCTGCTGCTTCAACCCGAGAACGGGGCTAATCTTTTCATCGCTTCCTATGTACTCCATGAGCCAGTAAACTACGATACTATGTACAAGAACCGTTCATGTGCGTCTAAAATCAGTATCCTATGACTTGTCCTGTCCGGATACAGGATGAATCCTAAATCAGTGTCGAGATGCTATTTGCAATATGAGCGGCGAATGGGCTCTCCGGGAGATGAAGTCCTTGACTGCAAATAAAATCAACAAATGACAAGGAGACTAGTCAATCATAATGGCGACTGCACCAAGATTGGTCTACAGTGACAGGGATTGAGATACGTATTGAGCAGTTGAAACGCGGAACGTGGATTTGAAGTGTACCTGTCCTGATCGTAATTGGTTTCTGAAGGCCTACTTTTATCGCCTACTATGGAGCCATTATTCAGAACATCCATCAAATAATGGAGACACTCTGTCGATGAAAAGGCCAACCGATCTACAAGAACACGAGCCCTGAATACAAGAGAAAAATGATAACACAGAAAAATAATTTGGTCAAATTGTCACCTTCTGAGATGTTTAACCTATCCACCGAGTCGACAATGTGAGCCTGATTCCCTGGAAGCTTTCTTGTTAATTGCAACTTCGCAAGACGCATCCTTTCAAATTCAAGAACCTGGTCATTGTCTTCCATAATCTGGTTCTGGAGGAATTTCGAGCCTCTACATCCTCTTGGCACTATGAGGTGGATAAATAATTCGATTATGAACACAGCTCTACGGAAAGACTCAATATACGCATTCCAGAGGTCCAGAAGGAGGACGAACAATTACTACAGCTTACTTGAGTGAAGCCTGGAATCCATGGCAGAGTAATGTGACATGTGATGAAATGGAGACTCATAACCTTCATGATATTTCCTGCATGAACGCATAAGAAGAAGCTCGGTGAGCATGCATATGTTAAAAGTACTACAACAAGAATATTCGCTTTTATCAAGGTAAGTTCATCTATGTAATGGCCAAAATAAGGTCACCGAAATGCAAAGTGGGTTCAAATCGATAAATGAACTTCCCTTGTATTTGAAACACACACAACTCGTGTCCATTCACCTGTCAATGAGCTTCGACTTTTCTTTGTACGGTTTCACAAGAACACGAGCCCCACAAACAAAATGAGGATTTCCTTTCGCCAAAATCATTTGCACGGTATCTGAATTGACAAATGTTACGAATCCAAACATTCGCTTGTGCTGGCAGGGAATCCTCACATCTTCCACTGGCCCAAAAGTGCTACCCAAGAAAGCATGGGAAGAAACGAAAATCATGAAAATTGCAAAGACATTATGCTTAAAAAGAGCATTCAAGTCTTGTAGAGAGAATCATTTTACTTGAAGTAGTTGGAAACGTCTTCTTCAGTAAACGTGCTCTCAGCAGGAAATGTCAGATATATCTGCCGTGATTTGCTGTGGACTAGACTGGGGTCGCTTTTCTCATTCCGACATTCCATAAACTTGGCTGCATCTTCAGCTAAAATTACAGCATGCTGCCCATGAGGTCTGCAACTCAATCACAAAGTGCATCAGAGAGACATACTCCATAAAACAAAAACTAACCAACTAACAAACCCATTGGGCAACAGATGCAGAGTAAACAGAACAAATAAAATGCACCTGTCAATCAGGCAAATACTGCCCAGTCTGGAAAGAAGTCTTGTCAAACTATGACCAGCTTTACCATGTCTCTGGCTCTCAGTAAGATACCCTTCTGCTTGAAGAACTTTACCATACTTCTCGTAGTATATCATAGGCAAAGAAGCAATCGAAAGAGGATTCCCTCTCCTCGATTTCAGTATCTCGATAATTTCTAGCTCTAACTTCTCGAGTGACCCTGGTGAGAAAACTTGGTCGTCATCGTTTGCCCTCACAGCGAAGAAGCCGTCCAGAAAAACTTGCTCGTGTAGATACCTACAATTGTTCCCGTGCTTGCAATAGCCCTTGTTGAAGTAGTGACAGGTCTTAACCGGGAATTCAGGCATGCTCATATGATGATGATGGTTTGTTCTTGGGCTAAAATTGCCTAATGCAGTATCTGGAAAGTAGCACTCATGCGAGAACTCCGTGAGGCCTAGGTTGAGTTGCTCCATTTGATCGTCCAAACCCAGAAAGCGAGCCTCGTTGGGGACTTCAGAGATCGAATCTGGATACCCCAACGGCATATAATCCGATTGATGCTTAGTTACTACCTGTTGACCCCAATAAGGAGATCGAACCCTGAAGGGTGACGGTACATTTTGAAAGGCCACGGCATTTAGAGGCGAGAAATGCATCGGATGATCGGAAGGCGCTTGGTTCATGGATGATGGTGAGATAGGTGGAGATGATGATGTAAGCGCCAACTGTTGGAGTTCGGTTTTAGCTTTGTGTATAACATCCTGAATCAACTTGTCAGGGCCCAAAGCTAACCTGATCATCTCTTTGTCGCACTGGTCTTGTATGAGGAGATAGCCTATGATCTTCCTCACATTCTCCGGCTCTAGCTTCTGGACCCTATCGAAAACAATCCTTGTAGACTCCTGAAAATCCATCTTGCATCTACACCTTATATCTATTTACTGCCAAACGGAGAAAACAAAAACGTATGATGAGTCATGACGTATTCCCTAGTTTTAATACCACAGAAAAGTAAAAGCTAAATGCACATAAAGATCATTCACATAAAATACAGTGCAAAAAATCACCAAAAAATCTAATAGCTTAAGTGAAAAACAATATTAGTAAATCAAAAGTCAGAATTTAGGCACCTTCAAGAAAAAGATGGTTGCAGATCTGGCCAATCACGGACCAATTTTGTTGGTGGATTTGGATAGAATTGAAAAGGGCATATCACACTAGCTGAAAGAATCATAAAGATTAGGATATAAGACTCATCAGATCAGAAAAGCTTAAAAAGACCATTTCATTGAAGTTAAGCTCAGTGCCAATGTAACAGGCACATTGTTTTATTCCCCAGCCAAAAAATGGACAAAACTTGTCAAAACATTGTAGTCTGAACGTAACCCTAGAAAGGACATAATAGATTGCCAGAGCACCATCAGACCCTAAAATGGGGTTCTTACCAAATCTGGGAAACAACTTATCCATAGAACTGCTCTAAAATGTTAAGTCACATATATGGAAAGAACAGCTATCTCTCCAAAACATTCATTAATCAATCACACAGTATCTTCTTTTCCCAAATCTTTCTTCTTTTCCCAAATCTTTCACACAGTGCCTCTGACCACAAGCAGCATGCCAAGACATGCAGAAATTAAGAGAAGAACAGAAACACAGAAAGAAAAGGGACAGAGGAGAGGAATAAACGCTCTGCAGACACCCTCAAGTTTGAAAATCAATATTTTTTTTTTCTGTTCCCTGAAAGAACCCAAATGTAATCACCCACAAAGCTAAATGGTCTGATAAAAATGAATTGCCAAAGAAACCCAGAGAAGGGATGAACTTAAAAAGAAAATCCCAGATATATAACAAAAAGAGAAGCATGTTTAGCCATCTCAAGAAGCAATCACAAGAAGTCATTGCAGAGAGTGAATGAGTAGCAGAAAGAGAAGACAGACCCATGAAACGCACCATATCATTTCTTTTCAGTCTCAGAAGGCAGGGGAAGAGAAGAAGCACCACCAAGAACTCCATGTCTCACTCTCTGTCTGTCTCGGTCTCTCTCTCACACCTTTATCTGGGAAAAAGACATCATCTTAATCCAACCTGACATAGAGATTAAAGAACACATGCTGACACTGTCTTCAGTGACGGGGGTGAAAAAAGCAATAAAGAAACCTTTTATGATTGTATTAACATTTGAAACAGCTCTGCAGTATCGCCTTTTGATGGATGAAAGCAATAAATATCAGCATGACTTTGCTAGCAACTTGACACTCCCCGAGTTTATATATACACCCCCAGCTTCCAGGAAAAACCTTCAAAACAGAGAGAAAGAAAGAATTACAGCTAAATCGCAGGTAACAAACTAAGCTACTTTTCAGCAACATTTTTCGTCCTCGATCAAACAACCTTAACTGAATGTTTTACTCGTATACCCTCGAAATAATTTAGCGTGAGATTATTGAGCAAATGAAAAAAGAAAAATTCGAAATCCCAATGTGCTAGAACTGGAGTTTGGAGGACACGTGTCGGCCGAATGCATCTTGGATCTTTCCGAGAGATTCAATGGGGGGCAGCACAAGACACATATCTCTAGGCCTTATATGACCTTATCGAGAACATGCAAATACATATATACATATATATGTATATATGTTTATTCATTTCGTTGTACGTCATTATAATTTACAATTTACAACCTCTTTCTGATACACAAGAGAATTTAAAAAAGAAAAGACATGTCGCTTTGAAGTTGGAAATCATATTGCTGCATTTGAATTTGATGATGTTTGCTTTGACCACCCCCACTTGCTGAGGTCCCCATTGGCAAATTGGCATCGCTCCAATTTCTTTTATTATTATTATTATTATTATTAAAGTCATGTCTCGTGCAGGTGGGTCCTTTCAATAATAAATTCAAAGAATCAAAATAAAATGTTCACATGGAAAAATGAAAATAAAGACAGAGAAAATGGAAAACAGGGGTTGAAGTACAGACAAGTGAGAGAAGTCAGCTATTTTAATGACAGAACTGGTCAAAACCTCAACAATCCAAAATGGGGGGTGTGCTCGTAATTTGAGAATGGGATTGTGGGGTCATTTGTGGAAATGTCGTAAGTAGTTATACTCATTAAGACGCTGACCGGTTCATTCGCCGGAAAAGGCGGTTTTTTTCCCCTCCTCGCCGGTCAATAAGTAAGGAAAGATCTCCTTCTGTTGAGTGATTTGATGGCATTTAAGTTGATTTCTGAATAAATTTTTCCTTTTGATTTGAACGAGAGAGAAGCGGTCTTTCTGTTTCTAGTCATCATAACACCTTTGCAGTGAATTAAAAAGCAAGAAATTCTTATCCAAAGAGAAAGAGACCAAGAAAAAAACCAAAAGAAGAAGAAGAGGAGGAGAGGGAGCAACAAGTTATGATCGATCTTGATTGATTCTTAACTATTTTCTTTGCATTGTCAGTGCTTCTTGATCATGACGCGATGTTAAGAAGGAAATGACGCGCGATCTAATAATGAATAAATCCAAACGTTTATGCTCCTACACACCAACAAATCAAGATTTGAGTGATCGAATAATGAATAAAGATCTAGCTATTAGGGATAAATCTACATTGGGGATATATATATATATTTTTTTTATAACACGATGTTGATTTTGAAATTGCCGGCATAATTTTAGTAAAGGTAATGTTACCTTTGCATACATTTCTTTTCATGAGTGTCATGAAGCTTTCCTAATTTCCCTCACTAGATCTTTTTTAAATTCCTGGGGACCCTAATTGAATTGACTTGATAATGATTGCCATCACCTGCAATTAAGATGATGAACATATTCATTTTATCACTAGTGGTCCTTATGGGCCCGTGATAAAAAAGTTTTTGGCGGATGGCCTCGATCATCCTTTCAAAAATCATTTTGATAAAAAGAAATTTCTATGGTTCTTCAGAATAATTACAAGAGTGCACATAATATCTGTTAAACTTTGGATGCTTTTGAAAGTGCTGGGGACAGTAGTTTATTAACCGAAAGAATTGATGTTGGCTGAGATTGCACAGCTCATTTATCTGGGGAATCATTGTCTCGAAAACTAATCTTATTATTTTATAATTTGTACGTACCCAGAAAATTAGGAAAAAAATACCTGCTGGTGGGCCAAAATCCTATCCAATGATCTGCAACTTATAATTGTTCCCCTTGTTTTGCGGATTTGATACACATGACTAGGACAGTAATTAGGGTTTCTCTAATATAAGCAAACTGGAGCAGTTCTTCTTGTTTTTTTTTTCTTCTCTTCGATTTTGTGTTACTGTTGTTTAAGCAATTATTTGAGAATGTGAGATGATTAAGACCAACAAAATATCGAAATATTTTGCAAGTCAACGAAATATCTAGAGGTTTCCGGAGAGAGAGAGAGAGAGAGAGAGAGAGAGAGAGAACATGTCAACGTACTACAGACTCAACTATAGGGGTGCATGAAAAAGGAAAGGAGGGAGAAGAAATTAAACGATCAAAGCAAATCATGAGTCAGGCTCAGGCACGTAGTCTTTGAACATCACCAGATATATATGGGTTAAGTAAGATTCAATCAAGAGAGAAGTAGATTTCTTCAGAAAAGAGACAAACATCATGAGGATTTGGTGCTTAAATCCCATGATTAACTCCGCACAATTAGGATATAATTAATAACCAAAATAGATTACTTCCACTGAGGCATGATTGCATGCCATTCGTATCGGGCGGGAACTATGCAAAGATTGGTTAAACTATCTTTCCCCAAAGTCATTGCAGCCAACTGGAGTCCATTTTTAGCCAGACTTTTAATACCTGAATTATGATTATTCAGTTCCTTCACGTGTTCTTCACCTAAATCATTGCAGCCATTCGAGGCAACATACCGTGCAAGTTGAGGAACAAACCTCACGAAAAGAGAAGCGAAAACTTGAAAAAGGTCAGAGAAGAGCAAGAAAATGGCCAGTTTTCTTAGCAAAAGGCGTTTATTTTTGTCCATCTGTCATGCGGTTTAATGATAATTGATTCCATGCCATAACGACACGCCAGCCATGCATACGTTGTACTCTTCTTTTGAGCCTTTGACTTTATGAAACCTTAGCCGGATTAGCGCAATAGTTGAGTCAGGCATTCAAATTCTCTCTCTTCACATCCCGAGTGCATTCTATTTCTTTAGCTGACAATGACAATAATATTCGGATCAGATTGAGAGAGAATACGATAAGAGACGCGACAAGAAAACCTAATGCTCAGTGTCCAAGAGCACGTGCTGTTATTATCTCTAGCACAGCAAGTTGAGGCAATCAACATCTTACGATATGTCCTTTTTGTCTCGCTTCGCATATATATTGATCAATGTGCAGAGGTTTGATGCTCCTCTGGATATGATGGGGTCCGTTCCTGGACATGTCTGGTCGGATGTTTACTGTTTTGGCCGATTCGCTTCTCATTTTTCCCAACTATAGCCAGCGAATTCGTGTACATGTCCCTGAAAGTATACTGCCAGAGAAAATACCAATCAAACAATCTTAGATGGGCATCGATTTGGGTGTTTAATGATCAAAAAGGAAAAATTATGATTGGTTTAATACATAGAATGATGAAGAATAGACATGAGTGACCCCGTATAAAATATCAACGCAAAATTTTGTAAAGCATTATTTGGTCAACGGGAGTATATAAAGCACATAGGATGATCAATATAGAAACAAGTAAAAGCGGGGACACTTTCAGTCGATAATTGTTGTCTAGTCTCAACTGGTTTAATTCCAAAACTTCGGTCTGCGGTGATCTTAACTTCCTTCTCTCTCTTTATAGGTCCATCCAAAAACGAACACAATATCATCGAATATTTTCAGTTTCTCACCAGAATGTTATCACTACATTTCAACATATCATGCGATACATCAAAAGAACAAAAAAATCTACTTTGATCCTATAATTCCAGTCACTAGTTAAGGCAAGGGTTACATTGCGGTACATGTGGACCTTTCCGGCCAGTTATGAGCAATCTGGAATGATTGGAGGCCCAACCACCTACAGGCCCAAAACTCTTGTTCTGCCAAATCCTAGTTCTGTAGTTATTGTCTATTTCTTTTTCTGGTCTCAAGGTGAACAAGTTCTCTAACATATCCTATTTTTTTTCATTAGCACGAGAATCGCTGTTAGAGAAGCTCAAGAAAATTGAAGTTTCAATAATGAGAAGTTCGACCGGATCAAACTTTTCGGTTTTACCTTCTAATTCTTTTGGTGAGAAAATCAGTTGATGGAGATGCTAAACCTAAACCGGCCCAGCACGGATTGTTGCGGTTCTAGCCCAGGACCCGATGTGTGAGGGGAAGATTGTTGGGATTATCTCACATCGATTGTGAAAGGGGCTGGTAAGTTTATAGGATCCGGATCGCCTAACATTTAGGTTTCCGTGATATGCGTGACATTATTCAAATCAAGCCGTCCAAATGAAAATGGATGGCCTGATTTGAGCCACGTCATGTGTTGAGAGGGAGGGAAATTTTTTTTTTTGGGTTTGAAAAATTTTGAATCCCAACCCTTTCTCAAATCAGGCCGTCCATTTTCATTCTGACGGCCTGATTTGAGTAATGTCACGCATGTTATGGAAACCCCAATGTTAGGCGAACCAAATCCCAATGTGAGGAAAAGTCCCATCCATTGAGCTAGCTTTTGGGGGTGAAAGAGGCACAAGACCACTTAGCACTGGTATCGGAGCTAGAGATCTTGAGTTCAAACTTTTCCAGTCCTCTACTTTGCCTCCCCAATGAAATTAATTAAATCACTCATTCATCTAAAAATTTAAGTTTTTGGGTTGAACTTTCTAATAAAAGAGACTTGAAAGGGATGGAGATTTCTAAGCTAGGTTTTACCATGTAGTTATTATTTAGTGTGCTTTGCATTTCAAATTTTCACTCCGTTCTTGCAGAGATACTGTAAACAACAACAGTCTATTGGCAACCCAAAGGATGATGGTATGATCTGTATGTCATTGACTAATTGTAAATTCATGGCTAGACTAGCTTGAAAACAGCCCGGTCTGACACATGAACTTAGGACTCTACATGGATTAAAAATGGAACGAAATGGGCATCTTGAATGTCCATTCTTGCTATGTATGTTTTGCATCAGTTTGGTTTAATTCGATGACAAAATTATACAAATGTAAATAGAATCATAGTTTGACTCAATGGAAAAATTTAGGGAGTATAATTCTTACAAAAGGACCAACACATACAAACTTTCCGAAGTTTGATTCGATGACAAAGCCTGAACACACCTCGACACTATATCGGAGTTTGACTCGACGGCTAAATGTCTGAGATAAAGACAAACGCCGAAATTTGACTTGACAATGTGAATTACGAAAGCTAGAGTTAAGGAATTTAAAGTGCAGTGCAGAAAATAAATACTAAGATAAATTTATTTGATTTGTTCTGGTGTCTCCTGTTTTATGCTTGATGGCATTTTGATAGTGGTTGAATGGATAACTGCTCTTTGACGGTTGCAACTAGTTCTAGCAGATACAACAAATGGTCCTTCAATGACTTGCATGAGCTTGGATCCTTCTCTTTCTCGCTTCTATTAATTATGCTCATGTTCTTTATTCATCATGACTCTCATGATCGAGTCTTCAGGCGGTTGTGCAGGCGGTTGTGTAACCATTCAATGGCTATTCTATCATTGGATGTTTGAATAAAAACTTCTGGCGCGTAATCAGAAAGATGTTACAAATTTTGGTGGCATCTCCTATTGCTGGCACCAGAACCAACAACTATATCAATTCCATCATCGTGTCTCGCTAACTTGACATGTGGTGGTAACTTACATCATTGCCGATAAGAACTTTAACACTTCATGGCAAGTCAATAACCATGACAATCCCCATGCGTCGTGCACGTGACTCTCTCGTGTCATGATATTCTGCTTTAACTCTTCCCCTCGCGACTCAGGCACACGTGTCGATGGCAAACTATTTTTTAGTGCCAACACCGCCCCGAGTTATCTCAAGCTATGTCGACGATAACTCCTCCGATGGCAAGATGCTATCTTAACTGTTCAATACCATATTTGTTCAACTCAAGGATTCAAGTGGTTTGATTCCCTATTGTTTGAGCAACTCAAAAATGAACACTCTTGAAGCAATGCACTCTTGGGGTGACCAATTTCGCGGGAGAGCTCCCGAGTTAAAATGGAAAGAACGCGGCCACTGAAGATGGTCGACTTGAGCTATACAACCAGTCAAAAAGTTCCATTGTCAAGGATGCTCAATTGCTTGTCTTGAGGAATGCGACCGATGAGTTGGTTGTTCGAGAGGTTTAAGAACCCAAGGGACACCAAATCTCCCAATTTTCTAGGAATCACCCCGCCAAGCTTGTTTGAAGATAGATCCAACCATCCAAGATTAGTCGGATTCCCTGGAGATGGAGGGATGGAACCTGTAAAATGGTTGTGAGAAAGGTTGAGTCCTATGAGAGAGTGAAGATGTCCAATAACTCCCAGAACATTCCCTTGGAAAGAGTTGTGCAACAAGTCAATAATTGTGAGCAAGGTCGAGATCTTCGCCAACTCAATCTCTCGCCCTTTCATGGTCACGGTCACAGAATTTTCATATGACGTCGAAAGGACATTCACTTCCCGATACCATGTCATATACAATGATTCGTCTTTCTCATTTTCGGTATTCATCATGGCTTGAAAGTTCATTATCAAGTTGTCTGGCAAAAGACCGCCAAAGTTGTTGTTGGATAGGTCCAAGATGCGCAACTTGGGAAAAAGGTGAGCTCCCCTAAAATATTCAAAAGATCCTTAAAATTGTTTGACCTCAAAATGAAAACTTTTAGTTCTCGGAGTGCTCCCACCCAACTTGGAAAAGTATCTTCTATCTGATTGTAACTAAGATCCAGAACTTCCAAATATTTGCATTTGACAAGGGATTGAGGCAATAAACCTTCAAACCGATTTCGACTCAAGTCAAGAGTCGTCAAGTTGCTTCTCTAAGAAAATGATTGAGGAATTGTGCCCTCAAGGTGATTCATTCGCAAACTAAGAATTGACAAGCCAGTGCTTAAATTTGGTAAGCACGGAAGCAAGCTACCTGTTAAGTCATTGTCAGACAAGTCAATGGTCTCGAGGCTGGTCGCATTGCATATCAAGGAAGGGATCTTTCCTGTAAAATGATTACTTGCAATGGAATAATAATATGTTTGAAGATGAAAGTGGGATCGGCCCTGCAAACTTGTTGTTGGACAAATCTATTAGAAGCAATGATTTGTTTGAGAAAACCTTTTCGGGCCACCGTTCGGTAAAATTGCTGTTGGAAATAGATAAAGAACTAAGATAAGGAAAGGAGAGTTCAAATGCAGTGAGGTTGCTCCTACCATGAAATTTGTTGGATTTCAAATGAAGGCACACCAGATATGGTAGTTCCAGCCAATGCGGGAAGATATCACTGAACTCATTATGATTGAGAACCAGTGATGACAACTTCGCACATTTGACTAGGGAGCGTGGCATGTGTTGGAGTTCAACACCAAATATGTGGCATGTTGGCAGACCTTCCCATTCTTCCTTGGACGGTGGAGAACCAAAAGTTTGACTTGGAAGGTAGCCTTCCATTTGGTCATTGGAAAGTGGACGGTAGCACACCTTTCACATTTCACATTTGTAGCACACCTTCAAAGTTAGGCAAGTTAGGCAATATTTGTTTTACACTTGAAGGTCAACAAATTGATGCTTTGTTAGGCATGGAAACTCTCTATAAATAGAGATGTCTTGAAGGCATTTGAAATATGCCATAGTTGTATTTGTGTGGTGTTAGAACATAGAGAGCAAGAGAGTTAGAGAGTCGTGATTTTTGTATCTCAAGCTTAGGAAAGCTTGTATGTGTGTTTTGTTTGTGTAAAAGCCTTAGCAAGGCTATTCTGAATATCACTCTCATTTTACATATTCAAAACTCTCTCGCCTTGAAACCACCAAACTTCCGCAAAGAACCATCCGGGTTTCTACATTTGGTATCAGAGCCACGGTGTCGAAGGATCGTGCCGGAACCTAGGCGGTCAAGAATCCAATCGCGGAGACCGAGAACCTAGAGTGGACGATCGAGGATCATGAACCCGGAGATAGCTATGGCATCCACAAGTTCCGTTCAAATGCAACTTCCAAAGTTGAATGGGAGGAATTTCAACAACTGGTCCGTCCAGATGAAGGTTCTGTTCAAATCGCAAGATTTGTGGAATCTAGTTGAAAGTGGCTACAATGAAGTAGCCAATGCCGAAGTATTTGAGGCTTTGAGAAAGGAGGAGAAAGAATCTTTGGTGGAGTCCCGGAAGAAAGATCAGAAAGCATTATATGCGATTTTTCAAGTCGTGGAGGAAACGATATTTGAAAAAATATCGAGTGCCGAGACCGCGAAAGCTGCCTGGGATATCTTGCAGAAATCCTACAAAGGCGATGATCGTGTCCGGCGGGTGCGGCTTCAGACTCTTCGAGGTGATTTCGAGTCTTTACGCATGAATGACTCGAAAACAATATCGGCATATTTTGATCGTGTGCAGGCCATCGTTAACCAATTAAGGGTTAATGGTGAGGAACTCCAAGACATTCGTGTCGTAGAAAAAATCTTGAGGTCTTTGACCGAAAGATTTGACTACGTCGTCGCAGCGATCGAGGAAGGACAAGACGTATCAACTCTCACGTTGGAGCGGTTGATGGGTTCATTAGGCTCCCATGAGCAAAGAATGAATCAGAAGTCTGTCGATACATATCCGGAGCAAGCATTGCAAAGTCGGATCGCTCAACCAAGCCGAGGAGACATCAAGGCGGTCGAGGTCGCGAAGGAGGCCGAGGTAGAGGTGAGAATTCAAATTTCACCAGAAAATTTAGAACACCTGACAAATCAAAAGTCAAGTGTTTTAAGTGTAACAAATTCAGACATTACAAATTCGAATGTCAAGAAGAGACGACGGAATATGCACATACCGTCTGTAATGATGAAGATGTGGTACTTGCATGTACCATAGATTATGGTAGTTCCCTCTTTTGTAATAAAAGATGTTCCAATAGCCATAGAAGGAGCGATGTTGGTAAGTATGACAAACAGTGGAAAGGACATCGAAACTGGCAGAGACGATTAGCAGCGAGAAGCTCTCAGCCAGGGGGAGCAGTGACAAGCTCTCAGTCAGGGGGAGCTCATCGAGATCATGATAAGAACAACAGGAAGCGTAGCAGACAGTGTTACATATGTGGCAAAGTAGGTCACTTTGCTAGAGTCTGTTGGTTCAAACAGGTAAAAGAAAAAGACACGCCTTTTACCAAGAAAGAGCATGATGGCAAAGAAGAATGGAGTCTTCAAGCAACTGTTGCAACAGAGGTTCAAGAAGAGCTCGCAGCCACCAGAATCATTGAGGCAAATGATGTGATAGCCACTATAAGGAAGTGTTGCCATGCATGCCCTAAGATGTCTCCGAAGAAAAGCAAGTCGAGGGAAAACTCAAAGAAGCAAGTTGAAACTTCAACAAGCAGAAGTGAGAAGGAGCTGCTGGGGATGTTGAAAGCAAGGGATGAAATGCTGAAGCAAAAGAACGAGGAGCTCAAGATCAAGGAAAGAGAGCACGAGAAGCTCCGACATGCGCTCAAGAAATTGCAAAAGTTTAAGAAGTATTACCCAGAGAAAAAGATCCCAAGGCCCAAGGATCATTGGAAGTGGGTAGAAAAAAAGTCCTACAAAAGAAAGGATCGAGATGCCTAACCGAAGTGCTTCAGATGGAGTTGAATAAATTGAATGGTGAAATGAAAACCGTCAATGAAAGGTTTGATGAGATGAGTTGCAATCTCAAAACTCTCGAGACTACGGAGACTGCAAAGAAAGGAAAAGTGATCGACGCGCAAGTTCGAATGGCGTTGACAAAGTCCAAGCTTCGCAAAGCTCAGTCAGAAATTGCAGTTGTAGAACCAACCGAGGAAGATGAATATCAGATGTTATAGGGTGAAGAATATTAGGTGTTGAGGGGGAGTGTTGGAGTTCAACACCAAATATGTGGCATGTTGGCAGACCTTCCCATTCTTCCTTGGACGGTGGAGAACCAAAAGTTTGACTTGGAAGGTAGCCTTCCATTTGGTCATTGGAAAGTGGATGGTAGCACACCTTTCACATTTCACATTTGTAGCACACCTTCAAAGTTGGGCAAGTTAGGCAATATTTGTTTTACACTTGAAGGTCAACAAATTGATGCTTTGTTAGGCATGGAAACTCTCTATAAATAGAGATGTCTTGAAGGCATTTGAAATATGCCATAGTTGTATTTGTGTGGTGTTAGAACATAGAGAGCAAGAGAGTTAGAGAGTTGTGATTTTTGTATCTCAAGCTTAGGAAAGCTTGTATGTGTGTTTTGTTTGTGTAAAAGCCTTAGCAAGGCTATTCTGAATATCACTCTCATTTTACATATTCAAAACTCTCTCGCCTTGAAACCACCAAACTTCCGCAAAGAACCATCCGGGTTTCCTAAGCATGACCCTTGCAGTTTATTGTTTCTCAACGCTAGATAGAAGAGACTGGTCATATTACCAAAAGATGATGGCATATTCTCGTAAAGATCATTGTCAGACAAATCTAAATACGCGACTCTACTCAACTAGCAAATCGAATAGCTAGGGGATCTCACCAGTGAAAACATTTTCAGAGGCATTAAATTTCATAGCAAGAGGTGAAGGGATCAGGAGTGGCCCTTGGAACTTATTTGTGCTCAAGCATAGAATCTGGAGATTGGTTAAATTACCAAAACATGGTGGCATATTCCGAGAGAGATTATTGTTAGACAAATCTAATGCCCAGAGTGAGCTCAACTGGCAAATTGAAGAGGGGAACTCACCAGTGAAACCATTGTAGGAGGCACAAAATTATAAGATAGAAGGTGGAAGGATCGGGAGTGGTCCTTTGAATGAGTTGTTTTGAAGGTAAAGAACTGACAATCGCTTCCAGTGCAATTGTCGTATATCTCCCTCCAGAAGGTTCTCAGAAAGATCTAAGAATTCCAATGTATCATGGCTTATTCCCCAAAACCATGTCGAGATCTCCCCACTAATCCTATTGGAAGAGAGGTCTAAGTCTGTCAATCTATTTAACGAGTTCAAGAAATAGGGAAACTTGGCCAAGTCGCAAAAAGGCAACTCCAACCTTTCAAGCTCGGGAAGAAGGAGGTCGCCATTGGAATAGAGAGTGTCACGAAACCGACTGCAAGTGAGGTCGAGGCCGACGTTACTAGAGACATCATCGCAAGTGACACCGTCCCAGGAGCAGCAATCCACGTCCTTGTCCCATGAGTTTGGTTTTGGATAAGGGTCACGCCAAGGATACTCGTCGCAAGTATAGTTGGACGCTGTGCCATCAAGCACGAAGGAATTCCTAAAATGGAGCAAGGCATCTCGCTGGTCAGGAGGGCAAAGGAGTGAGGCGAAGGAAGGGGAGGAATGTAAGAAAGAACATGAGGAAACAGAGGAGGCCGAGGATTGATGCCACCCCATTTTGGTATTTTAGCATGCGAGTGAGTTTACTGGTGGTGGAGAGTGCTTCAACTTATACATATATATAACCTCTTCTCAAAGTTTGAAGTCATCGACATAAAGTCTTCTCTAAGAGGTCTTTTGTGTACTAAAAAAATCCTAAACTTATTGTATTGATATCAATTTAATCCTAAACTTTTAAATTAAATCAATTTAGTCTTAATTGCACCAATTGAGTCTATCCGGGAAATTTTATTTAGAGATCGCTGACATGTCGATGCCGGCCGTCTAACGTGACACTGCTAACGCTGAAGTGTTTTTTCATGCAATTTTTTACGGTATTTTCTTTCTTTCTTTCTCTCTCTTCCATGACCTGTGCTGGTGGCCAGCACTGAGTGAGAGCGAGCACCGGTGAGGACGACCCCTGCCCAGATCTTGCGGAATGTGAAAAACGAGAACCAAATGATCATCACATTCCCAACATGAACTGACTCTTTATGACCCACGCTCCTATACTCCAAGTCAGAAAGTCCGTTTTTACATGGCAAAAATATTGTCCAACACACTTTAATCAATCGTGCGATAACCTAATCAAGCGGAAAAGATAGTGGCTTTAGTAAAAGTGAAGAGGGCATTATTGTTGGCATTCATTTCGTTCTGTCCATCCAAGTGCAAGTCAAGTCTCCTCAATTTTTTATAAGCCAATTGTCACGGCAAAGCCCCCAGGCATACATTGTTCTTCGCGGTGTTGTAATTATAGGTTAACTGATCAATTGAAGTGAGCTAAACAAGATATATTTTTTCTGCTCACGACATTAATGGCTCAACAATCGCCGAGACATGTCTCTTCTATTCATGCACGCAAGATTTGATAGACGTCTCTTTGTTCATGTACAGCAGTTTTAATAGTTGTCTCTTCAGTTCACGCGAACAAAGTTGATTGTCTTTAAGAAGACGTGTCTCTTTAGTTCTTCGTTTCGAGAAGCGTTTGAATGAATCTTAGGTTCGAGATGTTGTATCTTGAGAGACATATTTCTTGAGCCTGCATAGCACCGTTGGCATGAACTAGTTGCCTTAAAAGATTCAGTAATCCATACCTCACATCATGTTTAATTTGTTATAATCCATTTGGTTTTTCCCACAAAATGCAAGACAAAGTCGAATGATTGGGGCGGCCGGCCAATGCAACTTCCAAAGAGAGTCCAAGAAGGCTCCGCACAAGTCTCTGCCTCATTGCATCGGGCGAAGGAACTCTTGCGCTGAAAGCATTTCCTCGTTTTCGAGACCGCATCTCTTCAAGAAGATGGCCTGGGGACTTTCTTCAGCCGATGCTTAGCACAAAGTTAGGCATTAGCACGTTCACTCCATCTAGTGGCTGGCGTTTGTCGGGTTAATTTGTTAGCGCTTTCTCAGAGTAATTATTGTTGAGTAGTACATTTACAAGTTACAAAAAAACAGTATTGTGATATGTGCTGCAACAATCTTAAGGCGATTACTGTCCTTATTGATTGTTGGATTCATCAGAAAATGGGGATAGCTGATAGCAATCAAGTGCAAATGAAAAGATGATAGCCAAATACACAGTAAACAGGCGAAGTGGAGATTCATGAGTTGAAAATAAAATGGCATATAACATACAAATTTTCAAGAACTCGAAGCCCCTTCTATATAACAAGCCACACTCAAATTTCAGCAGTTTGGGATTGAATTGGATAATCCAATGCCAAACCATCTTTTGCTTCGTTTATCGTGCCCAAGTATCAGCTGAGTAAAAACTCACCAGAAGTATTTCTTGTGAAAACAACTCTGTCCTCATAAGAATTGCAGAAGAGATCGTCCCACAAACGACTTGAGATAATGCAGAAGAATGACCCAACTTTTGCTTTCTTTTCTCCTTTTGATGAAGTCTAATCTTGCTTTACTTTAAGATTGTCAAGTCTGGTAAAGAGATAATACTAAAGAAAGACCTGAATGAATTCGAAACTGACCTGCACAATTGATGTTCACATTCCCCTACAATGAAATCGAGCAACGCAAGACAACAAATTAGTAATTCCTTCCAAGGACATTATGAGTATTTTGTACTTGTGGCTTTTTGGGTGTTGATTAAGTCTACTAGTTTCTTCACATGTTATAGCCAGAATCATTGCCGTCTTTAGGAGGTAGAGCAAAACTCACATACAAGCTGGATTGGGAATGGACACGTGAAATTTGACTAACTAAGATGGACATGCACAAGAAAAAGGCAGGCAGAATTTGGTTCTATGTTAAAAAGTTTAAATTAAAATTTACGCTAATAGGTCGAGAGAAACCACGTGTATATGAAAAGCATATAAGTTTAATTGTAAAATAATGTGGGAAATAAACCTTCTTTGATGCTATAATTCCAGTCATTAATTAAGGCCAGTGTTATTTAAAGGGGTTTAGGAAAATACTAATTGTGGTAAAAATCTCATTTGAAAATGAGCTTTGGATTAAATAGTGTTTAGTAAAAACAACCCAAAGGGGCTTTGAATATAATTTTTTAATATTTTTAATTAAAAAAATTACCCTTGTCGGACCGGAGAAGAAGATAAATAGTAAAAGGGAGAGGAAAAATTGAAAATATAGGGAATTGATGAGGTTAGTTTTGAAAAGAAAAAAATTCTTTACCAACATTGGGCTTTTAGCTTTTAAACGTGACTGAACAAAGGATTCGAGTTTCATTTTTAGATCATTCACCAAAACTTATGCCTCATGTGTTTCCTAAGTGTCGCGACCTAAAATTAGGCTAATGGATTATTAGGTCAATTAAATTAACTAACCTAACTCGAACCCTCCCAAGTCCTACCAAATCGCAACTTAGGTTTGTTCATGAAAAAAAAAATATTCAATCGGAGCCGCCACTAATCATTTACGGTAGGTTGATTAGAAACCTATATAAAATAGCGGGAGAACTATTTTATCTCTACGAACCAGAGAAATTGAGTTCGAGGACTTGGTTACATTAATCAAAAATTAATGCCCTTTCGGTACCAATTTTCATGAAAAGTCCTTAGTTTGATGAATTGAATTTTTTGGGATTTTCTTTTATTAAATGCAATGCTAATGCAATCTAATTATATGACATGGCATACTGACAAGATGACGTGGCAAAATGCATGACATGGCAAATATGCATGACATGGAAAACATGCATGACATGGAAAACATGACAATGCAAGCTAAATTATACGATATGCAATGCAAATGACATTTTTTGGTATTTTTTTTTATGTATTTTCGGATTTATAGAAAATGAAGTGAAAAAGCTATCCTAAAGTCAAAAGAAATGTGATCTAACTCAAGAAAAACGTGGGATTTTTTTGGGGTTTTTTAGGAATTTATCTAAAAAGGAAAAACACAAGAATTTGAACAAAAACAAACAATCTTGCCCATAATTCACCTTAAATTCCGAAAATTCCGATTTAATACGCAACGTGCCCTTGGATCAGGGCCAGAGAACGGATTATATAAAGAAATACAATCACCCCTATATACATAGGGCAAACCATGAAATTCTTTGGAGTTATCAATCCGCCCCTCAAAATAGAGGGTTTGATGTATAAAACTCATGTATGTTCGAGCACGATCATACTTCAAAAAAGAAGTCAAATTGCGTGCATTGACATACATATTCCGAAGAGACAAGGCACAATCGGGGAGCATGTGTTATGGGCAATATTGTTTATCAATGTGCAAAGTTTAAATAACAATCACAAAAATGAATATGCAAAACCCAAACAATCGAGATAGGATATGATGCAATTCAAATAAGATAACTACAGATAACATGCCGAATTTTACTATGGGAAAATATCATTCTATCAACAAAGATTCACGTCCTTGTTAAAATAGACAATATCATATGCAAGAAAATCATCAGAGATAATGATAAGTTCAAATTAGTCGATGCGATATACTCGAAATATTTCGAATAACAATCTTACCTAATCTTGAGGATTGTCTTCCCAAATTTGAACGAGAATCGGCGTTCCCGCGGACACCAAATTGCCAAGCTGTGATATCTTCAAGATTGCCTCTCCTTTTCGAACTTGTGTAAAATTTGGAGAAGCTTGTACACCAAGGATCGACTCAGGGATGCTTTCTCGCACGGGCAAAGTTCGCGGAATGAACATGTCGTGGGAGAGTTGTGCTATGCGATTCGGATCCGATCCTTCAGGTGTAGTTTGAGACTCGGTGGAAGGATTCTAAGATACTTGCATAGAAGGACGGGCCAAGTAAAATCAACGCCGCAGTAATATTCCAAAATCAGAAAAGTGACTAAAATTGCTGACTAAACAACAAGAGCATTAATTGTGCTTTGATTCACAGTGGGAATTCGCTAGACTTAATTGAGCGCCACTTAAAACTTGCTGTTTTGCGGTGCACGAGCATTATGCCGTCGTTCATAGGACTTGTGGATATGAAGAAAGAGACAACCATGGAGGTTGCGCATATAATGGACAGAATCAGTCGAGGTTGCTGGATGGCGTTTTGGGGATCAACGGGTCTTAACTAGCGTGGCCGTTCCTAGTGGAGGATGCGTCGTACACAGGGACTGGTTCACGAACGGCACCTCATTGGTCGCTCAAGCCGAGTCTTACTTGCAGGCATCAATGGGTTTGTTGTTGTAGCTCAACTCGCCGAATGACTTGGCAATCAAAGAACATAGGGGCTCGTCTGATGGCTCATGTCCCGGCTGCCTTCCCGTGCTCGACGGATATGCGGTCACTAATGCTTTCTGATCTTTCTTCCGGGACTCCACGAGAGATTCTTTCTCCTCTTTTCTCAAAGCCTCGAATGCTTCGGCATCGGCTACTTCATTGTAGCCACTTTCAACCAGATTCCACAAATCTTGCGATTTGAACAGAACCTTCATCTGGACAGCCCAGTTGTTGAAATTCTTTCCGTTCAACTTTGGAAGCTGCATTTGAACGGAACTAGTAGATGCCATTCTAGCTCTGATACCAAATGTTGGAATCAAAAAAACACAATATGGGTGACCTTTTGTAAATAAAAGCGAGGCACGAAATGGATGGAGAAAACTCTGTATATTGAAGAACTTGATTTGGCTTATCTCTCTTGCTTCTTACAATACAACTCACTCGAGTATTTATAGAGGAAATTCTAACACTTATGAAGACAACCTCAATCAAACTCACAAGGCAACACCCAAGACAATATCAATGCTTAATGAGTCCAGACACAAGACAACATCAATACTAGACAACACCCAAGACAATATCAATACTAGACAACACCCAAGACATCATCAATGCTTAGTGAGTCCAGACACAAGACAACATCAATACTAGTCAACACCCAAGGCAATATCAATGCTTAGTGAGTCCAATCCTTGGTGCATGCTTCAAGATGCATTTACTTCTCCATAATGGCTCTCCAAGATCCATTGCATTTACTCCTTCAAGATAATCAATTTTATTGGCATTTCAATAATATGGAATGAAATTCAACTGAAACAAGGTGGCAATCTGCTTACACTGCAAGCATCGTAAGGCATATCAACTTGCGCACACAGTATTACCATCACACTTTCACTTGACGGAAGAGCGATAAACTACATCATATAAAAGAGTACCAAAATTTGTCCATATTCATGTCAATCCAGCACAAACGGTGCAACCAAACATGAATTTTTCGAAATCAAGATAGCAAAGCCTCATGCATTTATAAATGCGTGGGAAGAAGAGGTGAACTCTCTGAGAATCAAGGGGTCAATGCATCAAGAATTCAAGTTTCACAGAAAAGGTGAAGATACTATGTCCTCAGAGAAATTGCAATTTAAAAGTATGAAAACGGAACCTGAACAATCGTCTTTCTAATGGCACAAAAAGAAAAATAACACATTTCAAGAGAACGTCAACAGAGTACAAATAAAGGAAGTCATGTCTCAACATGAGGAATGGAACCTCTTGAAAACAGTACAGCAGATCAAGAGCATATGCAACTCCTACTATTGCAATCCGCGAGAAAAACCAATTGACAGACATCCAGGAGAAGAGGTACTAGCTGGACCATAGCGCAGCCAGAACAAATTAATTGATACTTAACCAGGACAAGAGGTTGAAGTACCGAGTCATTGTGAAATTCCACAAGGTTTGAGCTGGCATCAACTGCAACTGCATTGACTGTGTTTCCTTGGTAAAGACATGCATGGTTCTGGGAATGGCCATATGGTAGGCAATTTATCTTGAATCTACGCTGCGTAGTTTAAGGAGATAACTATCCATGAAATTTGATGGCCTTCCGCTTTGGCTTTTTCATCCACTTGGCTGCTCTTCTCTCCAGCATTCTCACACCTTGCGCAAGCCATCTGGGTCTCCTCGTTTCAAATGCCATGTATGCTATAGAAATACCAATTACGATTCCGGATGCATAACCTATCCACACTGCTTTCCATACGAACCAACTCTCATGCCCCTTGTGGTCGAAAGTTGACGAGGACGGCGGTGGAGGGGGTGGAGCATCGCCAGGGCATGCTTTTGGCAATGGAGTTCCACATAAGCCTGGATTCCCACTAAATGAGTCGCTTGAAAATGTGCTCAATTGCTTGTCTTGAGGAATTCGACCAATGAGTTGGTTCTTCGAGAGGTTTAAGCACCCAAGGGATGCCATATCTCCCAGTACTCTAGGAACTTCACCATTAAGCTTGTTCGAAGATAGATCAAGCCATTCAAGATTAGTCAAGCTCCCTAGACTTGGAGGGATGGAACCTGTAAGATGGTTGTGTGACATGTTGAGCCCTTTGAGAGAGTGGAGATGTCCAAAGGCTCCAGGTATGTCTCCTTTGAAAAAATTATGCGATAGGTCGATGGTTGTGAAGATGGTCAAGATCTTCACTAGCTCAATCTCTAGCCCTTTTATTATCACGGTCACGGAATTTTCATATGACTCCCCTTGCAAAGACTGTGTCATATATAATGAATCTTCTTTCCCATTTTCGCCATTCATCATGCCTCTAAGGTTCATTATCAAATTGGTTGGCAAAGGGCCGCCAAAATTATTGTTAGAGAGATCCAAAATGCGTAACTTGGGAAAGAGGTCAGCTGCCTTCGGAATATCCAAAAGACCCTCAAAATTGTTGGACCTCAAAATGAGAACTTGTAACTCCGGAAGCTCTCCCAACCATATCGGGAATGTATCCTTTATCTGATTTCTACTGATATCTAGAACTTCCAGATATTTACATTCAACAAGGGACGACGGTAATGTGCCTTCAAACTGATTTTGACTAAAGTCAAGAGTCGTCAAGCTATTTCTCGAAGAAAATGATTGAGGAATTGTACCCTCAAGTTGATTCATCCGCAAGTTCAAAACTGACAGATCGGTGCTAAAGTTTATTAAGCACCGAGGCAAGCTACCTATTATGCTGTTGTTAGACAAGTCAATAACCTGGAGCTCTGTAGCATTGCAGAACAAAGAGGGGATTTTTCCTGATATGTTATTACTTGCAATGGAATAATAAAATGTCCAGGGAGATGGAAGAGGAATTGGCCCTTCAAACATGTTGTTGGACAGATTTATCATAAGCAACGAGGTGTTTGAGAAGATATCATTGACCTCATGGTGACTGAGAAATAATGATGATAAGTTCACGCATTTGGTTTGGGAGTGCGGTAAGGGCCCTTGGAATTTATTGCTGCTCAAGTCTAGAATCTCAAGATTGGTAATATTACCAAAACATTGTGGCATGTTCCCGGAGAGATGATTGTTAGACAAATTCAAATAAGAAAGTGAACTCAACTGGCAAATCGAAGAGGGGATCTCACCGGTGAAACCATTGTAAGAGGCATCAAATGAAGAAGTAGAAGGTGGAAGGATGGGGAGTGGTCCTTGGAATGAGTTGTTCTGAAGATCTATATCTGACAATCTCTTCCAGTACAATGGTGGTATACCTCCCTCCAGAAGGTTATGAGAAAGATCTAAGCTTTCCAGCGTGTCACGGCTTATTCCCCAAAACCACCTCGGGATCTCCCCACTTATCCTATTGGAAGAGAGGTATAAGGCTTTTAATCTTTGTAACGAATTCAGGAAAACAGGGAACTTGGTCAAGTTGCAAGAAGGCAACCATAACACTTCAAGCTTCGGGAATGCATAGCTCGGTCTATCGTAGGCTATATTTAGTTCCCGAGAAATTGCAAGCACCTGTAGATTTTCAAGCTCCGTAAAGACTTCAAACTCTACGACCCCGCTGAAGTTATTCCGGTCAAGATATAGGACTTGGAGTTGTTTGAGATTTCCCAACGCTGAGGGGATGGGTCCTGTGAATTGGCACCCTGCAAGATTAAAAAAAAATGTTAAACTCTTCATGTTACCAAATTAAATCGGGTATTTCGTCAAAAAAAGAAAAGAAAAAAAGTTCGTACCCCCGAGAGACAAGTACGCAAGAGGGCCGGTCCAATTGGATTTGGGAAGAATCCCAGACATGCCTTCATTGGAACCCACATCTAGAGTAGTGAGGTTTGGGAACCGAAAAACACTAACTGGGAATATCCCCCTTAGGGAACAATTAAAAACGCTTAACAGTGTCAAAGAAGAAGACAAATTCGCAAATGACGTCGGTGAAACCGTGGACATGTCTACTGAATCGAGAGCAAGCGTTCTCAATACTATTAGGTTCTGAGCAAGCATTGTGAAGATCGGATTTTCCAACCTGAGAGAAGAGAGCGAGTTTGATACATAAATGGAATTGTCAGAGAGATCAAGTGACTCCAGGTTGGAGAGGTGAGTGATTTCACTGGGAACGGTACCCGAAAAGTACGAATGAGAGAGATTCAAATGAGTCATCTTTGCAAATGCGCTTAGATTAGGCGAAATGTGTGAGCCAGTAAAGTCATTACTGAAAAGGTTGAGGTCTTGAAGATGGTGAAGGAGAAAGAGGGAGCTATTGGAATGGAGAGCGCCGCGAAGCCAACCGCAGGAAAGGTCGAGACCGACGATGTTAGAGGTGACAACGTCGCAAGTCACACCGTCCCACGAGCAGCAGTCCACGCTCTTGTTCCATGAGTTTGTCTTCGGATAAGGTGTATAATAACTAGGACAAAAGCCGGACGCCATGCTGTCGACCACGAAGGAATTCTTAAAACGGAGCAAGGCATCGTGTTGGTCAGGAGGGCAGAGCGGGGAGACAAAGGGAAGGGAGGAGGAAAGTAAGAAGAAGAGGAAAGAGAGGAGGAGCTGATGACACTCCATTTTTTTGCAATTTAGAATATGCGAGGGAGTTGATGAACGATGGTGGTGGAGTGGAGACCGCGGAGAGCTTCAATTTATTGATGTAAAGCCCTTCTCAAGTGTGAAGTCATCGACACGACACGACGCGAGTCTTCTCACATGCATGGGTTGGTCGCACATGTTGATGTGCGTGCGACGGTAATGGTTGTGCTGACCCATTTGTTTAATTTCTTAATAAAACTAAATAAATAAATAATATATAATATTTGCCCACACATGGTCAGCAACCGTTGCTGACCACGTGAAGTGCGTGTGGGACATGGGGCGCACACGATCAGTAACGACTGATCCTTTTCTTTTACGTGCAAACCACTCTGGATGTGCGCGTGGGTTTTTATAGACGAAAACGAAAAAGAACATTTTTTTATACACGCTTGAGCAGTTTAAAGCAGAAAAATTCAAGTGACCAAAATTCAACAACGCGAAGACTTATTACCACGGAATTAAGGTGGTGATTTTCGCGAGTTCATTTTTCCGTTTAACTTTATGATTAGGCGGATGAGCTCCTGTGGCGGGATGGCCACGTCCACGCCGAAGTCGGACTCGATGAGGCACATCGACTCGAAGGCCTTGTGGATCTCGGACCGGGAGAGTAGACGTGCACGGTTCGACGGAACCGCCGGTTCCGGTTCAGGAACCGGCGGTTCCGGTTCCATCAAATGGCAGAACCGGAACCGGACCATAAAAGACCGGTTCCGGTTCCGGGCCGGTTCCGGTTCGGGCCGTTGGGAGAGAGCCAACGGCTCTCTCCCCCAAACGGCCGTCACTGACGGCCGTTTGGGGGGAAAGAGCCGTTCGGCTCTTTCCCCAAAAGAGGGGTCCTGTCCCCTGAAATTTTCAGGGGACAGGGCCTTTTGGGTGGGGAAAGAGCCTTTCCCCAAAAGAGGGGCCCTGTCCCCTGAAATTTTCAGGGAGCGGGGCCCATTTTTTAAAAAAAAAAAAAATGGTTCGGAACCGGCCTGGAACCGCCGGTTCCGAAAAAAAAGAAACCGGAACCGGCCCGCGAAGGTCCGGTTCCGGTTCCGGTTCGGAATCGCGGACCCGGTCAACGGGCCGGTTTCGGGCCGGTTCCGGGTCCGGTTCCAATTTGGCCATGTCTACGGGAGAGGATGCCATCGCGGTTGAGGTCCAGGGCGGCGAACCACTCGTCCACGCTCTTCTTGAATTGCTCCTCGTCGCTCACGAAGGCGCGTACCGTCGAGCCGTCGATTATAACCACCGCCATTTCTCACCTACTCTCTCTCTCTCTCTCTCTCTCAAAACTGGTAGCTGTCTCAATTGAGGATATTTCGAAAATGAAAAAGGAAGTCTCGAATATACGAAATTAAAAGAGCTTCTGTAGTGTTTAGGTTATCTGCATATTGATTGCAAGCAAGGTTATATGATTTCTTTGGCAAATGAAGTGGAATTCTAATTGTTACAATCCAATTATTATCATGACAGCTTAGTCCGGCCTTGACTTATTAAAATGTGAAAAGCAAGAATCAGAACACCATCACATTCGTATTCCCAATATGAAAACTGACAAAAGTATTGTTCAACGCACTTTATCATGTGGCTCGACAACTCGATATGGAAATTGATGAAATTGCTTTAGAAAAAGTGAGACCGCATCAGCCGGCAGCCATTATTGATGAGCAAAATACATAATTAGTCACGATAATAACAATAACGCACAACAGTGTGAAAGCATCAAATAATTATTGAGAGCAAATAACATCCTAGAAATGTTATTCGACACTTTACTCATAAACATGATCCAAACAATATAAAGATGACAATTTTTCTTTCTTGTTTCCTTTTCTTTTTTATCTTTCACATTTCTCCTCCATCTCGCTTGTGACATTGGGCTATGCGATCTCACGACAGTCGGCGAAGGGAGCCCTCGCCAGATCGGATGAGACCAGCCGCCGCCTGCGGCCACCGACGAGGGCAGCCCTTGCCCTGTCCATGTCTCTTGTTCTTCGATCTTAGTTGTGCTGAGGGGAACCCTTTTCGCCAGCGTCCCAGTTGGCCCCGAGTTCCCCGACTGGCACGTCGCGGTTGGCTTGGCTCCTCTCAGCCTCTGTACCTCCGTCTCCCTCCAAGTAGCCCGCTGCACTATGAAGCTTACAATAACTTTTAGAAAATTGTCTCACCAACTTTAAGAAGTTGTAACTTTAAAATAAGATAAACAAATTGCAATTTAGGATGTAAAAATGCAAGAATCAAATCACCATCACTATCACCGTGACTCACGCTCCCAATATTCCAAGTAAGAAAATCTCTTGTCTTGCATGGCAAAAAGTATTGTTCAACAAAGCTGATCAATAGTACGACATCCTAATCAAGCAAAAAAGAAAGTCAAGTCAACTCTCCTCCATTATTTAGAACAAAAAAATCTTGCTGCTTATTTATTTATTTAGTTTTCCTTCTTTTGATAATTGGACTCCCGAACTCTTTGAACACTCCATTAATTATAATTTCATTGCGCCGGATGTTCGTCTCATCCTGTTCGGATGTTCCTACATGCAATGGATTTTAATTGCTTTCCTATGCTCGTACCAATAACCCAACTTAAATAATCTGGTTAAGTTTAAAGACAGATTATTGATGCATTTTTACTCCTAGAAACAAGCGTGCTTGCAAAGGGAGCAGCTGCTTTGCCTTAGATTAATGCTTCGTTTGCTTTGCGAAAAATAAATGTTTAAAAAATATTTTAGTAAAAATGTTTCCATGTATTGCTTGAAATAATTAGTCCATCGAAAATATTTTTATTATCGATAATATCTTATATCTAAACATTTTTATAGACGATAACAAATTGTTCATTCATTTTTATGAGCGATATAATCAACCATATTTAAACTCCATCAACACTCTGATATGGATGTTGGGAGAAGAAGCGGGGCATTTTTTTTGCATGTTTTCGCTCCTTCGTACTGGCGGAATTAACAAGGATTCTGCAAGATTTGGATTATTTGCATATTGATTGAAAGCCAGAATATCTGATTTCTTTGTCAAATGAATTTGCATTCTAATTCTACAATTCAATAATTGTCATGGGAACTCAATCGAGCCGTGACTTATTACAATATGAAAAACAAGAATGAGATCATCATCATTTTCCAAGTCAAGTCTCCTCCGTCTTTGGTAAGCCAACTATCGTGGCAAGCCTCCACGCGTACGTTGTACGTTGTCAAAGTTCTATCAACATCAGCAGAGAAGCAATGCTACGTGTTGGGATAATACCATTAAAAGTTTAAAATTAATATACTTATGATAAATTTACCTTAAACTAATTTTGGGTCCTCAAAAACCTCAAATAGACCTGTGTCATGACCCTCTGGCGGAGCGAGGGCTAATGAGTCGTCTCATCTGATCGGACGCAGGCCTCTCTCAAGGTCCATTACTCAAATCGCAATTGAGGTAAACGTGATCGACCTTTAGTGCGATCTAGTAACATGTGCTACGTGTGCATGTCATTGAGTCGCCACCAATCGTTTCATGAAAGATACGATTGGAAATCATATTGAATAGTTGGGAGCTTCTATTAGATTCTTCAAGAACCAGAGAAACGAGATTAGTGACTTAATTACGCTAATTGTCTTAATTGATGCCCTTTCTGTACCTAAGTTGACTAAATTTCCTAACCTTAGGATTTCATGTAGATGAGTGGGGTACGAACACTAAATCTAGCAGTTCATGCAGATAACACTGACTATCCTAGCACTCGCAATCATATAAAAAAGTGCGCAATCAAGGAATTTAGGCATGCAGATAAATCATATCAAATCAGCATGACAGTTTTAGTACAGCCCTATTGGCCTAGAGAAGTATCAATCACAGCTCAAGAGTGATTTAAACATGATTTACCCATGGAGGGAAAAATCGAAATTTTGAAGAAATATGGGGGGGGGACTATTTGCCAAAAAGGGAAAAAGCATGCTTTTAGAAGAAATCTAGAGTCAAAAAGCATTGAAAATAAGATTGGCCACTTAACTGACTCATTTCCTATTTTTCGACAATTTTCAGAATTTTCTGGAATTTTTCAGGCGATTAACCCTATTTTCATTTTTTTTAGAATGAGGCGTGATAATTTTAGATAGAAGGATTGGTCACCCATTTGATCCATCGGCTAATTCTGGTAATTTTCACAACTCATTGGAACATCAAAGGTGATTTACCCTTAGAGGGATAAAATCGTCATCTCAAAAAAGAACAAGACTAAAAAATCCAAATAGAAGGGTCAGTCATCCAACCAAACCCAAACCTTAATTTTGGCATTTTTTAAGATCTCAGACATATAGTAGAGACAATTTATGATTGACCTCACCGGCACGCGTGCGTTCTATTAGAGAAGTCTGCATCAGAGAATTGATATGGTGTTGAGCAATTAATATATTCTAATTAGCCCATAACTCATACGCTTAAGTTTTTTTAGTATAGATTGATCCAATTAAATATATTGATGGGCTCAAATTTGAGCTTTCTCTTGGAGATCTCCCTAGATTAAGTTGTTGGATTTCTGCTACACATTCCCACCAGAATCGACGTAGGTTTTCCTTGCTCCAAGGCAAAGTCTCGAGAGCCATAAAAATGCTCCGCCTTCAATATGGACTTAGTCTATCAGTGATATGGTGAGTAAAACTTCTTAGAATTAGTTGCATGACAACTCGTGCTTCTAGTAGACTACTAAGTCTGGGCAACGCTTCTTCTAAGTCGCCGCAAAAGTTGATGGTGGGTAGTGACGGAGAACGACTTGGAGGGAGACTTGACTCCAAAACGCACGATGACAAGTCATGCATGATCTTTTGGGGAGTGAAGGAGTTAATTCAGAAGAAGGAAATTACTAAAATTGGAGAATTTGGAGAGAAAATTGCTAAAAGCTCAAATTTTCTTCCTTCCCGTCTAGTACAAGTTTTGAATTTCAACATTGCTTTCTCCGAGAGATTCCCTTTGACGAGGTCAACGAAGTGCAGGACCACGCGCGCGCGAGAGAGAGAGAGAGAGAGAGAGAGAGAGAGGTGTCTGGCAAATCATTGGAGAATTGGAGAGTGATTGTCATCTTTGATATAACCTTCAGATGTCACCTCATTAGAGGGATTCAATGAATAAAGATTGGATAGGTCAATGAAATGCTTATGGACATGTCAACTATCTAAAAAAAATTAAAATTTGGATTACTACAATTAAAAACCTCAAACTAAACTCGAGATAAATTTTCATCTTACAAAAAATCTCAAACCGGTACGATTGATCCAAATTTACTATTATCCATTAGCATTTCATCCAATATCATGCTAATATGCGTATCCCGTTTGTGTCAAACATTTATCTAGTAGGTCTTCAATTTCCAAAACCCAAAATCAAACTTGCTCATATCCATTGCAGGCCAATGCCCCATCTGGAGCACAAAGCTCTATCTACATCGGTCAAAAGCGAAATCGTTTCATGCCACACAGCTTGAATTCAAACTTTGGCAGAGAAAACAACTCACTCGTTAACTTGGACAATTTGAGGAACAACATATGAAAGGCATCAACATCAAATATTCTCTCTGATCACATCGTTACTTACCCCGTTTTCTTCTCAATTTCCTCTTGAGATGCCCAAGACATCACTGGGAGTAAAATCCTGTAGAATAGCAAATTCAATGCTGAAGCTAAAAGTGTAGCTAAATGTTGTTTAGGATCATACTTTGAACTTCCCTATGAAGCCACGTTTTCTTATATCTGCTAGTGAAACACATTGCAACTAGGGGAATATTTCTTAAAGCGTCTTCACAAATGTGTTCTCACATTAATAACTCAAAAGCTTAATAAGCTGATGCGTGGAGGGAGATTAAGAAGTCATTTTATAGAAATTGTGACGTTTTTGGAAAATGCTTTCAAGAAGTCATTTTCCTTGGAATTTGAAAAAAACCAGGAAACTATTTTTTGTCGTTTGGTATGGATAATTTGATTTTATTTTTCTTCGTGCACTTTTTCAATATTTTTTAAAATTATATATATATTTTTAGCCTTTATTTTTTTCATTTCTTCTTCGGCCTTTCACCGGCATTTTGGGGAACCAAGCTGAGCCAGCCTTGGGCGAGGTCCGCCTTGCTAGAAAATAAAAAATAATTAAAAAAAAGAATGTGAAGGAGTGTGTGGAAGAAAGATTAGGGTCCCCACTTTTAAATGTGTTGTTTCTATTGAGGGAAACTATTCTCATTGATTTATTTATTTTTCGTCAATCAAACGTCGAAAGATCCGGAAAATATCTTTTTGAAAATTGTTTTCCGCGAAACAAACCGACCCTATGTATATATGAAGACAAATCCACCCCTCCATCCACTAGCATTTGCCAAATGAACGTTGCTGTCTTTTTCCTTCCGCCTCAGATTCTAGTCTACCTTCAAATTTGAGGCAAAATCATAATGTATCGAACTGACGGCTTGCATAAAGTCCTTGTGGAATCGCCTGCATAATTGCTTGGGGGGCTGAGAATTTGGTGACGCTCCCATTTGACACTTCGCCGTGTGAGTGAGTTCATGGTGATGGGGATAGGGATTCATCATCGACTTGGATAGACTCCCAACACAAGTCTCCTCTGAAAGGTCGGGTTGGGAGTCAAATCAAGATTAATATCGTTTTATTTTAGAGTGAGAAAGCAATTATTCAGAATAATCTTTGCCGCCCATTAGTAACACTAGTAATCTCTTTGTATACTGTGTAACCTTGAATTGCTTGAAGTCATTTTCGATGCATCTGTAGTTAATTACTCTCGAAGTTGACGGCGATAAAAAATGACACGTCAACATATCCCGTTAGCCAAATTGGCGTAGATAATGGAAAGAATCGATTTTGCTAATTAGACTAGTTTTAAAAAATAATTACATTTTTTGATTGTTTTAGAACTCAATCGCACTTTTACAATAAGTTTTTAGGACTCCTAGTGCAGTTACCATGTTTTTATTTGAACAAGTGAATTTGACCATAACTAGTAACTTCTTCTCATCAATTAATAACTTTTAACATAGAATGTAACAGGTTTCACGTGGGTTATAGGTTATTCATCCGACTAACCAAAGACAACAACTGATTAGCAAATTTTTACATATGATAAAAGCAACTCAAACTATCTCTACATACATCAATAATTTTTTATACGAATGAAATCTCTTTAACTACGCCCATCATCCTAGAATAATCCTGGATGATGGATTTTTTTTTATGCTCAAGAGACGATGGGTTATTTATGATTGACCTCACTGGCGAACCTATTGAGATACACGTGTGCATTATGTTAGAGAAGTCTTGCATAAGAGAATTAGAAATAGATTTGAAGCAGAAATTAGAAACAAAAAAGTTACTTCTAAGAGAATTAGAAATCGAAATCTCCGTTGACGACCAGGACACGTCACCCCCCGTTGGCAGCCGCTGCCTGCCGATCAAACAAATTTCTATTTTAGGATCAGGGATTTTATGTCATTATCAAACGTATTTTTTTGCTTAAAAACACATCTACAAAAAGAAATAAGAAAAATTATTTCTGTTCTAAAAATCCATTCTAGAACAGAAATGTTATCATGTGCGCCCTAAGTGTATTAGTGATATGGTGAATAAAACCGCTTAGAAGTTGCATGAGAACTCGTGCTTCTAGTAGACTAATAAGTCTAGGCAACGCTTCTTCTAAGTCTTTGCAAAAGTTGATGGTGGGTAGTGACGGAGAACGACTTGAAGGGAGACTTTGACTCCAAAAAACATGATAACGAGTCATGCATGATCTTTTGGGGAGTGAAGGAATTAATTCAGAAGAATGAAATTACTAAAATTGGAGAATTTGGAGAGAAAATTGCTAAAAATTCAAATTTTCTTCCTTCCCGTCTAATACAAATTTTGAATTTTCAACTTTGCTTTCTCCGAGAGATTCCCTTTGACGAGGCCAACGAAGTGCAGGACCACGAGAGAGAGAGAGAGAGAGAGAGAGAGAGAGAGAGAGAGAGAGAGAGAGAGAGAGAGAGAGAGAGAGAGAGAGAGAGTCTGGTAAATCATTGGAGAATTGGAGAGTGATTGCCATCTTTGATATAACCTTCAGATGTCATCTCATTAGAGGGATTCAATGAATAAAGATTGGATAGGTCAATGAAATGTTTATGGACATTTCAACTATTTAAAAAAATTTAAAATTTGGATTACTACAATTAAAAACCCCAAACTAGACTCCAGATAAATTTGCGTCCTACAAAAAATCTTAAACTGTATGGTTGATCCAAATTTACTCTCCCCCATTAGCATTTCATCCAATATCATGCTAAGATGCGTATCCCGTATGTGTCAAACATTTATCTTGTAGGTTTTCAATCTCCAAAGCCCAAAATCAAACTTGCTCATATCCGTTACAGCCCAATGCCCCATCTGGAGCACAAAGCTTTATCTGCATCGGTCAAAAGTGAAATCGTTTCATGCAACACGGCTTGAATTTAAACTCTGGCAGAGAAAAAAACTCGCTCGCCAACTCGGACAATCTGAGGAACAACATATGCAAGGCATCAACATCAAATATTCTCTCTGATCACATCGTTGCTAGCCGGTTTTCTTCTCAATTTCCTCTTGAGACACCCAAGATATCGCTGGCAATAAAATCCTGTAGAATAGCAAATTCAATGCTGAAGCTAAAAGTGCAGCAAAATGTTATTTAAGATCATACTTTGAACTTCCCTATGAAGCCACTTTTTCTTATATCTTTTAGTGAAACACATTGCTGTTAGAGATATGCCCTAAAGCAATTATGTAATAGTTACATATTAGGTATATCCGTTGCACTTCTGATTTATTATCAGTGGCAAAGACGTATTTATTCATTTGTCCAAATATATATGAATAAATTTCATAAGATCAGTTGTGACCAAACCTATTCTTAAGACGTTGAGAATATGTGTGTGACAGGTTTACGGTTAAACTGGATCTTTAAAATAGTTCCCGATCGATGGATTATTGAATTGATATCAATGATCCTGTTGAGGTCGGTATGTTCTTAACTTCATAATTAAGTATCATATACTTAAGGGAATGACGAGTCACAAGTCATTGGGTATTGCGATATCCGAGTTAGAACATAGGTATTTGTATCGGACAAATTCACTGAACGTGACACACATTGAATGATTAGCGACATGGAAGCTTTTAGCATGGTCAATGTCTAATTGTTCATGCTTTGGTCTTGTGTAAATAATCCTTAGACCTGAGGTACAGTGTTGACTTGTGTGTTGAATGGCTATGGTTCACAAGTGCGCATATTGGCGGTTCATTGATTCGTCTCTGTACTTGATGGTCGTAGTTCATGTGCATACGAAGTCACACGTGTGCGCAATATGGAATCTGTCTCCTTATTTATAAAGGTATGATGTCCTATGTGATCTAATTGTAACAATGCATTGAAATCCTCAGTCGGGGTTATGATTGAGAATGAAATGTAATGCATGTCAAGTTAGATTTGTACATATGATAGAATTGGTGGCTTGACAAATATTCCATGGTCTTTGTTCGATCGGGACATAGTAAGACAGAAGGATTGAATTACACTGTAGCCAAAGCTGACAGGTTCATAATGTTCTTAAAAAGAATTCACACTATCTGGGTAGCCATGACATATTGCTAGATGTCATTTATGGCTTGTAGGACCTAGAGGATGATCGGGACAATCAATTCTCTTGTAAATACTAATGTGTTAGTGCATGTCTTACTGCCAGCTCGGTGGTAAACCTAAGAATGTCACACACCTTAACCAATACATGACAACGCAATATGGAAAGACGACATTGCAAATTTGTTTGCAATTATACCAATTAGTTGGGTTGAAATTAAATTAAATAAGATTTAATTTTATTTCTCTTTTTGGTCACTTGCACGTGTATATATGATGTACACGTATGCTCTATGTATTTGTACGTTATACGTATTTTTACTGTTTGGTAACCTCTTTTAACTCCTGTAATAATAATAATGGTTATTATTATTTAACACCTTTGTGAGTGCTATTTTTAGATAGCATTTATAATTTGTTAGTGCTATTTTTAAATAGCATTTTTGTATTGTAAAATGTGAGTGCTAATTATAAATTGTGAGTGCTATTGTTAGATAGCATTTATAATTGTTAGTGCTATTTTTAAATGACATTTATTTATGATAAATTGTGATTGCTACTTTTAGACAGCATTTATAATTTGTTAGTGCTATTTTTAAATAGCATTTTTGTATTGTAAAATGTGAGTGCTAATTATAAAATGTGAGTGCTATTGTTAGAAATCATTTATAATTGTTAGTGCTATTTTTAAATGGCATTTATTTATCATAAATTGTGAGTGCTATTTTTAGAAAGCATTTATTATTTGTTAGTGCTATTTTATAATACAATTTATTAGAAGGTATTTTCGGCTATGAAAGGATGGCAAGAGTTTTAAGAGGGGGTTGGTACAGAGCTTTGAGAGAAGAACACAAACACTCTCTATATTCTCATAATTTTGAGTGACCAAAATATACTAAGTTCGGAATATTGATTCCGCAAATTGGTTTGGAATATTGATTCCGCAAATTGCTAGCACAAATGTTGTGGAATTATTAGTCGTCTCTCTATTCGTCAATTGGTGGTGTGTCTAAACTAGAGGCCCGACACTTGTGGGGCTGAGATCGAAGAACATCGAACCGACACCTCCGTTTCAAGCACGCTACAATGCCTTTAATGCTTTGTGATTTTTCGATTGAAATGCACAAGTACGCCTTTGGAGATACATGTATGGGTTGTTATTTATTTCCGCTGCGTTTACTAATTTTTATTTACCCGTACGTGTTACGTGTATTCTAACAGTGGTATCAGAGCCAATCCTTAGGCATTTTCGTGCATTTAATTGATTTTTGTTCGTAGTAATTTTTGCAATGCTATGGCCAATTTGTATTAACGAATTGTTCGCCGTACATGGCTAATGGAGGTTGATTATTTTATACGATAAATTAATCAACGTAGCAAAAATTAAGACTAAATCAATTTTGAATCGAAAATTTAGGGCTATGTGATATTACGTATAAAAATTCTGGAATATGATTCAACGTAGAATTTTTATTGTGCCTTTCGAAATTTTAAATTATGAATTTATTATTCACGTGGAAGGGTGGTGATCATGGAAAAATCCCTAATCAATGTGATTGATGTATATATGAATGTATGATGATTATTTGTATTTTTGGGGTTGTAATTATTAAATGGAGGCTGCGTCCTCCTTTTATTTTTCATGTAATCTTTATTTTAGCATAGTCAATTGTTGATGTAAATACTAAGAGGATTACGTGGAGGAGCCTTTTAAGCCGGCGAGCTCTTTGGGCTCGGTTCTTGAAGAGTTCAAGGAACCAAGAAGAAGTGAAGAGCGGCTCTCCGTTATTAAAATAATTAAATGTGGTCTCATTGGCTCGAGACCCATTAAATCATAATTCCATGACCACCACGTAGAATAGATGTTTATGTGATTGGCATCTATTTATTTATTATATTTACGTGGGAATGTTAAATCGGTTAATGTGCAAAGTGAGACCTTTGATAATGACTCAAAACCTCCTTTGAATAATATTAAGTCGTAACGGGTTTCGGACTCGTGGCCTTCCATTATCGTGGTTTGATCCTATATTATAGTGGTTGATTAACCGGTTATGGATACATAAGGATCAATTGTCATTTATAATAATGGAGCATTCCATTAAGCATATGATGTTGCGGGGATGAAACTAAACGATTTCCATTAACTGTTAGGTGATGGGATCGTTTGTGTTTTCAATACTTACATGAGACGATGGGTTAGACTTAACTATGATTATGAAGTCAATAACCGTCAGGTGAGACTTTCATGGTCTAGGGGCCAAAGTTACGATTGGGACTCGCATATGATGCGTTGAATAAGTTGATTCACTCACTAAGTTTATAGAACACCAATAACTGTTAGGTGAGGTGGACTATGTGTTAGAATGCATGTGTGAGTTGTGCAAGAAAAATCCCACATAGGAGAATTGATGTGGTACTGAGCTAGTTAATATACTCAAGTTGGCCCATAACTCATTGGCTTAAGCTTTTGAGTAAATGTGGGTCCAACTGGATATATTGACGGGCTCGGACTTGGGCTCCCTCTTGGCGATCTCTCCAGACAAAAAGTATCGGACTTCCACTGCGCCTCCCCCATCAATGGTATTAGAGCCAGGTTTGCTTGAGTTGAAGAGAATCGATGGCGACAGAAGAAGCTAAAGTGAAAATCGACAGATTTGAGGGGAAGGACTTTGGTTTCTGGAAGATGCAGATAGAAGACTATTTATATCAGATGAAGCTGCACGAGCCCCTGTCTGGGAAGAAACCAGAAATGATGAAGCAACCCGATTGGGAATTGCTGGATAGACGAGCGATGTGTGTTATTCGATTGACGTTGGCCCATAACGTTGCTTTTAATATTGTCAAGGAGAAGACCACTGCGGATTTGATGAAAGCCTTGTCGGACATGTACGAGAAGCCCTCTGCGATCAACAAGGTCTATTTGATGCGACGTCTGTTTAATTTGAAGATGAACGAAGGTACATCAGTTACTAATCATATCAATGAATTTAATGTGATAGTTTGTCAATTGAGTTCGGTTGAGATTGGCTTTGAAGATGAGGTACGTGCTTTGATTCTATTATCCTCATTACTTGATAGTTGGAATACTACTGTTACAGCTGTTAGCAATTCTTCTGGGTCAACTAGTTTGACGTTTGATGGGATTCGTGATTTAATTTTGAGTGAGGACATCCGTAGAAGAGAATCTGACGAATCTGTATCTGCTGCTTTAGTAGGTGAAAGGGGAAGAGCTAGTATTCGTGTTAGCAGAAGTAATATGAACATGAATAGACGCAATCAGTCTAGGACTGGCGGTGATGTCTGTTGAAACTGTGGCAAGAGGGGGCATCTTAGAAGAAATTGTTTTAAGTTGAAAAATGAAAAAGCTAAGGGAATTGGAGTTGAATCTGCGGATGATGTTGCAGCTGTAGCTGAAAATTCTGATGGTGTCGATTGTGTCTTGTCTGTCACTGAGAATTCGTCGTTTGACGAATGGATTATGGATTCTGGTTGTTCTTTTCATGCTACACCAAACAGGAACTGGTTTACTTCTTATCAATGCATGGATAGTAGTAAAGTGCAGTTGGGAAACAACGCTGAATGCGATGTTGTGGGTGTTGGTGATGTTAAAATCAGAATGCATGATGGTATTGTGAGGACATTGACTGGGGTAAGACATGTTCCAGAATTGAAAAAGAACTTAATTTCCTTGGGTGCTCTAGATTCAGCTGGATGCAGGTATTCTTCACAAGGTGGAGTTCTGAAAATTGTTCGAGGTGCCCTGGTGATAATGAAAGGGATCAAGCATGGCGGCCTGTATAAACTTCAAGGTGACACATTGATAAGTTTCACTCCTAAGACGTCGACATCTGTTCGAGAGTCTAACAGCTACTCGAGGAATGCCTGGGTGTTTGTACGAAAGCACAATTTTGATGCTGTTGTCAGGAATACGTGGTCAGGAGCTTTGATTGGAACGGAGACTGGTAAGTTTGTGACATTCTGAATTCCGACCCTATCTCGAAACTTATCAGTGAATGAATGTCTATCGATGTATTCCAGTTAATCTCACTCAGAATTGATCACTCTCGAGTCGACTAACCAATGGGGAATGACCATATATGATTTAAAGTACGTGGACCAAAGAACTTAACCACGAGTAGACGGTTTGACCATAAGGATCGTCGAGGAAATATTCTGGACCGCAAAAGGTCGATCTAAGAATGATTTTAGAACGATTTGCTAGTGTCATGCGATTGGTTCACGGGTGATTCCGTATGACCATGGCATGATTTGCGAATTAACCTAAATCAATTCCTGACGATCGTAACCTTCGGAACTAGTAATTGACCATTGCGATCACATGACAACCAAAGCCGCCGTGGCTAGAGTGACTCTTAAACGTGACATTGGTCGCGGGTCGATACGCGTAACTCCTAAGAGCCGCCCGTTAGTCTGAGACGCGCTGGAATGACAATTGACTGAATTTAGCCATAGATTGGACTTCGAGGTTGGAGGCCGGACATTCGGAGATCGCAAAAGAGTAGATTTGGACGTCGCCTCATCGGAGAGTTATTAAGGTTAGAGTCAGCCCTGCATAGACTAGAAAAGCGAAACTCGGACCGACGGTTAAGGAATTACCCTTATACCCTTAGGTAATTACTCCTTTCCTTTAGAATTAAGTAGGGACACTTTGGACTTTTGCCATCCCACTACCTTTGGCCAAAATTTGGGGGGCATTGTAGTCTTTTAGCCCTTGAATTATTGGTAGACAATATTGACCAAGTGACATGACCATGGAATGACAATTTCCCCATGACTAACTTTCTTACACTTTGTCATTCCTAAACACTATTCCATGTCCTTTGCCCCATCAACCACCCCACTACTACTTTCCCTCCAAAAATCCTTCTCTTCATATCACACACTCCCTCTCCCTTCACCTCATTCGGCCGACCACCTCCCACCATCACTCCCTCTCTCGTTTGTTTTCTCTCTCCCTCTCCCTCCCTCTCGTTCTCTAACTCCCCCTCTCGGTTTCTCTCCCTCTCGGCGGACCGCCGGCGTCGGCCACCACTCGGCCACCTCGAGCCGTCGCCAACACCATCTTCTCTCTCTCTTGAGCCTCGGAGGACCGCCGTTTGAGCCCGGACGCCGCGCGAACACCCCGGGCTTGAACCGAACCGTGAGTAACCGTAGGGCTGTTCTTGAAGAGTCCTTGAGGTAAGTGACCATAGAGACTTAGAGATACTTGTTGAAGGGTTGAAGGCTTGCATTAGGAGTGTTTTTCACTAAGCTACCTTGGCTAATTGTGGTTTTCTCTAAGGGGGTCAGACCTGATCGCGCCGGACCAGACCTGCCCACGCCGCTCCACCGCCACTTGCCGCCGGCTTCCCCTAGCTTTTGGACTTGGTAAGCTCCCCTAACCCTATGGTAGGACCTTGAGTGATGGAAGGACCAAATGAGGATGGTTTTGGAGTGTTTAGGGGGCTGTTTCGGTGAAGCTCTCTAGGGATCCGAATTTGCAATGTGTGGGTCAGAATTTCCTTGATGAGTTTTGATGATTGAAACGTTAGAGCCATGGATGAAATGAAATAGTGAACGTCCTTAGAAGTGACCCGAATGCCCCATGGTACCGTAGGATGTGTTAAAGCTTGGATCGCGTTTGGTTGAATCGATGAAATCCTAAATTGAGCCTAGGAAGATTCGATCATGGGTTAATTTTATGAACACATTGAGCCTTGACCCTTAACTTATGAGTTGTGATCTGGTCGTGGGGATTGAAAAGAGCCTAATCGAGATTTAATGACTCTATATTAGTAACTTTGGTCTTGGGTATTTAATTAGCGAGCTATAGGCCTTGATTGATTGAAACGCCGTGATTATGTGACCTTGGCCAAGTGGCCAAAGGTGATGACATTGAATTACCTCAATTAACATGATATCGATCGCATGACATTGCTATGGACTTGATTTATTGAATTGTGTGATGTAATGCCGTGATATGGGATGGTAACTTAAAGAGCCGAATTGAGCTCAGTTCGACGAGAGTGTGCACGATTGATTTAATTATGCCAATGGAAGGGATTTATAAGTATATGTGCATGAGGCATCCTGATACGTTAAACGCGGGGTGGACCTGAGGCGTTAAACGCGGGTCATGAGAAATGGCATAGGAAGCCTGAGGCGTTAAACGCGGGTTCCTTGATCTCTTAAGCCTGATGCGTTATTACGCGGGCTAAGCCATGAGAGTTTCGATTGTATCATGCATGTAAACTATTTCCTAAATGATGGAGTGTTAAGTGCCAAAGTACAAGTCCGGTCTAACCTAGCTTACGAATTGCATGACTAGATATGTTTTTAATTGAATTATCATATGTCATTGCCTATTGTTTGCTTGTCTAGCTATTGCATGTGTTTGGGAGTGTCCGGAAGTTCCAAGTGCCTAGTTTAGGGTTAGGCTAGCTTATTGAGTATATCTCACCCCGTCGTGGGACCCACATTTTCAGACCCCAAAGCCTGACTATGCCACCGCCGCCGATTTTTGGGGTACCCGTCTGGGTGGAGCAGTATTCCACGGAGTACCCGGTGGGAGAAGGGAAAGCTTATATTAGGAAGTACGGCACTATCTGGATGGATGTGGGCTTAGCAGACTGGAGGCCAGACAGATTCGCAGCGTGGTTCTACCGAGACAGCGACCTCACAGTTGGACCATTGAGGACTTTTGACGTGCCGTGGGATGTCATTGGCGAGCAGGATCCTTCGATTGTGCACCCTGCTGATGGGGAGCTCACTAACTCCGAGACCGCTCCCGATCCGGATCTTCCGCCGGCACCGTCTCAGAACCCCGAGGTGGATGGCGACGTCGTGGAACCCTCTGATGCCGAGGACCCCATGAAGACTGACGAGTCTGAGCCCGAGGAGGATGAGGAAGCACTGGACGACTCCGAGGACGAGCCCTTGGAGGAGGAGCATAACCCCGACGGAGAGGCCATCTTTCCCCCTTCGCCCGAGCCTGAGGAAGACAAAGGCCCAGAGCAAGTATTTGAAGAAGAAGAAGAAGAAGAGGAAGAGGAGGAAGACCTCGAGGAGTATGACCCTGTGCACCGCGAGGATCCAGACGACGACCGCAAGCTCGACCCTTAGATAGCCTAGGCGCCCCTGACTTTTGGGAGTTACCTTTTGAGTAGTGCCTGACCCATAGCCTTCGCCTCTTTTTGATTAGGCTAACCATCTTCCCTTGATCCTCAGTGTTGTAATTCAGTTTATGCTTATGCTGTATAAAAGAATCTTATGCTATGCTATGACTTAACTAAGTGCCTTGCTCTCTCAAACTATCTTGTGTTTAGCTTCCTAGGAATTGTGCATGATACCCCTGCATGTTCATTTAAGTTTCATTGTCTACCGTGCGCTGCTGGGATCCTGGGCATTATCTTCAAGGAAAACTAGTAGGGAGGCGACGATGTGCGCCGATCGGGACTCGGGGCGTTACAAAGTTGATCAAGCATGTGCGAACTGACAGTAGCATGGAGTCCTGCTCAAAGCTGGCAAATAAATTCTGCATGAAAAAGAGCATAGTGAAACACTACACTAGTGCCAGTAAACCACAACAATGTGCAGAATTGATGAGCAGAGAGTTACTAGAGACGGCCCGTAAAAAGATCTCTAGTGCTGGTATGGCTGGGAGAATTCCAGCTGATGCGCTAGTATGACGAGCTACCTGGTGAATAGATCCTCATCGACTGCGATTGGATATCGGACTCCCGAAGAAGTATGGTCAGGTAATGTTGCTGATGATTTTAATTTTAGAATGTTTAGTTGCCCGTGTTATTATCGAGTAAGTGATGGTAAGCTCGATGTAGAGGCAATGTGCATATTCCATGGCTATGCACAAGGTGAGTGTGGCAATCAGTTGTGGTGCCCAGATATAGATTCACTTTTTGCAGCAGAGAAGTTACCTTTGATGATTCTCCAGTGCTTCTAGCTAGGAGTGATTATGGCAGTATTAATATGGATCTAGACGGTGTTCAGCTTGAGGTGGAGTTGCAACCAGAAACTCTTGAGGTAGCAGGTACTAGCGAAGTTATCGACACAGATGGTGCTTATAGCAAGGTAGAGACTATAGAGCCAACAGTTGCGGTAACTGCTGATATTAGTAAGGTACATTTTCGATCTCCTGACAGATATGAATGCAATAATGATTTTGCTTTACCTATGGTTGAGGAGCTTGTGTCAGAAAGTCCTTATGAAGTAGTTAAAGGTGCATGTTCAGTTGGTGTTCTGATGAGATCCTCGGTTATGGCGAAGTTCAAGTGCGGCTTGGACTTGAATGATGTCTGTGGCGGTTGAGCCCATTGGGGCTGTGGGAGAGTAGCGGATGATGTTCGGACTATCAGCGAAGCGATTGTGATGTGGCTCAAATATCGAGCCAAGGTGGAGATTGTTAAATATGTCTCGAATTTGAGTAAAAGCAAAAATATAAATATTTCGCATTGATAAAGTTTATTTTAAACCCACGATAATTATCTACGTTAGGATCCGAAATTGGATTGGATATAATGGAAGTTCAAATTTGGATTTTTGATATATACGGAAATCCAATTCCGTATTGACGTCAGGCGAGAAATCCATTAAAAGAGGAAAGTCCAACTTGTGCTTTGGTTTGACTGAACTTTGGCTACTGCGCACGAATATACGCTTTCTTGGTTTGGCGGTGACACAAAGAAGATTTCCCGCATTGCCCAGTTAAGGAAATAAAGTAAAGCTATAAAGAAAAAAAAAGGAAACACGCTTTGCTTTTGATTGAACCTATTATCCTCTGACGTCATCGAAGAAGGTTTCGAATGTGCCATTCTTTTCGAACGTGCTATTCAGTCAGACGAAAAAAAAAAGAAGATATAAAAGGAACAGGCTTGTGGTCTTCGGGTAGTACGGAGCAGAGAATTCGTCATGAGTTCAAGCCGTTGTTGATCACAGAAGAGGATCGTTGACGCGCCATTTTTCAAAAGCGATAGCTTGGCTTTGGGTCCTCGTTTGTTCGCGAAATTACATCAAGAATTCAAGTGTCGAAGCCGATTAAATCTAAAGGTTAGATTTGTGTTTAAATTCTTTTGTGAGATTGAGAGATTATTTCGCTAGGAATTTGAGGCTAAACACTGTGTGCGTTCTTAGATGTAATTAGGGCTGGGAAACACCAAGAGTGTGTTTGTGTAACTCGAGTGTGATATGTAATCTCTGTGTATCGCTCGTTCTATAGTGGAATTCGTTGCTGCTCTCCCCGTGGATGTAGGTCTCTACGACCGAACCACGTATATCTTGTGTTCAATTTACTTTGCTCGTTCTGTCTATTTTATTGTTCGATCGCTTGTTCCGCGCAACAATTAGTATCAGAGTAGATGGTTGATTGGTGGGCCCTCAATCTGTTCTGGTGAATATCTCAAGAAGGAATCTGGTGATTGCGTCTCAAGAAGGAATTTGGTGCCAACGCGGTTTTCGGGCCGATGGACGCTGTGGTGTAGCAGTGCGAGCCCGATGTGCGTTGATGGAGATTCAGATTGAGATGGAGCCAACGCGGTTTCCGAGCCGGTGGACGTTGTGGTGTAGCAACAGGCCCATTGGGCGTTGATGGAGATTCAAGTTGAGATATATTGGTGCGGAAGGATACTTGGATTAAGGGGAGTAAACCTAAAATTGAAGCTCATACATGAGGGGGAGATTGTTAGAATGCATGTGTGAGTTGTGCTAGAAAAGTCCCACATAGGAGAATTGATGTGGTACTAAGCTAGTTAATATACTCAAGTTGGCTAATAACTCATTGGCTTAAGCTTTTGAGTAAATGCGGGTCTAACTGGATATATTGACGGGCTCGGACTTGGGCTCCCTCTTGGCGATCTCCCTAGACAAAAAATATCGGATTTCCATTGCACCCCCCAACACTATGAGCTCGTGGGACTCCAATCCCCATTATTAATCTTTACCCAACAAAGATTACCGTTTCCCATTTTAAGGAGTATGAGATCCGTGTATAAATTTAGTGGGAGGATCTATTTCATTTAAAGGCCAAAATGAAATAGTTATTTTGAAAGACAACGGCTAACAATTTATTTTCTGCACAGATATAAATTACTCTGAAAAATGGTGAATAGAAACCCGTTTGCTTCAATACTCGACAAGAATTGTTTAACTGGTCTCAATTTCACCGACTGGGTAAGGAATTTGAGAATTGTTCTCAATTCTGAAAAACTCGGGTATGTGCTTAATGAAAATATGCCAACCTCTTTTCTTGAGGGTGGGACCCAAGAGGATGGCTGAGAAATCATCTGTTAATGATCATGTCCTGAAAATGGTCTGACACATAGAAGAATTGGCTAGGTTGAATCGGGGAAAAGTACACTGCAAGTGGCTTAACTTTTGTACGGCGTGCACTTGAGTGCCTTAACTTTCAAAGTGTTCACTTGAGTGCTAACTTTTTTTCAATTCGTGTGTTGACACCTGATTTTTAACCAAGTCTTTTTTAGCTTTATTTTGAAAAATCACAAAAAATCATAAAAAGTCAAAATATTACAAAATCAACTTTGGCGGCCTTGGCCAAGCACAAGGAACCATTCTTGACCAAAAAATAATTTTTCATATTTTTCACATTTTTTAGTATTTTTTAGAAAATAGAAAAATACTCAAAAAATCAAGAAAAATAGCATTTGAGGTAACAAAAATATGGAAAAATAGCCAATATTTTTATTTTAAATCCCTTGTCTTTTTGACCTCACAAAAAGTCCAAAATCAAATTCAATTGTATATGTTCCTTTGTTATACATATGATTGAATTTGAGAAACAAATGTCAATCGAGTCTTTTAATTTGCAATTTTGGCATTTTCTAGGATCTTGACATCCATTCTAACTGTCCCTTATTGCAATTTAGCCCAATTGTTTGTACAAATTGCTCAATTGCACGAATTTGGCAAAATTGCATACTATAATTGCATTTTTAGTCCTTGAAATTGAGCATAATTGAAATTACTTTCAATTCAAGGGCTATCATTGCAAATTAAACATACTGCCCAATGGGTTTCACCATTTTGAATCGATTGGCACAGGTAATTTGACCCAATTTGATCATTTGAACCTTCAATTGCATAATTCCTCAATTTGCAATTAAAAGGAAATTTGGGGTTTTTGTTGAAATTGATATGAACTTTTGGGCAAAATCACATTTTTTGATAGAATGCATGCCCTAAATTCGATTATGAGGTTCAATTATAAATATTTCCTACCAATTTGGGTTTAATTTTGAAAAATCCAAAGCGGAACCGGTTCAGACCGGTCAGACCGCCGGTCGAACCGGTCGAACCGGTCTGCTACAATGCCATCTTCTTCCTCGCGCAAATGAACAGTCTTGAGCTGATTTTGATCAAGAAATTGAAGGGCAATTCGCGATTAATTGAAAAGGGAAAGGTGGGCGTTTTGTTCCTCACTTCAATACCTTTCAATCACGACCGGCCGCGAGGCAAATGGCCGCCGGACGAACTCCGGCGAGGTCAGTCAAACCTGCACGCCTGCAAAAGTCAACAAACGTCAAACGCAGGCCAAATCCGTGCCAAATCGCGCAGGATGAGACCCGCCGGAGGACCAAACGAAGCTAAACGGAATCCCTAGTCTCCCCGACGCCGTTTGGACCTGAAATCACGTGGCTACACGTGCGATTCAAGTCTGTTAGTTCCCTCCGCTCCGTGCCAAAATTCGAAACAGGTATATAAGCTAACAAACCTTCGCGAAGCAGGAGGTTGGTAAGTTCAGTTAGGAAAAGGAGAACAGAACTGAAAGAGAGAGAGAGAGAGAGAACGAGAGAGAGAGAGCTCCCATCCATCGCTATTGTCGAAGGTTGAGCTCGAACTTGCAGGGCACTGGTTGGGCCGTCTCCGGCCAAACCGAAGCCAAGGGAAACTACTAGAAGGTCGTCTAGTGTGCCAGGAAGCGAACGCCACCGATCGCGCCGCCTGAAACCGCGGAAATAGGTAAGACGAAGCTTAAAGCACTTCACTGTGCATCAATGGTGACTTGCCTGTTTCACGTTCTTTTTTGTGATTTGTGTGTGCGTTTTCTTCCCTGAACATCACTGACCATATTCGCATCTTGGTTTTGCATCGATTTTGCCTGAGCACCTTGAATCGAGTCTTCAAACTTAGCTTCCATAGCCGACCACTGTTCATACTTGCCTAGCCCAATCTAGGCCGCGCGGGCTCAATCGGAGCCCGAGGTAAGCCTTCTGCACCTCTTGCCTTGTCAATCTGTGGATGAATTGATCTGATTTCGCGTGACTTGCGTGATTGAGCTTCCATGGCCGTACTCGGTAATTCGCACGATGTTCTCGATTCTGTGAATAGGATGCTTCAATTCTCAGATATGTTAAACTAGAGATGATTGCGAGTCGATTGCCGTTGGTCTCACGTGATTTCATCAAGATCTCACCGTACGATCATCGCCGGAGATCCTCAGCCGTCCATTCCGCCGGGGTCGAGAGGTTGAAGACGAAGCTGACGTGGCGTGGTCAATAGGTCAAAGTTCCATGTGTCACAATGCGATTAGTCCACGTGGTTGTCGAGTCAGCTCGACCGTTAGTCCGTTAGGGCGAGTCAGCATAGATCAGACGGTCTAGATTAATCGAGTCCAACAAATGGTAACCGTCCGATTAATAATTGGGATTATTCGGAAATAGTTTTTAAACGGAAAATCAAATTGAATCAAAATGGTGTCGCATAGGCTAACGGGTGGACGACGTCGTTTAGGCTAGCAGGATTGAACGGCTCAGATCAAGTCTCAGTTTCTAATCGTGGCCGTAGGTTTTAGTAAGTAGATCAAACGGCTCAGGTCGAGTCTTCACTTAATCTGGACCGTAGGCTCTAGTAATCAGATCCAACGGGCGTAGATTAGCTACGTGGTTCGGTGAGGTCCGTTAGATTAATTCCGAATAATCTGGAAATAAAAAAGCTTGGAACGGCGTCGTTCGGTGGCCGAAGTCCGCGCGGGTCCAAGCCTGGGCCAGGTTCCGACCCGAGCGGGTCGGGTTGACCCGGCCCGAATAACATTTTTTTAATAAAAAAATCCGAAAATGATTTTAAAAAAATAAAAAAAATCAGAAAAATCCTAGAAAATCAGAAAAAAAAATGCTAGAAAATTCCAGAAAATTTAAAAAAAAATGTGGAAAAATTATGGAAAAATCTTAGACGGTCTAGAAGTCCCCAAAAATCGAGGATTGACCACAGACAACTGGTCAACCCTATTTTTGGGGTTTCTTATCCGTTCTTCCGAGACTTGACGATATTACCCTTTAGGGGTAAGTCGCCTCTGTTGTATATGCGAGATAAGGCCGATAATGCCAAGGTAAGAATTAGGGTCAGGTAGGCGACCAATTCTTAGGCTTGGGTTTTCGAGTTCCGCCTCTTTTCTCAAAATGACGATTTTGCCCTTTAATGGGAAAATCGTCTTTCTTGTCCCCAATCAAGTCCTGAAAATTTTTTAAAATTAGGGTTTGGGTCAAGTGGGCGACACACCCTAATATTTGAGATTTTCAGTCATCATCTTTGTCCAAAATGACGATTTTACCCCTCCGAGGGTAAAATCACTTTTAAATTCCAGAAAAATCCTGAAAATTCTCAAAAAATGGAAAATGGATTGGATTGATAGCCAATCCTATTTCCCCCCATCTTTTGACTTCCCAATTCATCTAAAATGACAAATTTGCCCTTTCAAGGCGAATTGTCCCGGAATAGTTCAAAATTACGATTCTGCCCCTCATGGGCGAATCATGTCCAAATCACTCTTAATCCTTGATTGACATTTCTCTAGGCTAATAGGGCCTTATTAGGGATGCCATGCTGCTTTCATGTGTTTTATCCGCATGTACTAGATCCTTGATTTGCGCACTTATTTCTATTGATTGTGAGTGATAGGGTAGTAATTCCCATCTGCATGAGCTCCTAGATTTAAGATCTGTACCTCACTCATCTGCATAAAATCCTAGGATCAGATAAACCATTCAGCTTCGGTACCGAAAGGGCGTCAACTCTGACAGTTGGCGTAACTAAGTCCCCGAACCCACTTCTCTGGTTTCCGCAGAATCGAATAGATAGCTCCCAACTATTCGATAGGGTTTCCGATCGTACCCTCCACGAAACGATTGGTGGCGACTCCTTGGCATGTACACTTATCACATGTCACTAGACCACACTGAAGGTCGACCACGTATATCCAGCAGTTGCGATTTGGGTAATGGACCTTGGGAGAGGCCCGCGTCCGATCATGCAACATCGGACGGCCCATTAACCATCGCTAGCCAGATAGCGCTCGAGAGGGTCGCAACATCGTGCACTTAAATGCCTTAACTTTCAAAGTGTTTACTTGAGTGCCTAAACTTTTAAAAAGCGTTCACTTGAGTACCAATTTCTTTTAAAATCGTTCACTTTAGTGCCAACTCCGATAAGCCATGTCAGCACAAATAATAATTAAAAATGCCACGTGTCGAATTTTCGGTGACACACGTCAGATTTGGCACTGAACTGAACGATTTTAAAAGAAGTTGGTACTCAAGTGAATGCTTTTTAAAAGTTTAGGCACTCAAGTGAACACTTTGAAAGTTAAGGCACTTAAGTGCTCGCCGTACGAAAGTTAAGGCACTTGCAGTGTACTTTTCTCGGTTGAATCTTGTCATGGACAATGACTTAGCTGTGGATTTGATCCTCCAATCCTTACTTGATTCCTTCTCTAGTTTTGTTCAAAACTTCCACATGCATAATATGGAGAAAACTCTTGCTGAGTTACTTAGCATGTTGGTAATTTATGAGAAGAAAATGCACAACACAAGGTCAAATATTGTGGCTTTGGCTAAGGCTTGCTTTTCAAATAGTGAGACTATTTTGAAGAAAAGGAAATGGAAGAAGCCTGTGAAAGCTGTTGTGCAATCAAAACCCAAGATTGAAAAGGGAAAATGTCATCACTATGGTGTCACGGGGCACTGGAGGAGGAACTGTAAGAAGTACCTCGCGAGCTTGAAGGTCAAGCCAAAGAACCAACCTTGCGAAGGTATGGTGTCTATGATTATTGAAACTAATCTTGTGGTTAGTGCTGAATCCAGCTTATGGATTTTAGATTCTGCTGCAACGTCACATATTTGTATGTCTTTGTAGAATCTAGAAATAAGCAGGATACTGGGGCAAAATGAGATTGTCCTGACATTTGCAAATGGGGCAAAAGTTGCTGCATTAGCTATATGGACTTTTCGTTTATGTTTGCCTTCAGGACATATTTTGGTTTTAAAGAACTGTTTGCATTATAAGAATGCTATACAGAACATCATTTATATACCTCGTATGGGCAAAGAAAATTATGAATTTTCTTTTGCTGATGATGTATGTTCTATTTATTATAATAGAATATGTGTTGGTTCTGGATTATTAACCATTAATCTCTATACCATTACAATGTCCAGTAATGCGATTACCAATATCAATAATCATGATGTAAATGCCATAACCAATAAACGCCCTAGAGATACTCCAAATCCAAAGTATGTTTGGCATCTCCGTTTAGGTCATATTGGAGAAAATATGATTAACAAGTTGAGTAATGATGGATTTTTCGATCCAATTGGTTTTGAACCATACTCGACTTGCAATGCATGTCTTCTAGGAAAAATGACCAAAGCGCCCTTTGTAGGATATAGTGCGCGAGCTGCTGACATACTAGGATTGATACATACAGATGTATGTGGACCAATTAATGAAACTACTAGGGGTGGTTATTCTTACTTCATTACCTTTACCGACGATCATTCACGGTATGGCTATTTGTACTTAATGAAGTATAAATCTGAGTTCTTTGAAAAGTTCAAGGAATTTAGGTCTAAAGTTGAAAAACAAACAGAAAAGAGTATTAAGGCTTGTTGACACCTAATTTTTGACCATTTATTATTGTGATTTTTATTCTTTAGAATTAATTAAAAATATCAAAAAAATGTCATAAAATCACAAAATCAACTTTGGAAGCCTTGGCTTGGCCTTAGGAACCAATTTTGAGCAAAAAATATTTTTTGGTATTTTATAATATTTTTCGAATTTATTTAATTATAAAAATATCCAAAAAATCAGAAAAATACCATTCGTGGTCAGAAAAATACAAAAAAATATTCAATAATTTTTTTTAATTTCCTCTTCAAGTGTGTCACTTTAAATCTCAAAAATTTGGCTCGGGTCACTATGTTCCTTAACAAACATAAACCCGAACCGAGCCCAAAAATTCCTTTTCGAGTCTTTTAATTTTCAATTTCCACTTTTTATAAGCTATGACATTGGATTCTAAAGTCTTGAAGTGCAATTAGGTCATTTGGCCCTCCAATTTGGTCAATTTTAACCAAAAAGGCTTAATTGCACAAAAATCTTTCAATTTAGTCCCCGGTTTCTCAATTTTCGAAATTAAATTTCATGTGAGCATACCCATTCAAATTAAACACCTCTATCCTATAGTTTTCATCATGAGGAATCCATTGGTGGCCTAAATTTTGACTAATTTGGTCATTTATGCCCTCGATTGAGCATAAATCATTTTCGGATCTTAGGGACAATTTGGGGTTTTCACTCAATTTCAATCAATTGATTCACGAAAATACCCATATTTGATAGAAAAAATGTCAAGGAGTCCGATTTTGCCATAAATTTCATGAAAATAAGTCAATTTGGGGCCTAATTGGGCCGATTTGATCCAACCGGGCCGGTCGGGTCAGACCCGACCCGACCCGGTCCGAACCGGGTCTGCAACTAAGTTGCAGACCCGCGTGGACAGCGAAGCAGGGAACAGGGGGAGGCCCGCCGAAGCATTCTTTTGCAAAAGAAATGCATTGTAGTGGAGCGGCGGTCGATGGTGGACGTCCTGCGAACTAAAGACGGTCGGCCATAGGATTAGAAAAAAGGAAAAAAGAGAGTGAAAAGAAATGGAGCCGAGAGGGAGAGAGAGGAATTTTTGGAGGGGGTTCGAGCGAAGCAAAGGGCCAAGGAGCATCCCCAGACCTGAGGGGGCGTCTGCCGATCATCACCGACGCATTCGCCTTCGTCGACGGGCCCGGAAAAGGTCGGTTTTTCCTCTCCGACCATCGCCTCACACATGCACACCATATAATCGACGAAATGCCCGAATGAAGTTTTCAATTTTGAACTCTCGGCCGCGTCCTCTCGGGGCTTATTTTGTGCAAATATAGCCTCTAATATAATCCGGAATCGACTCTAAGCGTGTTGAGGTCTTTTTTTTGCATTGTAACGCAACAAAAATGGAGCTCGGAGCTCCGGCGGTCGTAGCTCGTGTCGGGTCGTCAACGGGGAGTTTTGTGCGGTTGCCGACCCCAACGGAGATTCAGGTAAGCTTCTAAATCCCATTTAGATGCTGTGTAATCCTATCGAATCAAGTTTTTTTTTTTAAAAAAAAGTTGTAAAGAGCTCATCGGCGCCGGTTCGGGTTTGGTTTAGTTGGGGCGTTTTCCGGCGTTGATTCAGCCATGAAATGGCCTGGTGTCGATCTGGAGGTGGTGAAGGTCGATTTGGCATCAAAGCATGGGAGATTCGGCGACGTTTTCACGGCGGTTTCGGCTCTCCGGCGAGATTCCGGCGAAGGTCGCCGGAATTTGCACTATTCATCGTCTTCTCCGGCGAGTCCTCCGGCGGGTCAACGGTCAACGCTGACGTGGCATGCCACGTCAGCAGCCACGTCAGCGGGCGGGGGGCCGGTTGAGTAATAAAAAAATGAAACAGATCGGACGGTCGTGGTGATGCCACGTGTCGCGATCTTGGGCGTCCATCCGAAGTTTGTGAAACGGCGTCGTTTTGTCTTGGAGGGAGGCGGGCCGGTTCATGGGTCTCGGGTCGGGGCGTGGGCCGGGTCATCCGACCCGGTCCGGATAATTTTTATATATATATTATTATTTTTAATAATAATAAAAAAATAATAATAATAAAAAATTCAAAAATCAATAAAAAATTGGAAAATCATGAAAAACTCAAAAAAAATTCTAAAAATTCTAAAAAAATTCAAGAAAATAGGAAATGGCCACATTCAACTGGCCATGACCTGTTCCGGGTCTTTCGACCCCCGGTCTTTCCAAAAATGACGGTTTTGCCCTGCCGGCAAACCGTCTTCCAAAAAAAATTCTAAAAATTCTAGAAAAATCTCAAAAAATAGGAAATGGCCACAATCAATTGGCCAAAGCTCATCCCGGGTGTTTTGAACCCGATCATTCTTAAAAATGACGATTTCGCCCTTTGGGCGAATCGTCTTCCAAAAATTGACGATTTTGCCCTTCGGGCTAAATCGCCTCCAAATCTTCCCATTTTACCTCGGTCCTAAATCATGTCTTCCCTAAGCCCTTATGGCTATACTAGGAGGCCATGTGATGTGAATTGACGTGCATTGATATGATTTATTTATGCACTTGATTGCGCTTTCATTTAAATTGATTGTGATTGATAGGAATAGTCTTCCAATTTGTATGAAACCCTGAAGCAAACCTACCTCACCCAAAATTGCGCTTGCATGAATTCTTAGCTAGGAAATCACTCGCGTCAGGTACCGAAAGGGCGTTGGTAATGACACCAGCGTAACCAAGTCCCCGAACCCAAAATCTCTGGTTCCGCAGAATTGATCGATCTCTCCTAATCGGTCAATAAGGTTTCCGGTCTACCCTCCAAGAAAGACCGGTGGCGACTCCAAATGCATGTACAAGTTGCACATGTCACCACGACCACACTAAGGTCGAAAGCGATCGACTCTTATCGTCGAATCCTTTAAAAAAATACTCCCGCCGCGATTTGGTATGGGCCTGGGAGGGCTCGCGCCGATCCGAGACCCGAGATCGGTAATCCATTAGCCGCGTCCGCTTTCGGACGGGTCGCGACAGCTGGCGACTCCACTGGGGACCTTTGTTCTAGAACACTTGGTTCTGGACCTCAAGTGGACTTAGGCCGTAATTAAAACGCTGAGTGATTTTTCTAACCATGCAGGCGCTCTTGAAGGTGAGGTAAGTCCGCTTATGGTAGGTGTTATATGTTTTTGCAGATTGGGGAAATAAGGGGTGTAGTCCGTGATTAACATTGTCTTATGCAGGTTGGGCGTAGGAATGTTTGTTGTGTGGATGATTTGAAGTGCTGATTGATAAACTGTTGTGCATGAATTGCATTGTGATGATCACAACACGTGGACACACACAACTGCGCCTAAAACCCCGGGCGCCGCCTTTAGGAACATGATAGAAGGAATTGAAAATGGAATCTCCGTGAGGAAAAACACGGGGTAATCTACTTTTCAATTCCGCTCGCTTCGAACTATGGATCGAGTCCCAATGCAACGATAGTTGTGCAATGGAATCGGCTCTTTCTAGAACTCGAGGTGGGAGCCTTGACCTTAGGTACCAAACCCTCTGATTTTTAGAAGTTCATCATCACTTGTCTCATGCGCATGTCTTTGGGCGGTTGGTACACCTAAAATCGCACATAAGTCGACGAGCTTGGTTGGTAAGACTCTCTATCCCTCAAATCTATTACAGTTCATATAAATATAGGCATTTCATTCGATGCATTCCGGTGATTAGATTAAATGCCATTTCAACGTCCTTGATAGAAGACGAGGATGGTGATATCCCACGACGAACACCGAGTATGCGAGGAGCATACTGTGGACATTATTGAGGTATCATCCAACGAAGATGACGAGTTGGGGCAAGTGATCCTGAAGACACAGATCGAAACTGGGGCATCCTTAAACGTTAGGATCACATTCCTTTGTTTCATTTTTCATTACTAGTCCTCTTGTATAGGGTTTATTTTTACCGAGGTTTTCTCTATCTCACCCCTTAGAGTAATTGTATTAGGGATCTATTGGTGTATACATTCAGATGGAACTTGGTTGTATTTCTTTTGACGGGTCATGGGAGTGTGATGGCATTTTCTCTAATCATCCGAATACTCCCAAGTCAAGTTTATAATTCCTTTAGAGGAAATTAAAATTGGAAGTCTTACACGACCTTTTGGTCGTATAGAGTAGTCCAATCTCAATTTCTCTAGAAGGAATTATACACTTGAATTGTTTCGTGCATGTTTTACGTCGCTGGTAATCCACGATAATTGACCGAGAATATCGGCGTTGTTTTGAATTTAATGACGAGATAGATGTCCAAATTACTCTCGTTCTTAAACGGCCTTGATTTGGATGCCGTATCTTCAATTAAATTTAAAACACGTTATTATGCCTCGCACTTTTGAGTAATTCGTTCCTCTCGAAATTGATCAAAAGCAATTATTGTGAATTACATTCCTTTCAATAGTATACTTTCTTTCGAGGAATATTGATAAAAACTTTTCGCGCAAGATTAAAACCCTTGTAAAAGTTCTTGTCCTTATTAATCATGGGTAAGCATAAGATTGAAAGGGGTTTTTGCTTTCTTTTTCAAATTATTCCTTCTGATTCTGTCTTTTCATTTGCAGGTAAAAAAAAAAGGTAATAGAGAGAAATCTTTTCCTGGATAAGTCTGAGGCTATTCTTTCATCTGATCATGAGCGAGTTATAAAATCAGGACATATTTGCTCGACTTATTGATATTATGGTTCGGCTCACCCAAGTTGAAGATGTTCGAACGCTCGAAGAAAGGAACCATGCAGAAGTTAAAACACACACGAGAACTTTCATTTATTTTGCTCAGCGGAGGGTTTTCAGAAGCAGGTCATACAATTCGGGGTGGAAAAGTAAAGCCAAAGTGAGCCCTAATTAACGACACAAAGGAGCCCAACTGACCCTCCATGTTGTTAATGCTCTGCCCGTACTCACGACTTCGCATGTCCTGGTCCGCAAGCTTGAGGAGAAGGTTTCTGCATTCTCCCTTAACCTCAGTGACCTTGACCTCGTGTTCCTCGGTGATTATTTCCAAGTCCCGAACTAATCCATTCCCGTGAGCTATGTCTGCGGTTATTTTGTCGAGCCGTTCTTCCTGCCAGTCGCTTTGCAGCCTCAATAGGACATTGTGGCGGTCGTGCTCGCCAGCGGTCAGGGATAGGGCCAATTGATCCACCAGGTTCCTCCTCTCGCGAAGCAGCGTCGCGACCCTCTCATTGGCAAACTCGACGGCCTTTTTGTGACTATCGGCCAGATAGTTGGTCAGCACCAAATGATCAGACCAATCCTTGTAACGAGCCCGCAAGACGCGAGCCACGAGAACCTCCCGATCAGCAACACGGTAGGCCTCTAAGGAGTGTGCAAAGAGGGTCGGGAAAGTTCTATATTCCCTCCCCAGCGTAGTACCTTCGAGGGAAGTGGTATCTAAGTCCTCGAGCAGGACACGGATTTCATCCGCGGTTGCAGAATGATCAGTTATGTGCGCGTAACCGCGACCCAATAGGTTATAAAGCTTTTCCCACTGGGCCAAGACATCAGTCGAAAAAGTGCGCACGGGAGAGGAGGCCATTTGCGTTGGGTTGGCTTGAGAATAAGACGAGGCTAATAGAGAGATTAGAAGGAAGAAGCTGATTATGCGAGAACGCTAACCTGCCATACGTTAATCCCTCATTTTATAGCAACTCAAGGATGATGAAGGGTCTCAGTAATAATGCTGGTGGAGCCCAGTTAGGGGGTAAAGCAGGAGGTCCCCTCACAAGAACCATTGGATTCGTTTAGGTCCGCGATTTCCGGCTTATCAATTAAAAGATGTAAAAGATTTGTCGGGATCACCATTATTAGAGTTAGGTGGGAGGTAAGCGCAACTATCGAAGAAAGCCCTAACAGGATTTAGCAGTCCCATCACGTTGAAAAGCTAAGTGCGAAATTCAAGGTCTTGAGGGGGAACGTTTGCCTAATGATGCTTGAAGAGCGTCTCCTGAACATACAAAGTCACTCGAAGAAAAATTTATAGGGAGTGAGCATACAGGAGAGAGTAGAGAACTCTGAGTGGGCAAGAACCAATCAAACATTTCTCAATCCAACATATTTAAGAGGTTACTGTCAGCTGCTAGAGGCGACTGACTCAAAAATCTCAGAAATTGAACTACTGAGGGATCTCGAAGATTCCAAGACCAAGTCTAACACCAAAACCATGGAGCCCAACACTTCTGGCAACGAAAATCAAAATCACGGCGACGACGACGACGACATCCACGATGCTCAACTCGGGAAAAGAAGACGTCCTTACCAATACTCTCAGGAGGAAACCCAAATGCTGGAAACCCTCTTCAGTAAAAGCCCTCACATGAAAAAGAAGTGGAGAATTGAATTGGGCCGGGAGTTGGGGATTAATCAGTCGAGGATCCAGTTTTGGTTTCAAAATAGGAGATCTAAATCGAAGGCTCAACGCAAACGTCAGGTGGTCGAGATTTTAAAGGAAGAAAACCAAAAGCTGCGAACAGAAAACATGAGGTATGAAAAAGCTCTCAATATTACCGTTTGCCCTCATTGCGATAACCTCATCGCCCGCGGTGAGATATTCCCCGATAAGCCTCACGCAATGATTGAAGACGTTCATTTACCACCCTACTCCCTCGGGGCATCCCCTGCTCAACCAGATTTTGCCGGAGTCACGCATGAGCAGGATGATCCTACGAAGACGATACAAATGCCTCCTGGGGGATGGGATTTGCATCGCTTTGATTGGAGCTACAGTTTCAAGGAGCTGGATGTTACCGCCGACCAGCTCAAAGCATATCAGCCTCATGCACAACAATTTTCGATAGGGTCGGGTCCTGCTGGAGATGAGTTAATCAGTCGTCAAGCCATCGATGCAATTTTGGGCCACGATAAGAAGAGGTTCGCTTGGCCCCCTGAACTGCATTTCAGATTCCTAGACGTGGTTCACCAAATGGGGATCGATTCAGCAACTCCGACGCGCATATTTAAGGCCATGAATGTACCGGGGCTTAGTAAGGAACTGGTCAGGAATCACCTTGCTGCCTACAGAAAGCGATTAAAACAGCGTCGATCGGAGCTAAACCGGGAGGAATCCGTCTCGGGCTCAAAAGCTAGGGGCGACCGCCATTGTAATGCTCAGGCATCAAGAGATACCCGGCCAAATCTAAGCATCAATCAAGCTGGCAACCCGACCACCGGCAAACTGAAAGCTGATCAGAGTATCCTTCCGGGCCATTTCAACACTTCTCAAGAGCGCGTGTCACAAGTACAGCGAGTGCGCACTCCTCCATTCGAGCAGCAGTCGGCTGGTGCTCTGCCTGCCGCTGGTCAACCCACGACAGACGATTTCTTCGATGAGGGGCTCGATGCCTTGTTCAATCAGTGGGAAGCTGGCATGCTTGGACAGCCATGATCTAGCACCTGACTCGGGGCACGATGGGTCGGTCACTACGAACACCCATAGAAAGAAGAACATGTTCACGAGTAGATCACTCATTTTATCCGTTGTAAAGTTCCTACAGGAACATTTTTCTTTAATGACTATAGTTAATTCTATATTAAAACCAACGCTATCGACGAACATCGTCATGCTCAGTTGTGATGATCCCTTGTTAGATTAAGTCTGAAACCAGAGACGGTCTTTAAAATTTTGAGTGGCCACGAACTCATTCCTCACCAAGCGCCCGGGATGCTGAAATGAAGAGTAATAGCATGCACAGGGAAAATGCCACTTTCGTTTGAACGATGAAAAGGGGTTGAGAGAAGGTCATAGCGTTAATTCCCATGGAGCTAAATGAATTAAACGGAGTCATTAATTGCGGGTCCACCGCTGCTCCCCACGTTCTCGGGCCTAGCAAATCATAAAAGGCGCCGAAAGATTGTAGACCCACCACTTTGAAGACTGAACTAGGGGACGAGCGCAATACTCAATGAAACCGAATCAATGCAAGAGAGTTTGTGATCCTATCACGAGGAAAAAGAAAGGGGAATACAGACGATGAGTAATTGCGGGGTCTCGGGAGGAGCGCTTGCCTGCTGGTCTTCATATGCAGCCTGAAGGGTGGTTCCAGGACACGCACAATCACTTGAGAAAATTTCTAGAGTGAGCAAACACGTAAGAGCGAATTGAGAAAGCTGAGTGAACTAGATCAGCCCGAGATACTCCGATCCATCATGTTTAAAAGCTATTCCCATCTGCTAGAAACGCCCGACCTGGACATTTCTGAGCACGAACTGCTGGGAGACTTCGAAGATCCTGGAGCTGAATACTGCCCGAAAGCCATGGAGACTGACTCCTCTAGCGATGAAATTCTAGGTTTCAGCTACGAAGAAGGAGTATACAATGATGACCGGAGTCGGAAAAGGAAGCAACTACAACGCCACACTCCAGGCCAAATCCGAGAGCTCGAAGCTTTCTTCAATGAATGCCCCACTCCAAGCAGACAACAGAAAATGGAGTTGAGCCGAAAGATAGGATTGGAGCTTTCGAAGGTCAAGTTTTGGTTCGCCAACAAACGAACCCGGGTGAAACAGCAATACGCAGACCATGAGTTACTGGTCCTGAAGGAGGAGAATGAGAAGCTTCAAGCTGAAAGCGCGAGATATAAGGAAGCTCTGACCAAGGCCACCTGCCTTAATTGTGGTAATCCTGTTGTCCTCGGCGAGGTGTTCCTCGATGAACCACCCCTGTTGACGAATAACGCTAAGCTATTACCGTATTCTCCACAGCATTTCCGACACAGCCAGATACCGCCGGAGATCTGCATGAGCAAGTCAACACCATAGGATCAACACCAACATCCTCTGAGAAATGGGATATGAATTATCACAGGTGGAGTTCTCTCAATGACGAACTCGCTGTCGCAGCCAGCCAATCCAAAGTCGGTGAGTCCCTCCTTGGACAACTTTTGAAACGACTAGATCCCGTAGAGAATAGCTACCGAAGTATTGACGATATTTTGGGTGATAAGAGAACAAGGTTTTACTGGACCTATGAACTTCACACCAAATTTGTTGATGCAATTCGAGAGCTGGGAGTTGATGCGGCTAGCCCACTACGCGTACTCGAGATTATGAACGTGCCAGGGCTCTCTAGAATTAACGTTGAGTCTCACCTCAAGTACTATAGGAGATTGCTAAAGGATGGAAGGATAGCGTTAAACCATCATAAAGCCGGTTGGAGCTCAAGTGCTGGGCAGAGTTACAACCATGATGATTGGGGAGCCAAGAGCACCCAACCGTGTTTCAGCAATGACGGGACCAACAGTCGTGTCAGCGACTCCTCTAACCCAAATCAGAATGCTCCGCCGAGTGTTGACACCTGATTTTTTTTTACCATTTATTATTGTGTTTTTTTATTCTTTAAAATTAATTAAAAATATCAAAAAAGGTCATAAAATCACAAAATCAACTTTGGAAGCCTTGGTTTAGCCTTAGGAACCAATTTTGAACAAAAAATATTTTTCGGTATTTTTAATATTTTTCGAGTTTATTTAATTATAAAAAACCCAAAAAATCAGAAAAATACCATTCGTGGTCAGAAAAATACCAAAAAATATTCGATAATTTTTTTTTAATTTCCTCTTCAAGTGTGTCACTTTAAATCTTAAAAATTCGGCTCGGGTCACTATGTTCCTTCACAAACATAAACCCGAACCGAACCTAAAAAAAAAAAAAAAAATCATTTTCGAGTCTTTTAGTTTTCAATTCTCACTTTTTATAAGCTATGACATTGGATTCTAAAGTCTTAAAGTGCAATTAGGTCAATTTGCCCTCCAATTTAATCAATTTTTACCAAAAGGGCTTAATTGCACATTTTTCTTTCAATTAGTCCCCGGTTTCACGGATGTATACGTATGCTCTACGTATCTATACGTCATACATATTTATACGTTATGCATATTTGTACTGTTTGGTAACCTCTTTAACTCTTGTAATAATAATAATGGTTATTATTTTTAACACCTTTGTTAGTGCCTTTTTTTAGCATTTTTGTATTGTGAGTACTATTGCTAGTGCTATTTTTAAATAGCATTTTTTGTATTATAAATTGTGAGTGCTATTGTTAGTGCTATTTTTAAATGACATTTATTTATCATAAATTGTGAGTGCTATTGTTAGTGCTATTTTTAAATGGCATTTATTTATCATAAATTGTGAGTGCTATTATTAGATAGAATTTATAATTGTTAGTGCTATTTTTAAATAGCATTTTTGTATTATAAATTGTGAGTGCTATTGTTAGTGCTATTTTTAAATAGCATTTTTGTATTATAAATTGTGAGTGCTATTGTTAGTGCTATTTTTAAATGTCATTTATTTGTGAGTGCTATTTTTAGATAGAATTTATAATTGTTAGTGCTATTTTTAAATACAATTTATTGGAAGGTATTTTTGGCTATAAAAGGATGGCAAGAGTTTTGAGGTTGGAGGAGAGAGACATTTTGTAGAGTGTGCAAATTTTTGAGAGCTTAGAGAGAAGAACACAAACACTCTCTATATTCTCATAATCTTGAGTGAGCAAAATATACTAAGTTCGGAATATTGATTCCGCATATTGCTAGCACAATTGTTGTGGAGTTATTAGTCGTCTCCCCGTTCGTCAATTGGTGGTGCGTCCGAACTAGATGCCTAACACTTGTGGAGGCTGAGATCGAAGAATATCGAACCGACACCTCCGTTCAAGCACACTACGAGAGGTAATCTATTTACTCCCTTTGAGACTTTGTGATTTTTTTCGATTGAAATGCACGAAGTACGCCTCTGGAGATACATGTATGGGTTGTTATTTATTTCCGCTACGTGTTACGTGGATCCCAATAGTGGTATCAGAGCCAATCCTTAGGTGTTTTCGTGCATTTAATTGATTTTTGCAATACTATGGCCAATATGTATTAACGAATTGTTCGTCTTACATGGCTAATGGAGGTTGATTATTTTATATGATAAATTAATCAACATAGCAAAAATTAAGACTAAATCAATTTTGAATCGAAAATTTATGGCTATCTTATTTTACGTAAAAATTCTGAATATGATTCAACGTAGAATTTTTATTGTGCCTTCCTAAGTTTTAAATTGTGAATTTATTACTTACGTGGAAGGGTCGTGATCATGGAAAAATCCCTAATCAATGTGATTGATGTATATATGAATATATGATGATTATTTATATATTTTGGATTGTAATTATTAAACAGAGGCTGCGTACTCCTTTTATTTTTCATGTAATCTTTATTTTTAGCATAGTCAATTGTTGATGTAAATGCTACGAGGATTACGTGGGGGAGCCTTTTAAGTCGGCGAGCTCTTTGGGGCCCAATTCTTGAAGAGTTCAAGAAACCAAGAAGAAGCGAAGAGCGGCTCTCCGTTATTAAAATATTAAAATGATTAAATGTGGTCTCATTGGCTCGAGACCCATTAAATCATAATTCCATGATCACCACGTAGGATAGATGTTTATGTGATTGACATCTATTTATTTATTATGATTACGTGAGCATGTTAAACTGGTTAATGTGCAAAGTCAGACCTACCTCACCCAAACTTGCGCCTGCATGAAATCTTGAATAGGAAAATCACTCGCGTTAGGTACCGAAAGGGCGTTGGTAATGACATCAACGTAACCAAGTCCCCGAACCCAAAATCTCTGGTTCCGCAGAGTTGATCGATCTCTCCCAATCGGTCAATAAGGTTTCCGGTCTACCCTCCAAGAAAGACCGGGTGGCGACTCCAAATGCATGCACAAGTTGCACATGCCACCACGACCACACTAAGGTCGAAAGCGTTCGACTGTTATCGTCGAATCCCTTTGAAAAATACTCCCGCCGCGATTTGGTATGGGCCTGGGAGGGCCCGCGCCGATCCAAAGCCCGCGATCCGCACCCTTGTGCGAGGGAAGACCCGCGATCGGTAATCCATTAGCCGCGTCCGCTTTCGGACGGGTCGCGACAGCTGGCGACTCCGCTGGGGATTTTGTTCTAGAACCTATGGTTCTAGACCTCAAGTGGACTTAGGCCGTAATTAAAATGCTGAGTGATTTTTCTAACCATGCAGGCGCTCTTGAAGGTGAGGTAAGTCCGCTTATGATAGGTGTTATATGTTTTTGCAGATTGGAGTGATAAGGGGGGTAGTCTGTGATTAACATTGTCTTATGCAGGTTGGCGTAGGAATGAATGATTGTGTGTATGTTTTATATTGAAACGGTGATTGTTAAATAAGATGCATGTTTATTGCTTTAGCACGACACCGAAAATACACACAACCGCGCCTAAAACCCCGGGCGCCGCCTATAGGAAAACAATAGAAGGGATTGAAAATGGAATCTCCGTGAGGAAAGACACGGGGTAATCCACTTTTCAATTCCGCTCGTTTCGAACTATGGATCGAGCCCCAATGCAACGATAGTTGTGCAATGGAATCTGCTCTTTCTAGAACTCGAGGTGGGAACCTTGACCTTAGGTGCCAAATCCTTTGATTTTTAGTAGTTTTATCCTCACTTGTCTCATGTGCATGTCTTTAGATGGTTGGTATATCTAAAACCACCTAAAAAAAAAAATTCGGTGATCCTGGAGTCACATCTCGAAGACTGGAACTGGGGAATCTCCAAGTGTTCGGACCACATTCCTTTGATTGATTTGACATTCTTAGTTCTCTTGTATAAGATTAATTTTGCTGAGATCCTCTCTATCTCGTCCCTTAGATTGATTGTATTAGGGATCTATTTGTATTGTATACATCTTGATAAGGCTCATTTCTATCGAAAATGGGGGCAAATTCCCCAAACCCGTGGAGCATAGTGGAATTCGTCCCTTCAGTGCAAAATACATTTGGCCGCAGAGCCACTCGTTTGGTGAAAGGACGTATCGTTCCTAATTGATTTTTAATCAGATATGGGGATAAGTTTTTTCTCTATTTTTTTTTATCTCAGGTGATAAAAGAGACAATGCACCCAAAAGCTCATGCATTCAAATGACAAAACAGACGTCGCCCAGCTGGGGCAAATGAACCGTAGGCGTTGCAAATACCTTCAAGCACGGATGGAGGAATTTGATAGATGTTGTGCGTATCAATATGCAACAGCAAAACGGAATGCAAATCAAGTGTAAAAGGACGTATCGTTCCAAAATGATTGTTTTCTTGATATGAGAATAATGCTTCCTTTTTTTTTCTTTTTTTTTCCTCTTAGATGATGATCAAGAGCAGAGGACGCTGGATGTAATGCTTTCAAATAACAAACAGGGAACATCAAATACCTCAAATGGAGACTATGATCGAGAGAATCACCAAACCGCCACATGACGAATCCCAAGAATATCAAGCTGTCTTGAGACAGATAAAATTGATCAAGGACTCTGACAATCGAGATGGATGATCAGAATCTGCAAAAATCAATGGGAGCAGGTTCCCCCCCATTTGCTTTGAGGAGCCAAACCGGGGGCAAACTCTCATGATCCCCTATGAAAGCGCATCAGACCAGGGTCATCGAATCCAGAAATGACAAACAGCAAAACCATGCCTAACTGGGGCAAGTGAATGATTTGTACGCAGGACATTTCTCCTCTGACAAAGTCAATGGACGCAATAACAGAGTCGTCCGCATCAGAATCAAACCCCAAGATACGAATTTGGGTGAACGGTAACCTTGTATCGTTCCAATTTGGTCTTCCAATACCATATGCCTAACATGAGTTTTTACTCATTTTACAGGAAGTCGTTGGCGCTGAAAGCCTCAAATGAAAAGAGCGCGCTAACAGGGAGGCGAATAGAATCATTGGCCTTAGAAGTCAGGATTCCAGGAGATGGTCTTTGATTATAAGATCGAGTGGAGGGTAAAAAGTATCGCTTCCACACATCATTCTTTGACATGCATTCCGATAACAATTTCCTTTTTCCTTGAATAAAAGGAACTTTGAAGAATGGCGCTGGAATGCGCCCAAAAACACAAATGGATCTCCTCTGGGGCAAATTCTCGAGAATGATTCATCGCCAACCAAACGGAGGGATCGTGGCCACAATATAGATGGCCAAATCCTGCAAGCCGCGAGTTTGTGTTCAAATGGAAACACAAAGCAAGAACAAGGCTGTATCGTTCCAATTTCCCTTGAATTTTGGAACGCCAACTAACAACTAATTCCCATCTTTGACAGGGGCTCGCCATCAAGGCGAAACAGGCTTTCACATCCCATGTATTACCCATTGGAACACATGACCAAGGGTAAGATGTATCGTTCCAATTTTTTGAAAAATTCGTGAACATACAATAACATATTTCTTTTACATTTTCTGGGATCTCCAGCCACGGTGGACAGGTAGGTATCCCTTTCCCCAATCCATTGAAGATGTTAAACAAAAAAAAAACAGAGAGAAAAAGAAAAAGCTTTCAGAATCTGATGTCTAGAAAAGACACAGAATTGGCATTCATGTTTTGAAACATGAGGTTGTCTGAACATGCATTGTGCACCATAAAAATCCTCTTGACGGGTAAAAACTTTTGGGAAAACGAAAGAGATTTTTCCAATCAAAAGTTGTTCAAAACTCTCAAAAGGACGTTTTCTCAAAAGACGAGAGGCAAAGCCTAGTCCAAACACGTCCTATACACACTTAAGAGAGAAGTGGAGCGAATCAGACAGCAAAATCTGGACCTACGGAAGTAGGGACCATTCGTAGCGATTACATGGGTTGGGACGACGGAGGCATTCGTTTCATATCCCCCAAACACTACAGGTGACCGTTGATAACCCCTTTGAACGGCGGTTTTCATTCTTAACCCTGTCAAGAACCACCCCACATCGGGGCAAAATGGAGGTGAGTCCAGCAGCATCAGGAGAAAATGATTAGAAATTTTCTTGCTCGGACTAACATTAATCTTTGTGTGTTGTTTATATGGTAATCCAAGTGCCATATGATGATTAGAAGCATTCATTTCTCTATCCCACACACCGAATCCTTTGCATAGCCAAGTTGAGCCTGCAAAATCATTTCATAAACCCGTTGGTGATCATTGCACATTCCAAGACGGATGCAGCATCACTTCAGAAACGAAGGAGTTCAAGACTTAGGGTTTGCAAAAAAAATTCCTAAGTTAATGCTTAACCTTGTTAGACCTTTGATCACAGGTCTAACACGATCCCATGAAGATAAGAAAAAGTGGGATTTCAAAAATGAATGAGAAAAATCCACGGCATCGAGAAAAAGCAAAGTGCCTGGTAAAAGCAAGGCCGATGCTCGTGTAAGTTGTTTGATTGATCCGCAATGAAGCCGGATGGGAAAAGAGGAAATCCCTAAAGGAGTCAGATCAAAAAAACTACTCCCCAAATGGTGTCAAGCGTGGAGCAGAGACGCAGACAGAGTCATCAGTCTCTTAATGCGACGAAACGCTCTCTGAAGAGTTGGTGCACACCTCAAAATCGGTTGCGCATCCCAAAAACTGAAGGTGCAGAGAGGAAAGGGCAGGTGGTAAATTTGCAATGATCACCAATGTCAAACCCTTCGTAATTTCTGGGCCAAAAACAAGCCTTTTTCGGTCCCCAATCCTACCAATGTTACAACCCTGAAACAGTCTTCTCTGACTAAGACACTTGGGTTAACATATTGCTTAGCTCGAAGAAGTACGAGCAAGACTATTTCTTTCTCATTTTGCAGGGTTCTTGACTTGTAGACCCGGAGCAGATGGTGAAGACTTTCATTCAATGGCCTCGACTCAAAAGTGAGTCACCCCCTTTGAAAACCAATATCCAAGCCCAACATTACGGTCCCGTGGAAGACCTCCCGACCGATCAAAATGTATGCGCTGCGAATGAGCCTAAAACCTAGGCACAGGTTAGTAGGGAATTGAGTGCATCCCCTATAAAAAACCACTATCGCAAAACAGGTGAAAAGACCTCATTGTCGAAAAATATTCCAATTGATGTTTTGAACAAACTCTTTTTGGAATTTTCAAACTGTTGATCCAGATTTTCCGTGCAAGGGATTTGTGATCACATTTGCATGTTGCAAGAATGCTTTGGATAACCTCCAGCATCAAAATGCTCATCTCATGATTAAAACTTAAATCATACGGTTTTGTCAAAATGGACAGCCGTGGTCTTCCCATAGATTACTAACGTTTTCTTGGTGAAGAAAAATATTTCAGGCTCAAACTTCTGCAGGATACCTGGAGAACCCAGCTCCCAGCATGTCGCCTCAACAGACTAGAGCGAGGCTTTGTCAAAATAAAATCTTTCACTGCTTCAAAACTGAATTCCCGACAAACTTCGGGATCTCTAAAAAAAAGAAGAGGGAAAGTCCTATCAGACGTGGAGAACCCTCGCCCCAGGACCCATTTTTAAAATATCAAACAGTCCCAGCTGACGTGGAGAACCCTCGTCCCAGGACCCATTTTCAAAATATCAAACAGTCTCATCGGACGTGGAGAACCCTCGTCATGAGACCCCTTTTCAAAAATCAAACAGTCTCATCGGACGTGGAGAACCCTCGTCATGAGACCCCTTTTCAAAAATCAAGCAGTCCTAGCTTGACGTGGAGAACCCTCGTCCTAGGATCCCTTTTCAAAAATATCAAACAAGTCTCATCGGACGTGGAGAACCCTCGTCATGAGACCCCTTTTCAAAACAAACCAAGGTAGATACCGCCTAAAGGGTCAAAACAAAGGTAGATACCGCCTGAAGGGTCAACACAAGGTAGATACCGCCTGAAGGGTCAACTCATGGTAGAAACCGCCTGAAGGGTCAAACCAAGGTAGAAACCGCCTGAAGGGTCAACTTAAGGTAGAAACCGCCTGAAGGGTCAAATCAAGGTAGAAACCGCCTGAAGGGTCAAATCAAAGGTAGAAACCGCCTGAAGGGTCAACTCATGGTAGAAACCGCCTGAAGGGTCAACTTAAGGTAGAAACCGCCTGAAGGGTCAAACCAAGGTAGAAACCGCCTGAAGGGTCAAACCATGGTAGAAACCGCCTGAAGGGTCAACTCATGGTAGAAACCGCCTGAAGGGTCAAATTAAGGTAGAAACCGCCTAAATGGTCAACTCAAGGTAGAAACCGCCTGAAGGGTCAAACCAAGGTAGAAACCGCCTGAAGGATCACATTAATGGTAGAAACCGCCTGAAGGGTCACATATGGTAGAAACCGCCATAAGGGTCAATTCATTGGTAGAAACCGCCATAAGGGTCAACTCATTGATAAATATCGCAGTAAGGATCAACACAAAGGTCTGATCCACCATACGGATCAAAATCCTTGGCAAATCCCAAAGCGTGGGATGCGCCTTCCTTAGGTTCCTACCAGTTAGGAATCCCATCATGGTATGACCTACCATACAGGTCAGAGCTTAATCTCCCTAGGATATTCTGAATGACAAGTCCTAGGCATCTTCTTGAAAGTCATCGCAACCGGCAGCATCCGACAGGTGAGCTTCAGGTAAGCCTCTCTCACTCCGGCCCATGTTCAAATTGTTAGAGCAAACCGGGGATTGATTTGAGCTTTTATCAATAGGCTTAAGGATCCGATGTCATAACATTTCTTCTCTCATTTTCCCAGTTGAGTCGGTTAGGAATCAGGTGCCACCTTATCTTTGAGAGAAACCTCTAACGAGATTCCTCTCAAAGAGGGGCAGCTGTTGACACCTGATTTTTTTTTACTATTTATTATTGTGATTTTTATTCTTTAAAATTAATTAAAAATATCAAAAAAGGTCATAAAATCACAAAATCAACTTTGGAAGCCTTGGTTTAGCCTTAGGAACCAATTTTGAACAAAAAATATTTTTCGGTATTTTTAATATTTTTCGAGTTTATTTAATTATAAAAAACCCAAAAAATCAGAAAAATACCATTCGTGGTCAGAAAAATACCAAAAAATATTCGATAATTTTGTTTTAATTTCCTCTTCAAGTGTGTCACTTTAAATCTTAAAAATTCGGCTCGGGTCACTATGTTCCTTCACAAACATAAACCCGAACCGAACCTAAAAAAAAAAAAAATCATTTTCGAGTCTTTTAGTTTTCAATTTTCACTTTTTATAAGCTATGACATTGGATTCTAAAGTCTTAAAGTGCAATTAGGTCAATTTGCCCTCCAATTTAATCAATTTTTACCAAAAGGGCTTAATTGCACATTTTTCTTTCAATTAGTCCCCGGTTTCACGGATGTATACGTATGCTCTACGTATCTATACGTCATACATATTTATACGTTATGCATATTTGTACTGTTTGGTAACCTCTTTAACTCTTGTAATAATAATAATGGTTATTATTTTTAACACCTTTGTTAGTGCCTTTTTTTAGCATTTTTGTATTGTGAGTACTATTGCTAGTGCTATTTTTAAATAGCATTTTTTGTATTATAAATTGTGAGTGCTATTGTTAGTGCTATTTTTAAATGACATTTATTTATCATAAATTGTGAGTGCTATTGTTAGTGCTATTTTTAAATGGCATTTATTTATCATAAATTGTGAGTGCTATTATTAGATAGAATTTATAATTGTTAGTGCTATTTTTAAATAGCATTTTTGTATTATAAATTGTGAGTGCTATTGTTAGTGCTATTTTTAAATAGCATTTTTGTATTATAAATTGTGAGTGCTATTGTTAGTGCTATTTTTAAATGTCATTTATTTGTGAGTGCTATTTTTAGATAGAATTTATAATTGTTAGTGCTATTTTTAAATACAATTTATTGGAAGGTATTTTTGGCTATAAAAGGATGGCAAGAGTTTTGAGGTTGGAGGAGAGAGACATTTTGTAGAGTGTGCAAATTTTTGAGAGCTTAGAGAGAAGAACACAAACACTCTCTATATTCTCATAATCTTGAGTGAGCAAAATATACTAAGTTCGGAATATTGATTCCGCATATTGCTAGCACAATTGTTGTGGAGTTATTAGTCGTCTCCCCGTTCGTCAATTGGTGGTGCGTCCGAACTAGATGCCTAACACTTGTGGAGGCTGAGATCGAAGAACATCGAACCGACACCTCCGTTCAAGCACACTACGAGAGGTAATCTATTTACTCCCTTTGAGACTTTGTGATTTTTTTCGATTGAAATGCACGAAGTACGCCTCTGGAGATACATGTATGGGTTGTTATTTATTTCCGCTACGTGTTACGTGGATCCCAATAGTGGTATCAGAGCCAATCCTTAGGTGTTTTCGTGCATTTAATTGATTTTTGCAATACTATGGCCAATATGTATTAACGAATTGTTCGTCTTACATGGCTAATGGAGGTTGATTATTTTATATGATAAATTAATCAACATAGCAAAAATTGAGACTAAATCAATTTTGAATCGAAAATTTATGGCTATCTTATTTTACGTAAAAATTCTGAATATGATTCAACGTAGAATTTTTATTGTGCCTTCCTAAGTTTTAAATTGTGAATTTATTACTTACGTGGAAGGGTGGTGATCATGGAAAAATCCCTAATCAATGTGATTGATGTATATATGAATATATGATGATTATTTATATATTTTGGATTGTAATTATTAAATGGAGGCTGCGTACTCCTTTTATTTTTCATGTAATCTTTATTTTTAGCATAGTCAATTGTTGATGTAAATGCTACGAGGATTACGTGGGGGAGCCTTTTAAGTCGGCGAGCTCTTTGGGGCCCAATTCTTGAAGAGTTCAAGAAACCAAGAAGAAGCGAAGAGCGGCTCTCCGTTATTAAAATATTAAAATGATTAAATGTGGTCTCATTGGCTCGAGACCCATTAAATCATAATTCCATGATCACCACGTAGGATAGATGTTTATGTGATTGACATCTATTTATTTATTATGATTACGTGAGCATGTTAAACTGGTTAATGTGCAAAGTCAGACCTACCTCACCCAAACTTGCGCCTGCATGAAATCTTGAATAGGAAAATTACTCGCGTTAGGTACCGAAAGGGCGTTGGTAATGACATCAACGTAACCAAGTCCCCGAACCCAAAATCTCTGGTTCCGCAGAGTTGATCGATCTCTCCCAATCGGTCAATAAGGTTTCCGGTCTACCCTCCAAGAAAGACCGGTGGCGACTCCAAATGCATGCACAAGTTGCACATGCCACCACGACCACACTAAGGTCGAAAGCGATCGACTGTTATCGTCGAATCCCTTTGAAAAATACTCCCGCCGCGATTTGGTATGGGCCTGGGAGGGCCCGCGCCGATCCAAAGCCCGCGATCCGCACCCTTGTGCGAGGGAAGGCCCGCGATCGGTAATCCATTAGCCGCGTCCGCTTTCGGACGGGTCGCGACACCGAGCTATCTCAATACTCCTCAAGAGTATATGCCACAGTTCCAGCACATAGAGATTCCTCAGTTTGAGCGCGAATCAGTCATTAATGCTGTCCCTGAAGCGGATCTGGCATTGGTAGAGAGTGCACATATAAACCTGCCGGTCATCGGAGGAAGTCCCAATTCGAGGGATCAAATTGCTCACGGCGAGAGCAAAGAGAGGAATCCCTCACATGCAGTCGACGACACCCAATCTGGGCACCAAGGGCTAGAAAGAACAGGCGATTTCCTTGATGAGGAGCTGGACACTTGGATCAATACTCTTCAGGAATGTATGTCTCGACCCCAACAGGGCAATGATGAAGGTTCCAGCTCAAAGACTCCAGTCCCTCACAATGATGGCGATGAAGGAAATCTGCCCCCAACAATTGTTCATACCCAACTTGAACATCAATGGCTCGAAGACCCGAGCAATTTCCTTGGCGATGAGTTCAATCTTTGGCTCGATCAATTTGGAGCCGGAGGGCCATCGCAGTGGTGACGCAAGGCAGGTGACCAAACGTCTGATGCAAGGCATGGTTACTCGATGAAATTCCCCGAGCAATGACTATCACCCGCGGAGCGTAATGGGATCTACCCCTTCAATACGAAATACGTTTGGCCGCGAAGCCACCTATTTGGTAAAACGATGTATCGTTCCTCAACGATCTTCAATTGAATACCGAAGTACTGTCTCATTTCTTTTCCTTTTCAGATGATAAACATGGATAAAGCACTCAAGGAGCCATACGTTCAAATAACAGAACAGACGTTGCCTAACTGGGGACAGATGAACCATTGATGTTGCAAACACTCCAAGAATGGATAGGCGGATTTGATAGATGTTGTTCATATCAATACGCAACATCAGGATGTGATGAAAATCAAGAGTAAAGTTGTATCGTCCCAACTTGTCTTGAATTTGGGAATATGAATTGACACTTATTGTTTATCCTTGACAGGGGAGTCGCCTTGCAGACGAACAAATTTTTACATCCCATGTATTACTCGTTAGAGTACATGACCAAGGGTAGGATGTATCGTTTCGATTTTTGAAAAGTTCGTGAACCTACAATGATATGCTTCTTTTACATTTGCAGGGATCCGCAGCTGCGACGGACAGGTAAGTATCCCTTTTCCCAGTTAGCTGGAGATAAAAAATGTCAGAATCCTTTCAGCCGGCATAAAGATTTTCCAATGCACCGATATTCATGATTTAAATCGGGAGGTTGCCCAGAGCATGAATAAAACATGCACGATACATCACAAAATCCCCTCGATGGATAAATTTTGGGAAAGAGATGAATTTTTCCAAATATGATTATTTGTCAAATCATTCAAAAGGAAGTTTACTCAAAAGAGAGGCGATCCCAGTCCAAACACATCCTACATACACATGAGAGATGAGGGAAGTGAATCGGATAGCAAAATCTGTACCTACGGAGGTGGGGACCATTTGCAGCGATTACTTGGATTGGGACGACGGAGGCATTCGTTTCATATCCCCAAATACTACAGGTGACCATTGACAACCCCTTCGAACGGCGGTTTTCATTCTCAACCCTGTCAAGAACCACCCCACATCGGGGCAAAAGGAGAGTAAGTCCAGCAGCATCGGGAGAAAATGGTAAGAAATTTTCTTGCTCGGACTAACATTAATCTTCGTGTGTTGTTTATATGGTAATCCAAGTGCCATAGGATGATGAGAAGCATTCATTTCTCTATCCCACACACTGAATCCTTTGCATAGCCAAGTCGAGCCCACGAATTCATTTCATAAACCCCTGTTGGTGATCATGGCATGTTTCAAGATAGAAACTGCATCACTCCAAGAACGGAAGAATCCAGGAGATGGGATTTATAGAAAAATTTCATATCGGCATTTAAATGTGCTATGATTCAGCACATTTTTCTGAACATCGTAGTTCCAAAGGAAAAGAAAAGGCGGGATTTCAACAAAGAAAAAAATTCCCAGCATCAAGAAAAAGCAAAGTGCCTGGTAAAAGCAAGGCCGATGCTCGTGAAAACTGTTTGATTGATCCCCAATAAAGCCTAGTTGGGAAAAGAGGAAATCCTGAAGGAACCAAATCAAAAAAAGCTGCTCCCCAAATGCTGCCAAGCACAGAACAAAGACATGGAGAGAGTCGGTCTCTGAATGCAACAAGAGACGCTCTCTAAAGAGCTGGTGCACATCTCAAAATCGGTTGTACACCTCAAAAACTAAAGATGCAGAAAAGAAAGAACATGTGGCAAATCAACAATGATCACCAATGTCAAACCCGTCACGAATTCTGGGCCAAAAACAAGCCTTTTTCGGTCCCCAATCCTACCAATGTTACAACCCTGAAACAGTCTTCTCTGACTAAGACACTTGGGCTAACATATAGCTTAGCTCGAAGAAGTACGAGCAAGACTATTTCTTTCTCATTTTGCAGGGTTCTTGACTTGTAAACCCGGAGCAGATGGTGAAGACTTTCATTCAATGGCCTCGACTCCAAAGCGGGTCCCCCTTGAAAACCAATATCCAAGCCCAACATTACGGTCCCGTGGAAGACCTCCCGACCGATCAAATGTATGCGCTGCGAATGAGCCTAAAACCTAGGCACAGGTTAGTAGGGAATTGAGTGCATCCCCTATAAAAACCACTATCTCAAAACAGGTGAGGAGCCCTCTTGATGAGAAATTCTCCAATAGATGTTTTGAACAAACTCTTTTTGGAAATTTCAAATTGTTTGATCCAGATTTGCCGCGCAAGGGATTTGTGATCACATTTGCTTGTTGCAAGAATGCTTTGGATAACCTTCGGCATCAAAATGCACATTTCACGATTAAAACTTAAGTCATACGGTTTTTGTCAAATGGACAGCCGTAGTCTTCCCAAAGATTACTAACGTTTTCTTGGTGAAGAAAAATATTTCAGGCTCAAACTTCTGCAGGATACCTGGAGAACCCAGCTCCCAGCATGTCGCCTCAACAGACTAGAGCGAGGCTTTGTCAAAATAAAATCTTTCACTGCTTCAAAACTGAATTCCCGACAAATTTCGGGATCTTTTAAAAGAAGGGGTGAGGATGTGACCCCTTTTCAAAAAAATCAAGCAGTCCTAGCTTGACGTGGAGAACCCTCGTCCTAGGATCCCTTTTCAAAAATATCAAACAGTCTCATCGGACGTGGAGAACCCTCGTCATGAGACCCCTTTTCAAAACAAATGGTAGAAACCGCCTGAAGGGTCAAACCAAGGTAGAAACCGCCTGAAGGGTCAAATCAAAGGTAGATACCGCCTGAAGGGTCAAATCAAGGTAGATACCGCCTGAAGGGTCAAATCAAAGGTAGAAACCGCCTGAAGGGTCAACTTATGGTAGAAACCGCCTGAAGGGTCAAACTCAAGGTAGATACCGCCTGAAGGGTCAACTCATGGTAGAAACCGCCTGAAGGGTCAACTCATTGGTAAATATCGCCGTAAGGATCAACCCAATGGTCCGATCCCCGATACGGATCAAAACTTTGACTAATTCCAAATGTTGAAGAAGTTCCTTTTCCTAGGTAAGCCTTACTATAGGCGAACCGCTTATGGTCTAATCCACCATACGGATCAAAATCCTTGGCAAAATCCCAAAGTGTGGGATGCGTCTTCCTAGGGTTCCTGCCAGTTAGGAATCCAATAATGGTATGACCTACCATACAAGTCAGAGCTTAATCTCCCTAGGATATTCTGAATGACGAGTTCTAGGTATTTTCTTGAAAGTCGTCGCAACCGGCAGCATCCGACAGGTGAGCTTCAGGTAAGCCTCTCTCACTCCGGCCCATGTTCGAATTGCAAGAGTAAACCGGTGATTAACTTGAGCAGTCATCAAAAGACTTAAGGGTCTGATGTCATAGCATTTCTTTTCCCCAGTCGAGTCGGTTAAGATTCAGGTGTCATTGTCTTTGAAAGCAACCTCTGACGAGCTCACTCTCAAAGAGGGGCAGCTGTTGACACCTAATTTTTGACCATTTATTATTGTGATTTTTATTCTTTAGAATTAATTAAAAATATCAAAAAAATGTCATAAAATCACAAAATCAACTTTGGAAGCCTTGGCTTGGCCTTAGGAACCAATTTTGAGCAAAAAATAATTTTTGGTATTTTATAATATTTTTCGAATTTATTTAATTATAAAAATATCCAAAAAATCAGAAAAATACCATTCGTGGTCAGAAAAATACAAAAAAATATTCAATAATTTTTTTTTTAATTTCCTCTTCAAGTGTGTCACTTTAAATCTCAAATATTCGGCTCGGGTCACTATGTTCCTTAACAAACATAAACCCGAACCGAGCCCAAAAATTCGTTTTCGAGTCTTTTAATTTTCAATTTCCACTTTTTATAAGCTATGACATTGGATTCTAAAGTCTTGAAGTGCAATTAGGTCATTTGGCCCTCCAATTTGGTCAATTTTAACCAAAAGAGCTTAATTGCACAAAAATCTTTCAATTTAGTCCCCGGTTTCTCAATTTTCGAAATTAAATTTCATGTGAGCATACCCATTCAAATTAAACACCTCTATCCTATAGTTTTCATCATGAGGAATCCATTGGTGGCCTAAATTTTGACTAATTTGGTCATTTATGCCCTCGATTGAGCAGAAATCATTGTCGGATCCTAGGGACAATTTGGGGTTTTCACTAAATTTCAATCAATTGATTCACGAAAATACCCATATTTGATAGAAAACATGTCAATGAGTCCGATTTTGCCATAAATTTCATGAAAATAAGTCAATTTGGGGCCTAATTGGGCCGATTTGATCCAACCGGGCCGGTCGGGTCAGACCCGACCCGACCCGCGTGGACAGCGAAGCAGGGAACAGGGGGAGGCCCGCCGAAGCATTCTTTTGCAAAAGAAATGCATTGTAGTGGAGCGGCGGTCGATGGTGGACGTCCTGCGAACTAAAGTCGGTCGGCCATAGGATTAGAAAAAAGGAAAAAAGAGAGTGAAAAGAAATGGAGCCGAGAGGGAGAGAGAGGAATTTTTGGAGGGGGTTCGAGCGAAGCAAAGGGCCAAGGAGCATCCCCAGACCTGAGGGGACGTCTGCCGATCATCACCGACACATTCGCCTTCGTCGACGGGCCCGAAAAAGGTCGGTTTTTCCTCTCCGACCATCGCCTCACACATGCACACCATATAATCGACGAAATGCCCAAATGAAGTTTTCAATTTTGAACTCTCGGCTGCGTCCTCTCGGGGCTTATTTTGTGCAAATATAGCCTCTAATATAATCCGGAATCGACTCTAAGCGTGTTGAGGTCTTTGTTTTGCATTGTAACGCAACAAAAATGGAGCTCGGAGCTCCGGCGGTCGTAGCTCGGGTAGGGTCGTCAACGGGGAGTTTTGTGCGGTTGCCGACCCCAACGGAGATTCAGGTAAGCTTCTAAATCCCATTTAGATGCTGTGTAATCCTATCGAATCAAGTTTTTTTTTTTTAAAAAAAAAGTTGTAAAGAGCTCGTCGGCGCCGGTTCGGGTTTGGTTTAGTTGGGGCGTTTTCCGGCGTTGATTCAGCCATGAAATGGCCTGGTGTCGATCTGGAGGTGGTGAAGGTCGATTTGGCATCAAAGCATGGGAGATTCGGCGACGTTTTCACGACGGTTTCGGCTCTCCGGCGAGATTCCGGCGAAGGTCGCCGGAATTTGCACTATTCATCGTCTTCTCCGGCGAGTCCTCCGGCGGGTCAACGGTCAACGCTGACGTGGCATGCCACGTCGGCAGCCACGTCAGCGGGCGGGGGCCGGTTGAGTAATAAAAAAATGAAACAGATCGGACGGTCGTGGTGATGCCACGTGTCGCGATCTTGGGCGTCCATCCGAAGTCTGTGAAACGGCGTCGTTTTGTCTTGGAGGGAGGCGGGCCGGTTCATGGGTCTCGGGCCGGGGCGTGGGCCGGGTCATCCGACCCGGTCCGGATAATTTTTATATATATATTATTATTTTTAATAATAATAAAAAATAATAATAATAATAAATTCAAAAATCAATAAAAAATTGGAAAATCATGAAAAACTCAAAAAAAATTCTAAAAATTCTAAAAAAATTCCAGAAAATAGGAAATGGCCACATTCAACTGGCCATGACCTGTTCCGGGTCTTTCGACCCCTGGTCTTTCCAAAAATGATGGTTTTGCCCTGCCGGCAAACCGTCTTCCAAAACAAATTCTAAAAATTCTAGAAAAATCTCAAAAAATAGGAAATGGCCACAATCAATTGGCCAAGGCTCATCCCGGGTGTTTTGAACCCGATCATTCTTAAAAATGACGATTTCTCCCTTTGGGCGATTCGTATTCCAAAAATTGACGATTTTGCCCTTCGGGCTAAATCGCCTCCAAATCTTCCCATTTTACCTCGGTCCTAAATCATGTCTTCCCTAAACCCTTATGGCTATACTAGGAGGTCATGTGATGTGAATTGACGTGCATTGATATGATTTATTTATGCACTTGATTGCGCTTTCATTTAAATTGATTGTGATTGATAGGAATAGTCTTCCAATTTGTATGAAACCCTGAAGCAAACCTACCTCACCCAAAATTGCGCTTGCATGAATTCTTAGCTAGGAAATCACTCGCGTCAGGTACCGAAAGGGCGTTGGTAATGACACCAGCATAACCAAGTCCCCGAACCCAAAATCTCTGGTTCCGCAGAATTGATCGATCTCTCCCAATCGGTCAATAAGGTTTCCGGTCTACCCTCCAAGAAAGACCGGTGGCGACTCCAAATGCATGTACAAGTTGCACATGTCACCACGACCACACTAAGGTCGAAAGCGATCGACTCTTATCGTCGAATCCTTTAAAAAAATACTCCCGCCGCGATTTGGTATGGGCCTGGGAGGGCTCGCGCCGATCCGAGACCCGAGATCGGTAATCCATTAGCCGCGTCCGCTTTCGGACGGGTCGCGACAAGGCTCTTCGATCTGATCGAGGAGGTGAATACCTTAGTACTGAATTCTTGGATTTTCTTAAAGATAATGGCATTTTATCACAATGGACACCTCCTGCAACTCCAGAGCATAATGGTGTATCTGAAATAAGAAATCGTACTTTATTGGATATGGTGCGATCTATGATGAGCTACGCCGATTTGCCTATGTCCATTTGGGGATATTCCCTTGAGACAGCTGCATATTTGCTGAATAGAGTGCCATCCAAATCTGTTCCAATTACGCCTTAGGAGATATGGCATAGTAAGAAATTAAGTCTTAATCATATCAAGATTTGGGGTTGTCTAGCTTTTGTCAAGAAGATAAGAACAGAAAAATTGAAGGCTAGGTTTGAACATGGTTGCTTCAAAGGATATCCAAAAGAAACTCTTGGATATTATTTCTATTTTCACTCTGACAAAAAAATTTCGGTCATCATACACGCTTCTTTTCTGGAGAATCAGTTCGTTCAGGAAGGTGGTGCTGGGTGAAAAATAGTCTTACAAGAAGATAATAATGAAGTATCAAATAACCAAGTTCAGACACCGATATCTAATTCAGTGGGAGCTTCTGATACACAACCTCTTAGGAAAAGTGCGAGAACGTCTCGTATACCTATTCGCTATAGACACTCGGTTGAAAATATTGAGTCACTATTCATTATGAATGATAGTGATCAATTGAGTGATCCAAGCACCTATGAGGAGGCGATGTTCGACATCGATTCTGGTAAATGGCTAGAAGCTATGCAAACCGAAATGGATTCAATGTATTCCAACGATGTTTGGACTCTGGTTGATCTGCCTGATGGTATTGTACCAATTGGCTGTAAATGGATCTTCAAAAGGAAGATAAACGCTGATGGTTAGGTTGGAACTTACAAAGCACGACTGGTGGCGAAAAGGTATCGTAAAAAAGAATGGATCGATTATGACGAAACTTTCTCACATGTAGCCATGCTGAAATCCATTAGGATTATGTTGGCTATAGTTGCGCACCTTGATTATGAGATATTCCAAATGGATGTCAAAACGGCTTTTCTAAATAGTTTCCTCGAGGAGGATATCTATATGGAACAACCACGGGGTTTTGAATCTAGTGGTGAAAGTCGAAAGGTGTGTAGGCTTATGAGATCTATTTATGGACTCAAACAAGCATCCAGAAGTTGGAACATCCGTTTTGATGAAGTAATCAAATCGTTTGGCTTCATTAAAAATCCGGATGAATCATGTGTATATAAGAAGCTCAGTGGGAGCGCAATTGCGTTCTAGTTTTGTACGTCGATGATATACTCTTGATCGGGAATGATGTACCGATGATATCATCGATCAAACTATTCTTGTCATAGAAATTCTCCATGAAAGATTTAGGAGAGGCAACCTATATTTTAGGTATCAAGATCTATAGAGATAGATTGAGATGATTGATTGGCCTTTCGCAATCTACGTACATAGACAAAGTGTTAACATGTGTTGGGTTTATTGTTTTTAGAGTATTAGTAAGTTTGGGGTATTTAAGTAAATGCGTTAGGCTTAACCCTAAGCCTATAAGTACTCTATGTTATTTCTGAAATAATAATCATTCATTCTTTACCAATAACATGGTATCAGAGCCTCAATCCCTAGATTTACCGAAGAATTGATCGACGACCAATAATTCCTACAATTCTCATCGGAATACTCAGCTCCAGCGTTGTCGTTGATCAAATCCAGCAAGCTCGAAAGCTGGTCATCCCAGTTCTGACGTCAGGAGAAGTCGCCGAGCCCAGGCGACCCCAGAGGAGGAGTCGCCCAGGCCAGGCGACCCCTGAGTAGGTGTCGCCTGGTCTCGTATAAGCCAGGCGACCCCAGAGGAAGAGTTGTCTGACCGTCGCTAGGCCCTGCGAACCCAGGGGCGCTTCGCCCAGGTTAGGTGACCCAAGAGCAGGTGTCGCCTGGTCTCGTACAAGCCCGGAGAGCCCAGAGACAGCGTTGCTAGGGCCAGGCAAGTGTGCAGATTGTGTGGCTGGTGGGTGTGCAGAGTCGCTGGGGCCATCGAGCAACGTAAGAGGTGTAATCTGATTCAGAATGTGCTGATTTGTTGCAGATAGTGTTTCTATGAATGGGTATTTCGTTGATTGTTAGTTTGTGCAGTGAGTGTTAGTCGTGACCTGTGATTTGTGGATTGATGGTGATAAAAGTGTGGCCATTGGGATATCGTTGATTGTTTAATGGAAGTGTATGGTTCTCTTGAAGAAGTTTATTGTTGTTCTGTTTAGCTGAATGTGTTGTTTTGCAAAGTAGCATCCAGGAGTGTTGAATGTGGGGCTGCTTTTGTTGAATTTGGAGTTCTGAATTTTGTGTGGCTGCATTGGTAACAGTTGTGGAGATGTCTACTGACTCATCGAGTTCTCCATCTATTATTTCGGGATTGATTCCCCCTAGTAATCCTTCAAGTTCAGTGTCCTTTGGTCCCTATAATAGTATGACAGGTTTACATAATACCTTGGTCAAGTTGGATGGTGCCAATTATCCTTCTTGGTCAATGGCCCTTTCAACCTTTATCTATGCTAATCGTCAATCTAGATGGATTGAAGAAGAACCACCTGAAGATTTAGCCAGTCTAGAAAAATGGAAGTTCGTTGATGCTACTTTGCGTACGTTGTTGTGGGGAAGTATGGCTGAATCAGTTCACCATCTTTTTATGGATTGTGCAACAGCTCGTCAGGTATGGACAAAGTGTGCTTTGCTATACTCTGGACAGAATAACATGAGTCAAGTGTGTGATATGTGCGAGGCGTTGTTTGAATCCAAAATTGGTGATTCTAGCTTGGCAGATCATTATGCTCGTTTTGCATCTTTATATCAGCGCCTTAAGTCTTATTTTCCACCTACCACCACCAGGGTTTGTCGCTCAGGGGGAGAAGGTGTGCCGATTGCGCAAAGCTCTTTATGGACTTAAGCAATCTCATCGTGCTTGGTTTGGCCGAGAAGCAGATATGATAACCGTCCTTTTTATTCGTAGCCTAGGCCCAGATCATAGTGCTCTTCGTCAATAGATTACCTCTCAGAGCACTCTCCCTTCCATTGAGGAGGTGTATTCTCGGGCTGCGCGTTATACTTCTAGTCCGAAGACTTCAGTAATGTTAGATAGTAGTGCTATGGTGGCTCGTGGAGGTCAAGGGGCTCGTGGTCGTATTAATGGTCGTAGACAATGGAATTCTGACAATTCCTATCGTGGTCGTGGTCGTGGTTTCCAAGGCCGAGGTGCCACTCGTGGTGGTGGTAGTAGTACTTCTAGAGGAGCACGTGGTGGTGGACGAGCGAACCGCTTTTGTACTCATTACCAGCTTTCTGGGCACACTGTTGATTATTGTTATGACCTTCATCCCGAGCTAAGGGGTCTACATGCTTCTATTGATGCTGATCCTTGGGCTCTTTCCTCCGGATCTTCTTCTGAACAAGGTACAATACAGTTAACTCGTGCAGAATATGATGAGTTGGTTAGAGCACGACAGAGTGAAAGTGGTGATGTCTCTGTTCCTGCTGCTACTTTAGCACGGCGTGATGATCCTACATGTCTCATATCCAGTACAGCTCCTCCTCGTTCTTGGGTTATTGATTCGGGTGCTACTCATCATATGACTGGTGATTCTCGTCTTTTCACATCCACTTCATCTGTTCCTTCTACATCGGTCACTTTAGCATATGGTTCTCATTCCAAAGTAACTGGTATAGGTTGTGTATCATTGAGTTCCTCTGTCTCCTTACCTTTTGTTTATCATATTCCACACTTTCCTTACAATCTATTATCAATCAATTCTATTACTCGTAATCTTGATTGTAATATTACATTTTCTTCGTCTTCGTGTGTTCTTCAGGATCGAAAGACTGGACGCCAAATAGGTGGTGGGAGTGAAGCTGGTGGATTGTACATCCTAGACCCTGAGATTATTGATGCTGCTACAATAGTTCAGAATAAAGCTGTGGATGATACTTATCGATTGCATTTTCGTCTTGGTCATCCATCAGTAGACGTACTCCGACGTTTTCATTTCGTGTCTAGTTCAAGTTTTCAGTTTAATTGTGAAACGTGTCAGTTGGGTAAACACCATCGTGAGTCTTTCTCTTCTCGTGTTTCGGGTCGTACTACACATCCTTTCGAGTTGATTCACTCCGATGTATGGGGTCCTAGTCGAGAGTTTTCATTTGGTTTTCGTTATTTTGTCACTTTTATTGATGATTGTACTCGTGCAACTTGGTTATATTTAATAAAAGATCGTACTGAAGTTTTTCATTCTTTCTGCGAGTTTTATCATGAAGTCCGCACTCAATATGATTGTTCTATTAAGTGTTTGCGTACTGACAATGCTCGTGAGTACTTCTCTTCATCTACATTCATTCTGTTTCTCAAATCTCATGGTATTTTACATCAGAGTTCTTGCGCTCACACTCCGCAACAAAATGGAGTTGTTGAACGTAAGAACCGTCATTTGTTGGATGTTGCTCGTTGTCTACTTCTTCATACTCATATGCCTAAATACTTCTGGAGTTATGCTCTACTTACAGCATGTCATCTTATTAACCGTCTTCCGTCCTCCGTGTTGAAAGGAGGTATTCCTTATGTTCTACTTCATCCTGATCGTCCTTTGTGGTCTGTTCGTCCTCGCATTTTAGGTTGTGTCTATTTTGTTCATTCTCTATCTCTTGGATTGGACAAATTATCACCTCGTGCTGAAAAATATATATTTGTCGGTTATTCCCGTACTCAAAAGGGATATGTCTGTTATAATCCTACTCGTCGTCGAAAGTATGTTTCTGCTGATGTGACTTTCTTTGAGGATCAAGCATTCTTTGGCGATGATCGTCCTCAGGCACCAGTGACCATAGATCTTTTGCCACCTTTCACACCTATATCTCAACCGGAGTCACCGTCTGTTATTCTTGATGTTGCTCCACCGGATCCAGGCTCACCAGCACCAACTCCTCTTCAGGTCTATACACGTGGTCCTCGTTCTGTTTGGGGTCATACATCTCCACCAGCGAGCGCTCCACCACCACCACCTCCGGTCCAGGCTTCCGATTCTTCTCCACCATCTTCTGATAGTTCTCCTATTGCTCACCGTACTCGATCTCAGTATCCTCTGTCTAATTTTGTGTCTTATCATCACGTAAGCCCTCAAATGTCTGTCTTTGTGTCATCTCTTGCTTTCGTGTCTGTACCTAGTACTGTCCAGGAGGCTTTGGCTCATCCAGATTGGGCCCGTGCTATGGAAGAGGAGATGGCTGCATTACATCATAATAAGACTTGGGAGCTCGTTCTATTACCGGCTGATAAACAATTGGTCGGTTGTCGATGGGTCTTTGTTGTCAAACACCGTCCAGATGGTTCTGTTGAGCGTTTAAAGGCGCGTTTTGTGGCCAAGGGCTACACTCAAACTTACGGTATTGACTACGATGAAACATTTTCTCCGGTAGCCAAAATTCCTTCTGTTCGTATCGTTATTTCCTTGGCCGCTCGGTTTCAGTGGACTCTTCATCAACTTGATGTCAAAAATGCATTCCTCCATGGTGATCTTCACGAGGAAGTATATATGGAGCAACCACCAGGGTTTGTCGCTCAGGGGGAGAAGGTGTGCCGATTGCGCAAAGCTCTTTATGGACTTAAGCAATCTCCTCGTGCTTGGTTTGGCCGATTCAGTGATGCGGTTGTAACTTTTGGCATGCACCGATGTAGTGTGGATCACTCAGTATTTAGTATGTCATCTTCAAAAGGATGTGTTATTCTTGTTGTTTATGTTGATGACATTGTTATCACAGGGAGCGATGGTGAAGGTATACGACGACTCAAGCAGTTTCTTCAAAAGGAGTTTAACACTAAAGACCTAGGTCGTCTTCGATATTTTTTTGGCATCGAAGTTGCCTGTGCTAATGGCAGCATTGCTCTCTCCCAACGAAAGTATACTCTTGACATTCTTAAGGAGGTTGGCTTACATGATTCTAAGCCTGGTGACACGCCTATGGATCCTGGAGTGAGGCTTGACAATGAATAGGGAGAACTTCTTCATGATCCAGAAAAGTATCGTTGGTTAGTAGGAAAGTTGAATTATCTTACTATTACCCGTCCGGATATTTCATTTGCTGTTGGTGTGGTGAGTCAGTTTATGAGTTCTCCTCGTACTACTAATTGGCAATCTGCTCTACAAATTGTTCGATATTTGAAGAGAGCTCCAGGTCAAGGACTTGTGTTCCATAATCAGGGTCATCTTCGTATAGCTGGTTATTCCAACCCTAAATCTTTAGAGGTGACAGGATATTCTGATGCAGATTGGGCTGGTTGTCCTATGGATCGTCGGTCTACTTCTGGATATTGTGTATTTCTTGGTAGTAATCTTGTGTCATGGAAAAGTAAGAAACAGTCTGTTATTTCCCGATCTAGTGCAGAGGCCGAGTATCATGCTATGGCTAATGTTACGGGTGAACTTCAATGGGTTCGTATGTTGTTAACTGAGATTGGACTACCTATGACCGATTCGTCTACTCTGTGCTATGATAATCAGTCTGCTATTCATATTGCCAGCAATCCAGTATTTCATGAGCGAACGAAGCATATAGAGGTGGATTGTCATTTTGTCCGAGAAAAGGTGAACTGTGGAGACATACGGTTGGTACACACGCGTTCTGAAGAACAACTAGCAGACATTTTCGCAAAACCTCTTCGAGGAGGATGAGTTTCATATATTTGTCAAAAGTTAGGACTTTTTGATATGTACGCTCCAACTTGAGGGGGAGTGTTGGGTTTATTGTTTTTAGAGTATTAACAAGTTGGGGGTATTTGAGTAAATGTGTTAGGCTTAACCCTAAGCCTATAAGTACTCTATGTTATTTCTGAAATAATAATCATTCATTCTTTGCCAATAACAACATGGTTTAACATGCAATGTTCCAAAAGAGGATTATTGCCTTTTAGGCATGGAATCCGTCTTTCCAAGGAGATGTGTCCCAACACTCCCGAAGAAAGACAGCTGATGGCAAAGATACCTTACGCATCCGCTGTTGGAAGCATAATGTATGCTAGGATATGTACGCGACTTGATATCGCGCATGCTGTAAGTGTTATTAGCAGATATCAGTTTGATCCAGGGGAAGAGCACTAGATACCAGTCAAGAATATCCTAAACTACTTGCGAATGACTAAGGATTTATTCTTGATATATGGAGAATGAGAGTTTAAAGTTGAAACGTATACTGATTCTGATTTTCAATCAGATTCGAATGACTTTAAGTCTACATCTGGGTTTGTTTTTACACTCAATGGTGGTGGAGTTAGTTGGAAGAGTTCCAAACAAAGCACAACTGCTGATTCCACTACTGAGGTAGAGTATGTAGCTGCTTCTGAAGCAGCGAAGGAAGCTGTTTGGATGAAGAAGTTCATTTCTGAACTTGGAGTAGTTCCTTCCATTGAGCAGCCGATTACATTGTTTTGTGACAACAATGGGGCTATAGCTCAAGCTAAGGAACCACGGTCCCATCAGAAATCCTAGCACATTGAGAGACGCTTCCATTGTCGCAACCTAAAAAAATTTTATTTTAGGTTAATGAATTATTAGGTTAATCGCACGAATTAACTAACCTAATACGGACTCTCCCAAGCCCTACCAATTCGCAACTTAAAATTAATCAGAATGATTTAGAAATTGGAGTCGCCACTAATCATTTTTGGTTGGTTGATTAGAAACCTAAGTAAAATAGTGGGAGGACTATTTTACTTCTACTAACCAGAGATTATGGATTCGGGGACTTGGTTACACTAATTAATTAAAACTAATGCCCTTTCGGTACCTTAATTCCATATGGGATGTCCTAAAATCGACGACTCTGATTGAATCAATTTGAAGCTCAGAAAAAGTAATTTTTTTTTATTTTCACTTTTTATATGCAATGCATGAATGAAAATGAGTACAATGACATGAAATTATCTAAATGGTGCAATAACATGCAAGATTAGGGTCATCTCATCCTATATGCAAAATTAACTAATTAGTTAAGACAGGCAGAAATATATAACATCAGGGCGCAACGCAAGTCCATTAGTTTAAACATGCGAAGATCTTAGGTGAAAACACAATCCGTCACACAAATGGTTAATTAGCATGCAAACTATTATGCAATTGATTAAATTGAACATGCAAACTACATACACACAAGAACCCATGCAGCACGTGATTTTTACCTAAATAATTTAATCATGCAGTCGAGCTAACTTAGTATGAAAACCCAAAACACGATACTAAAGACATGACAAAACAGAATGAGACACATGCATATAAATATTGGACATGCGAATGTTCTGACATATTATACATGATTTTCGAAAATGATAATGATGCATGAATAAGCAATTGTAAAAAAAAATGTATGATAATATAATGAACAATTTCCTATCTTTTTTTTATTTTTATTTTTACTTTATGATGTTGATGCAACCTAACTACATGACACGTGAGATGATATGACATGGCGACGATGCATGACATGGCAAGATGACGTGGCAAGATGACATGGCAAGATGACCTGACTAAATGACATGGCAAGATGACGTGGTAAAATGACATGGCAAGATGACATGACTAAATGCCGTGGCAAGATGACGTGGCAATATGACATGGCAAGATGACGTGCAATTATTTATTATTATTATTTTTAATAGAAAGAAACTATTCTATCCTCGGCAACTAATTTTCTAGATATGGTAAACCCAATCAGTCAGTCAATCAATCAATTAATTAGATAATCAATCAAACATGTCGGTCAGTCAATCTGACAATCAATCAATCAATTAATTGGACAATCAATTAAACATTCTGTCAATCAATCAATCAATCAGAAATTACGACTGCCAACTATGTATGACCGCCAATTTTCGAAACTTTTCCAAAAATTATCCAAATCTCGAATTAAAGATTGGTTTATTTCCAGAGATAGAAAATCGGACCTAAACGGTGAAAGGTCAGATTGACTAAATCCGAGAATTTTTTTTGGTCAAAAATTAGACCTTGATGTCGTTCTTGAATTTTCTGAAAAAATTTGCCATTTGCTTCGATTATGGTACCAAAACATGTAAGGAAATTTTTCAAGACAATGCAATCCGATTAATCAACAAATAATCAGAATGTCCAAGCTAAGTAATTTACTTGGATGCGAGCTTTGCACTTTTCCCTTTCGAACTCGAATGAAGATTGCATGCCAAGTTTGATTTTTGAACCGATTGGTGAGGAATGCACGAGAGTATTGGGAATCAAGCCAATAACAAGGGCACCACCAGACTTGCTCATATGTGGCTAAATCAACATAAGAATTTAGGCCAATTTGGAGTGAAAATAGCACTTGAGCAGCCACTGAACCTTGATTGCCCAAAGATTACTTTCCTAGTTCAAAATTTGTTCCGAAAATTGCAGCTCAAGCTCTCGCTTTTGGACTGAACCTTGATTGCCCACTTTTGTGTTGCTTTTATGGACTTTGGAAATTTATGAAAGATCCAAGATGCCCCTCTTTATCCCACGAAGCACACCTGCACATAGAGACAAATCTTTTTATTTTTCTATTGTAGCAACAAATCTCCAGTGAGTATAATATTCAAAATTTGGCGTGATCAGGATTGCTCCAACAATTGATTTGATAATAATCATCTTCGAGAACACCAACAAATTTGATGCTGGCCGTGGGCTAGATGTTGGCGTCGGGATGTTGGCGTCTATATGCTGGGCACCGAAGGATCACGTCGTCGTTAAGGAACTAACAGCAATGCCCGTGTGAAGCGCTCTTTAATTTTTTTGAGGACCATCGCCGGCGTGTTGGTGCAGACGGAGATATTGAGGACAGTGAAATAAGGAAGCTAGTTCGAACGCACGACCTGCGCAAGGCTTGTGTGGACGAAGTGCTTCGCTCCTAACGCACGTCTTAAGTCCTTATTTGCAACTCTTCAAGCACTGGAACAATTATTGACCTGCTTTCTTAGATCTGTGCATGAGATCAAAGGGATTAAAAGACGAAAATATAATAATGAAAAAAAATTCCTATCCGCCTTCTTCTCCTTGTCGTGTGTGGACCATCACTTCTTTAAACCTGTGGCTTTCTCATCTCAGTTTTTCAGAACGTGTACTCCAGATGGTTTGCGGTGGTATAACAAATCAGCAACAAGCCCTCCTTGAAACTCAGTCAGTGGAGAAAGAACGTGTGGCCGCTAGGAAGGACTCGGCCACGATACTTTTCTTTCTATTCACTCCCCTCTCTTGTGCCGTGAGTATTGTGGCCATGTATTGCATCGACCGATCCCCTCTCTATGCCGTGTATGACAATTATCAATGGCCTCTCCTCAATATGCCGTATAGTGAATTGTGTTGGCCTCCGCCCCCTTTAACCCTAGAGATAAACATCTATATATAGGCTAAGATAGGGTTTTAATCTGAACCGTCGGATTTGAGAAAAGCATGATCGTCGGATTAATCCCGTCGGGCCAGGATAATCGCCATTTCGCCCATAAAAGAAAGGCCATGGGCTTGGTCGGAATTCTCATCTTAATGGGCTGATCCGCACAAATTTGAGGCCTAATCGGATTTTAATTAATTAAATGTGTAATTAATTAAAAACCTTATTCTCAAAAAATTAAAATGGACCGAATGAGATTTTAAATTGAGGCCATTATAATTTTCGGTAATTCCCCCTTTCATGATCGAAAATTCTCAAAATCGATTCTGGTTCCGCCACCTGTTAAATTCAGCTCAATTGAGATCGTCTGCGATTGACTGCCAATGCATGACGGACAAATGAAAATATGTAATGCATGAAAATTTATTTTTGCGAGAATTAGGATTAACTCTCATTTTGTGAAATAAATGGATTTCCTAAGAATTAAAATTTAGGTGCTAACATCCATCTCATCAGAGAAATAGTTGGGAGAGGTGATATCGCCTTGCAGAAAATTACCTCAGCGGAAAAAGTGGCAGATCCCTTTACTAAAGCATTACCTTAGTCTTTATTTGAAAGACACCTTGATAAAATGGGTTTGAGGTACCAAACTAGTTGGCTTTAGTGCAAGTGGGAGATTGTTAGAGATATGCCCTAAAGCAATTATGTAATAGTTACATATTAGGTATATCCGTTGCACTTCTGATTTATTATCAGTGGCAAAGACGTATTTATTCATTTTTCCAAATATATATGAAAAAATTCCATAAGATCAGTTGTGACCGAACCTATTCTTAAGACGTTGAGAATATGTGTGTGACAGGTTTACGATTAAACTGGATCTTTAAAATAGTTTACGATAGATGGATTATTGAATGGATATCAATGATCTTATTGAGGTCGGTATGTTCTTAACTTCATAATTAAGTATCATATACTTAATGGAATGACGAGTCACAAGTCATTGGGTATTGCGATATCCGAGTTAGAACATAGGTATTTGTATCGGACAAATTCACTGAACGTGACACACATTGAATGATTAGCGACATGGAAGCTTTTAGCGTGGTCAATGTCTAATCGATCTTGCTTTGGTCTTGTGTAAATAATCCTTAGACCTGAGGTACAGTATTGACTTGTATGTTGAATGGATATTGTTCACAAGTGCGCATATTGGCGGTTCATTGATTCGTCTCTGTACTTGATGGTCGTAGTTCATGCGCATACGAAGTCACACGTATGCGTAATATGGAATTTGTCTCCTTATTTATAAATGTATGATGTTCTATGTGATCTAATTGTAACAATGCATTGAAATCCTCGGCCAGGGTTATGATTGAGAATGAAATGTTCATGTCTCATATAAATGCATGTCAAGTTAGATTTGTACATATGATCGAATTGGTGGCTTGACAAATATTCCATGGTCTTTGTTCGATCGGGACATAGTAAGACAGAAGGATTGAATTACATTGTAGCCAAAGCTAACAGGTTCATAATGTTCTTAAAAAGAATTCACACTATCTGGGTAGCCATGACATATTGCTAGATGTCACTCATGGCTTGTAGGACCTAGAGGATGATCGGGACAATCAATTCTCTTGGAAATACTAATGTGTTAGTGCATGTCTTACTGCCTGCTCGGTGATGAACCTAGGAATGTCACACACCTTAACCAATACATGACAACGCAGTATGGAAAGACGACATTACAAATTTGTTTGCAATTATACCAATTAGTTGTGTTGAAATTAAATTAAATAAGATTCAATTTTTTTCTTTTTTTGGTCACTTGCACGTGTATATACGATGTACACGTATGCTCTACGCATTTGTGCATTATATGTATTTTTACTGTTTGATAACCTCTTTTAACTCATGTAATAATAATAATGGTTATTATTATTTAACACCTTTGTGAGTGCTATTTTTATATAGCATTTATAATTTGTTAGTGCTATTTTTAAATAGCATTTTTGTATTGTAAAATGTGAGTGCTAATTATAAATTGCGAGTGTTATTGTTAGATAGCATTTATAATTGTTAGTGCTATTTTTAAATGACATTTATTTATGATAAATTGTGAGTGCTACATTTAGATAGCATTTATAATTTGTTAGTGCTATTTTTAAATACCATTTTTGTATTGTAAAATGTGAGTGCTAATTATAAATTGTGAGTGCTATTTGTCGCGACCCGTCCGAAAGCGGACGCGGCTAATGGATTATCGATCGCGGGCCTTTTCCCCAGCACCGGAGTGCGGATCGCGGGCTTTAGATCAGCGCGGGCCCTCCCAAGCCCATACCAAATTGCGGCGGGAGTATTTTTTAAAGGGATTCGGCAATAAGAGCCGATCGATTTCGACCTTAGTGTGGTCGTGGTGGCATGTGCAACTTGTGCATGCATTTGGAGTCGCCACCGGTCTTTCTCGGAAGGTAGACCGGAAACCTTACCAACCGATTGGGAGAGATCGATCAGTTCTACGGAACCAGAGATTTTGGGTTCGGGGACTTGGTTACGCTGGTGTCGTTACCAACGCCCTTTCGGTACCTAACGCGAGTGATTTTCCTAACTAGGATTTCATGCAGGCGCAATTTTGGGTGAGGTAAGTCTGACTTTGCATATTAACCAGTTTAACATGCTCACGTAATCATAACAAATAAATAGATGTCAATCACATAAACATCTACCCTACATGGTGATCATGGAATTATGATTTAATGGATCTCGAGCCAATGAGACCACATTTAATCATTTTAATATTTTAATAACGGAGAGCCGCTCTTCGCTTCTTCTTGGTTTCTTGAACTCTTCAAGAATTGGGCCCAAAGAGCTCGCCGACTTAAAAGGCTCATCCACGTAATCCTCGTAGCATTTACATCAACAATTAACTATGCTAAAAATAAAGATTACATGAAAAATAAAAGGAGTACGCAGCCTCCATTTAATAATTACAACCCCAAATATATAAATAATCATCATACATTCATATATACATCAATCACATCGATTAGGGATTTTTCCATGATCACCACCCTTCCACGTAAGTAATAAATTCACAATTTAAAACTTAGGAAGGCACAATAAAAATTCTACGTTGAATCATATTCAGAATTTTTACGTAAAATAAGATAGCCATAAATTTTCGATTCAAAATTGATTTAGTCTCAATTTTTGCTACGTTGATTAATTTATCATATAAAACAATCAACCTCCATTAGCCATGTAAGACGAACAATTCGTTAATACATATTGGCCATAGTATTGCAAAAATTGCAAAAATCAATTAAATGCACGAAAACACCTAAGGATTGGCTCTGATACCACTGTTGGGATCCACGTAACACATAGCGGAAATAAATAACAACCCATACATGTATCTCTAGAGGCGTACTTCGTGCATTTCAATCGAAAAAAATCACAAAGCCTCAAAGGGAGTAAATAGATTACCTCTCGTAGCGTGCTTGAACGGAGGTGTCGGTTCGATGTTCTTCGATCTCAGCCTCCACAAGTGTTAGGCATCTAGTTCAGACGCACCACCAATTGACGAACGGGGAGACGACTAATAACTCCACAACAATTGTGCTAGCAATATGCGGAATCAATATTCCGAACTTAGTATATTTTGCTCACTCAAGATTATGAGAATATAGATAGTGTTTGTGTTCTTCTCTCTAAGCTCTCAAAAATTTGCACACTCTACAAAATGTCTCCCTCCTCTAAGAATTTTCTCAACGTATGTCCTCTCTCTCCTTTAACCTCAAAACTCTTGTCATCCTTTTATAGCCAAAAACACCTTCCAATAAATTGAATTATAAAATAGCACTCACAATTTATGATACAAAAATGCTATTTAAAAATAGCACTAACAATTATAAATGCTATCTAAAAATAACACTCACAATTTATAATACAAAAATGCTATTTAAAAATAACACTAACAATAGCACTCACAATTTATGATATAAAAATGCTATTTAAAAATAGCACTAACAATAGCACTCACAATTTATGATACAAAAATGCTATTTAAAAATAGTACTAAAAATTATAAATGCTATCTAAAAATAACACTCACAATTTATAATACAAAAATGCTATTTAAAAATAACACAAACAATAGCACTCACAATTTATGATACAAAAATGCTATTTAAAAATAGCACTAACAATTATAAATGCTATCTAAAAATAACACTCACAATTTATAATACAAAAATGCTATTTAAAAATAACACTAACAATAGCACTCACAATTTATAATACAAAAATGCTATTTAAAAATAGCACTAACAATTATAAATGCTATCTAAAAATAACACTCACAATTTATAATACAAAAATGCTATTTAAAAATAGCACTAACAAAGGTGTTAAAAATAATAACCATTATTATTATTACAAGAGTTAAAGAGGTTACCAAACAGTATAAATACGTATAACGTATAAATACGTATGACATATAAATACGTAGAGCGTACATATACATCCAAACTACCAAATTAGCCTGAATTGAGGCCGCCAATGGATTGGGCATGATGAAAATTATGGGGTAGAGGTGTTGAATTTTAATGGATATGCCCGTGTGAAATTCAAGATCCGTGAAACCGGGGACTAATTGAAAGAAAAATATGCAATTAAGCCTTTTTGGTTAAAATTGATCAAATTGGAGGGTAAACTGACCCAATTGCACTTCAAGACTTTAGAATACAATGTCATAGCTTATAAAAAGTGAGAATTGAAAATTAAAAGACTCGAAAAGGATTTTTTTGGGTTCGGTTTGGGTTTATGTTTGTTAAGGAACATGTTGACCCTAGCCGAATTTTTGAGATTTAAAGTAACACACTTGAAGAGGAAATTAAAATAAAATTATCGAATATTTTTGGGTATTTTTCTGACCACGAATGGTATTTTTCTGATTTTTTGGGTATTTTTATAATTAAATAAATTCGAAAAATATTAAAAAATACCAAAAATATTTTTTGTTCAAAATTGGTTCCTGAGGCTAGGCTAAGGCTTCCAAAGTTGATTTTGTGATTTTATGACCTTTTTTGATATTTTAATTTATTTTAAAAATAAAAATCACAATGATAAATGGTCAAAAATCAGGTGTCAACACTATTTTTCGAAAGCATTTATTATTTGTTAGTGCTATTTTATAATACAATTTATTGGAAGGTGTTTTTGGCTATAAAATGATGGCAAGAGTTTTGAGAGGGGGTTGGCACATTTGTATCGAGTGTGCATATTTTTGAGAGCTTTGAGAGAAGATCATAAACACTCTCTATATTCGCATAATTTTGAGTGACCAAAATATACTATGTTCGGAATATTGATTCCGCAAATTGGTTTGGAATATTGATTCCGCAAATTGCTAGCACAAATGTTGTGGAATTATTAGTCGTCTCTCCATTCGTCAATTGGTGGTGTGTCTGAACTAGAAGCCCGACACTTGTGGGGCTGAGATCGAAGAACATCGAACTGACACCTCCGTTTCAAGCACGCTACAAGAGGTAGTCTATTTACTGCCTTTACTGCTTTGTGATTTTTCGATTGAAATGCACGAAGTACGCCTTTGGAGATACATGTATGGGTTGTTATTTATTTCCGCTGTGTTTACTAATTTTTATTTGCCCGTACGTGTTACGTGTATCCCAACAATTGCAACTAGGGGAATGCTTAAAGCGTCTTCACAAATGTGTTCTCACATTGATAAATCAAAAGCTTAAGTTGATACATGGAGGGAGACCAAATAAATATAAAGAGTATATAAGATCCGTTGTTAAGCTACGTGGGACAACTACTTCAACAATACAACCACGACTTAAGGGCTAGAGAAGTGTCTCCAACCCTCTGTCAAGTTTGTGCTTCTAATCTTATCCAGATTAGACCTAACCTTGATTTAACAAGCAACTGCCTGGCTTCACTCCTTTTCTCTTTGCAATGTCTTGAAAGGCCCTAACGTTGCCTAATGGACTTCCTTTAGAATCGTTTTCATCGAGGATTTCACCACCACAGTCTTGAACCGCATCTTCCAGAGTCACTCTCTGTTTCAGCCATCCCAACATAACATGAGCAAGGTACCATGTAAGATTCCTAGTGCAATGTAATAACAGAACCAATCACACTGTAAATGTTTAGAGAAAAGTATTTTCACATGCAAAGAAGATATCACTTCAATCATAAAAGCTCCCTCATGCGCGATGAAACAATTTTGTTACTGCCAAGATGACAATCATAGCGTGTATAAACTTACCGTGAAGCTGAGGAAATTATACTGCCCCCTTCATAGATTTTCCCTTTCTATAGTTCGCCTTTTCAAAAGCATGTTTACGTCAAAGTTGTTCTTCCCACGGTAGCTTTCTCCATTTCCATGCCACCGTGCTGCTGACAACAGTAGCAGAATTTCAGTTATTCGTAATAAAGTGCGGTCAATATGATTTCCACTGAGATTTTTTTTGGTCGAATTCCTCAGAGAGTTTAACCTGAGATTAATTAGCTGCTCGCTAGGTCACCGAATCGAATCTGCAGGGTTAATCAAGGCATGTGGAAGGAGATTAAAAGCCAAACAAGGTGACAATCTGATTACATTACGAGCATCATAATGTGACCAGCTGAGGTTTAGTGGTACGCGCACGAAAATGGGTCAGCTTAAAAGGAGCGAATCAATTGGGAAATGTTGAATGGCGTTGAATATTTCTTCGTATAACTCGAAAGTGCCCATCGTCCTCGTCGGTCCAAAATTAGTTTTTCATGTCAGGCCCAAGGTATCGAAATCACCATACCTCCATTCCGAATGCCGACGGAATGAATGCATAATTGTGTCAGATTAGTAGTTTTTGGGTTAGGGGTAAAAGTTTGCCGCTACTAGCGAACTTAGGCTCCATGAAAATGCGAGGTTTTCAGAAAGTTATTTTCCAAAAAAAATACAATAAATTTATTTTTGGTTAAATTACGAAAAAGATTCAGAAAATATTTTTGGTATGAAAAATCGAATTTGATTTTTCTCTATGGACTCCTTTTAATAATTTTTTCTTTTAGCTTTATATTTTTTAAAATTCAATTTTTTTTAGTCATTTATCTTTATCTTTTTTCCATTTTATTTTATTTTATTTTTTCCTTATGATTTCGGCCATTCGCTGGCCATAGCGATCAGTCACAGTCGAGCTTGAGGATCAGCGGGTCCCAGTGATCTCAGGCTCGCCTAAAGCAGGCGAGTCCCGAGCTCACCAGATCCAGGCGAGCTCGAGCTCGAGCTTTAGCCTCGGCTAAGCTTGAAGCTCAGGGCTTGTTGGCTTGGATTTGGCAAGCTCGATGGTGACACTGGATCTCGTCTCGATAGCGACACTGGAGCTTGCGGACATGCGTTATGGCCGATCTCTAGCCGGCCGGTCGTCGCCGAGGTCCGTAGTCCACGAAGGAATGGAACAAGAAGTAGAAAAGAAAAAAGAAAAAGACAAAGATAAAATTAAAATTAAAAATTAAAATAGAAAAGAAAAAGAGGAAAATAAAAATAAAAAATTGAATTTTATAAAATAAAAAAATAGAAAATTTAATTTTATAAAATGAATAAAAATAAAAAAGTAAAATAATAATAATATATACAAAAGAAGTGTGAAAGAGGTGAGGAAAATGTTTTCCACTTCTTAAAAAGAGGAAAAAAATGTTCTCCACTTCTAAAGGTTTTCTTCATGGGTGCAAAATATTTTCCTAAACTAGCTTATCTTCTGCAAACCAAATGTCGAAAAATCCGAAACAAGTTTTTCTAGAATTTTTTTTTCGTGAAATAAAATGGAAGTTAATTCTTTTTCAGAGGCATTAAATTTCATAGCAAGAGGTGAAGGGATCAGGAGTGGCCCTTGGAACTTATTTGTGCTCAAGTATAGAATCTGGAGATTGGTTAGATTACCAAAACATGGTGGCATATTCCCAGAGAGATTATTGTTAGACAAATCTAATGCCCAGAGTGAGCTCAATTGACAAATTGAAGAGGGGAACTCACCGGTGAAACCATTATAGGAGGCACAAAATTATAAGATAGAAGGTGGAAGGATCAGGAGTGGTCCTTTGAATGAGTTGTTTTGAAGGTAAAGAACTGACAATCGCTTTCAGTGCAATTGTGGTATATCTCCCTGTTGACACCTGATTTTTGACCAAGTCTTTTTCAGTTTTATTTTTGAAAAATCACAAAAAATACATAAAAAGTCAAAAAATTACAAAATCAACTTTGGTGGCCTTGGCCAAGCTCAAGGAACCATTCTTGAACAAAAAATATTTTTTTCATATTTTTCACATTTTTTATTATTTTTAGAAAATAGGAAAATACTAGAAAAATCAACAAAAAATAGAATTTGAGGTCACAAAAATATAGGAAAATAGTCAATATTTTTCTTTTAAATCCCTTGTCATTTTGACCTCATCAAGAGTCGAAATTCAAGTTTAATTTTGTGTGTTTCTTTGTAACGCACAGGGTTGAATTTGTCAAAAAATATGTTTTGAGTCTTTTTATTTGCAATCTTTTGCATTTTTCGAATCTTGACATTCCGTTTGATTGCCCGACATTCCAAATTGGTTCAATTGTGCTCTGATTTAACCAATTTTGGGCCTTAGGGACCTAATTGCATAAAAACCTTTTATTTTAGTCCCTAGGGTGCCCAAATGTGAAATTAAATTTTCTCCAATGATACCCATGAAATCTTGAGACTCATACCCTATAGTATTCGACCCCCTGAATCTAATGGTGGGCTCAATTGAGGCCAATTCGTCCCTTAAGAGCATCAATTTGGCAAAAACCAAATTCGGATCCTACTCTACGTTTGGGGTTTTTAATCAATTCAAAAGGAATTTGTCACGAAAATCACATTTCTAGATGGAGTCTGTGCCATGGAGTCCAATTCTAATGTCAATTTTGTGATCTTGGCACATATAGACGTCCAATTTGAACAAAGAAAGTAGAACCGGGTCAATTGGGTCGGGTTGACCGACCCAGTCAACCCGGTTGACCAACCTGAAGAGAGAACAACAAAAGCGGAGAGGGAGAGGGAGAGAGAGCGCTGGCGAGGGGAAGAGAGAGAGAGCGCTCGCGGGAAAAGGGCGAGAGCGAGAACGCACAGAGAGAGGAGGAAACTGAGAGTAGAAGAGAGAGAAAGAGCTCGCGAGACAGAGGGCTGGCGAAGAAAGTGAGGCAGAGAGAGAGAGAGACAACAGAAAGCGAGCGAAAAGAGAGAGGAGGGAGAGAGAGAGCGCGCACGGCGGCCATGGGAGCTCCGAACTCAAGAAGTTCGAGCTCGGGTTCCCGGTGATCCAGGCGACGTCGTTCGATGCCACCACTTCTATTAGCTTCATCTCAACCCAAAGAACGCGTCGGACCGGCCTGTGCTCGCCGACGCTCTTGAAAAAGGTAAGTCGAGTCGCCAAGCTCAAGCTCAGCCTTTAATGGCAACTTAAGCTAGGGTCAGTCATTCGATGCCATTTTTGTTGCAATTTGTTCGTCTCGCCTCCCTGAGCATCTTCGCTTTTGATCCCATGTCATTTCGACGCCGGAATCGCCGAGTCGGCCTCCAACCAAGACGGATCGGTCGCGAGCTCCATGGCTCGTTCTAGACCAAACCGAAGCTCTGCAACGGTCAGGTAAGTCTCTTCAATCTCCTGTGATGCTTCTTGATCGATTAATAGGCTCAGATGTCTCTAGAAACGGTTAGGACGGTAGCTCGCCGGAGACTAGCTTCGGCCTTGATTTGCAGGCTAGTCAAGCTTGATGCTGCTGTGGTAAGAGTGATATATGTTGTAGAGCAGGCCAAGGCGAATCATTTGCCGTTGATTTCGCGTCAATCCGACGTCGGGAGGTCGAGAAATCATACTCCGACGAGGCGCCGGCGAGGGAGCGCCGGCGCCGATCGTCTTCTTCGGCCAGCCTGTTGACTGGTCAACGAAAGTTGACCAGTCAACGCCCACGTGGCGCTGACGTGGCGCCCACGTGGCAGCCACGTCAGCGCATTCGGTTAAAACCGAATAAAAAAATATAACAAAAACAGATCGGACGGTGGAGATTTGGCCACGTGTCGCGATCTCACTTTTTCGGAAATAACAAATGATTTTCAGAAATTAAATAATACCTTAGATCGGACGGTTACGGTTCAATCTAGCTCTTTAATCTGAACCGTTGGTTCCTTGCATAGATCAGGCCGTCCGTAGTCCGCCACGTGGCGCAATCAGGGCCATTGGTTCAATTTGGGCGGGAATTGAAAATTTTGAGCGGGATAAATGTAAACGGCGTCGTTTCGGTGCGGGACCGAATCCGGGCCGGGCCGGTCGCCGTGGACCGTGGGCCGGGTCACCCGACCCGGCCCGAATAATATTTTTTAAATAAAAAAAATTCCGAAAATGATTTTAAAAAATAAAAAAAAATCAGAAAAATCTTAGAAAATCCAAAAAATGCTAGAAAATTTCAGAAAATTCCAAAAAAATGTGAAAAATTTGTGAAAAATCCTAGACATTCCAGAAACCCCCCAAAAATCGAGGGTTGACCACAGACAACTGGTCAACCCTATTTTTGGGGTTTCTTACCCAATTTTCCGAGACTTGACGACATTACCGTTTAGGGGTAAGTCGCCTCTGCTGTGCATGCTAGATAAGACCGATAATGCCAAGGTAAGAATTAGGGTCGGGTAGGCGACTAATTCTTAGGTTTGGGTTTTTGAGTCCCGCCTCTTTTCTCAAAAATGACGATTTTACCATTTAATGGGAAAATCGTCTTTCTTGTCTCAATCGAGTTCTGAAAATTGCTTGAAGTTAGGGTTTGGGTCAGGTGGACGACCAACCCTAATATTTGAGATTTTCAGTTCTCATCTTTGTCCAAAATGACGACTTTACCCCTCCGAGGGTAAAATCACTTTTAAATTCCAGAAAAATCCTGGAAATTCCAGAAAAATAGGAAATGGATTGGATTGATGGCCAATCCTATTTCCCCTGTCTTTCAACTTCCCAATTCATCTGAAAATGACAAATTCTCCCTTTCGAGGTGAATTTTTCCCCGAAGTGCTCCAAATTACGATTTTGCCCCTTATAGGCAAATCATGCCCAAATCATTCCTAAGCCTTGATTGATATTTCTCTAGGCTAATAGAGCCTCATTAGGGATGCCATGCTGGTTTCATGTGTTTTATCCGCATGTATTGGATCCTTGATTTGCGCACTTATTTCTATTGATTGTGATTGATAGGGTAGCATTTCCCATCTGCATGAATTCCTAGATTTAGGATCAGCACCACACTCGTCTGTATGAAATCCTAGGATCAGATAAACCATTCAGCTTAGGTACCGAAAGGGCGTCAACTCTGACAGTTGGCGTAACTAAGTCCCCGAACCCACTTCTCTGGTTTCCGCAGAATCGAATAGACCGCTCTCAACTATTCGATAGGGTTTCCGATCGTACCCTCCACGAAACAATTGGTGGCGACTCCTTGGCATGTACATTCATCACATGTCACTAGACCACACTGAAGGTCGACCACGTATATCCAGCAGTTGCGATTTGGGTAATGGACCTTGGGAGAGGCCCGCGTCCGATCAAGCCAGCGATCGGGCGGCCCATTAGCCCGCTCCCGCCTCCGCGCTCGAGAGGGTCGCGACACTCCCTCCAGAAGGTTCTAAAAAAGATCTAAGAATTCCAATATATCATGGCTTATTCCCCAAAACCATGTCGAGATCTCCCCACTAATCCTATTGGAAGAGATGTTTAAGTCTGTTAATCCATTTAATGAGTTGAAGAAATAGGGAAACTTCGTCAAGTTGCAAAAAGGCAACTCCAACCTTTCAAGCTCGGGAAAAAGGAGGTCGCCATTGGAATAGAGAGTGTCACAAAACCGACTGCAAGTGAGGTTGAGACAAACGTTACTGGAGATATCATCGCAAGTGACACCGTCCCAGGAGTAGCAGTCCACGCCCTTGTCCCATGAGTTTGGTTTTGGATAAGGGTGTTGTGGAAATTCTCCTATATTTTGATTCTGACAAAACAATCGAAAGAAAATGTATAACGTTATGTGATGCAGAAAGAATGTGTAAGCAGCAGGTTGAGTGGATATAATTCTGTCGCGCTGACGAAAGGTCAGATGGAAGTGCTTCTGACGAAAGGTCAGATGGAAATGCTTCTGACGAAGGGTCAGATGGAAGTGCTTCTGACGGAGGGTCAGATGGAAGTGGCTCTGACAATCTAAACAGTGACAGATGGTTTACATCAAGTCTCCGTATTACCATTCCCTGTCAACTGATCTAGTAAGAAATAATTCTGTTCTAAGACGAAACCCAAGAAAGATCAGTTTCTGCCTCTGTAAAACGTGAAGACCCACGTATGGCAGGTTTCCGATCAAGGCAAGATTCCTACGGAAAGCTTGTGATATTCGATTGCCCTGATATCCCTTCCAATCAATCAAGGGACTTTATACAATGGGATATCATCTTCTAAGGAATATTCCTTCGGGAACCAACTCAGACTTATCACACTTATGGAAGCTAGAGATTCAGTTGTATGGGCGACTGAATCAGAATGCTTCAATATCTTACTCAACGGTCTACATATCTTCTGAAGATACAGTCTCGTTCAATCACGATTGATGACGTCCAATCAAGGATTGAAGAGCGATCCCTTGGTTGGGAATCCAACGGCTAGTTCGGAGGCAGGGGAGTATAAAAGAAGAACCATGATGGACTAAAGAGTGAGAGGCGAACTGCAATCCAAAGTGCAAGCATAATCTGAGTTCTATCCGAAAATATTCTGTGTATCCAAAATCATTCATTGTGAAAATCTGTGAGAGAGAAAAACCAAATGATTGAGTGTTTGTAATTCTCTTGATTCTTCATAGTGAAATCCAGCCGATCGGCTGTCATCGTGGGAAAGTACACGTAGGCTTGATCTAAGCCGAGCCACTATAATCGTCGTGTGCAATATTCTCTACTCTAAACTCTTACCTTCACGTTTAGACTTCTTGCACACTGTTATACTATTTCTGTTTCTAATCGTATACTAAATTTTATTTATTCCGCAAGAAATTTCAATTTTATTCAGAATCACCTATTCACCCCCTCTAGGTGACATTGCTAGATCCATCAATTGGTATCAGAGTAGGTTGCTCATCTTACGAAGTGTTTATTGACTTCAGAGTTAACGATCTACTATGTCTAGCAATCACTCTTCAGGAACAAGCGATTCGCACTTTGCCAACAAGCCACCATACTTTGATGGAAAGGACTACAATATGTGGAGCAACAAGATGAAGTGGTTCTTCAAAACCTACGATGATCTGATGTGGGATGTCGTTACGAATGGAGTAGTTCCTGCAACTACTACAAATCCAACCACTGCTGACGGAGTAAATCCTGTCACAACAATGACCGATGCTGAAAAGGCTAAAAGAAGAGGCCTTGATTCTAAAGCCATCAATGCTCTCTTTTGTGCCTCATCTACCCCTCTCTATAATCGTGTCTCAAAGGAAGAATCATCTAAGGCGATATGAGATAGACTTCATATTACCTTTCAAGGAACAAATCAAGTAAAAGAAACGAAGCTCAGTATTTTACTGAGTGACTATGAAGCATTTCAAATGAAATCTGATGAATCTATTGCAGATATGATAGACAGGTTTCAGACTCTGGCAAGTGGACTTGCAAGACAAGGCGCACCTATTGCTGAACCAATGCAAGTCAGGAAGATACTACGTGGACTCACAGATGATTGGAATTACATCAAACCATCAATCCAAGAATGCCAAACAATCAGACCACTCTCGGTGGATGAGCTAGTCGGGACTTTGCAATCTTATGAAACAGAACGAGTAAACAAGAAGGGAGAACAAAAAGGTAAAAAATATATTGCCTTGAAAACTGAAATTACTCAATGTCTTTCTAATACAGATGATGAAGATGAGGATGATGAAGAATTAGCCCTCATGGTCAAGAAATTTAGAAAGATGGCTCGGAAAGCCAGAAATATCATAGGGAAGAAACCTTGGAAGAAGAATGATATGAAAATGTCAAGCAACGACTCACTAGATAGCAAAGACGTGATCTGCTTTCACTGTAAGAAGGCAGGACATATCAAACCGAACTGTACAATTTTGAAGAAGGACAAACTCAAGTACGAGAAGTACAAGAAGGCTCTAAAGGCAGACACTCTAAGTGATTCTGATGAAAGTGAAAATGATTATGCAAACATCTGTCTCATGGCCGAATCAGACTCAAGTTCAGACTCAGAAACTGAGGTATGTTCATCTGAACTCCCTGATGAAGTTACTGAATATATTGATGAATTGTGTAGAAATTATAAAGAAGCTCTTGAAAAAGTTTCTGGTTTAAAAAAGGAAAATTCGTCCTTAAAACAATAGAATTTGTCCCAAAAAGAAAAAATCGATTTTCTACAACAAGAGTTTCACCAATTGAAAGAAAATCATGATTTGATTTCAAAAGAAAATGCTTCATTGAAAGAAAAGGTTTCTGATATATCAAAAAGGTTTTTACAAAGCTCAGAAACTCTGAATAACATTATTTCAAAACAAATACCCTTCAATGACCGATCTGGGTTAGGTTTTGAAAAGGAGAGCAATCTCAAAAATTCTTTTAAAACTGAATTTCGAAAACCAACATTTTCCGATTACAGACATCATTTTCATAAGCATTTTACTAGATCTTATATTCGACAATCCTGTGTGAACTGTGGTGATCCTAGTCATACTAAGGATCACTGCAAGAAAATTTGGAGACATGTTAAAAGGTCAAAACCTATTAACACAAAAGGACCCAAGAAAGCATGGGTACCAAAGAAACAGTAAGTTGTTTATTTCTTGCAGGTACCAAAGAAAAGGAAGAACAAGTGGTTTCTGGATAGTGGTTGTTCAGGTCACATGACTGAAAATCCAGATGTATTTATATCCTTCTCAGATTGTGATGGAAGAAGCGTGTCTTTTGGAGGAAAGAACAAGGGAAAGGTCATTGGGAAAGGAAATGTAAAGATTGGAAATCTGACAGTTAAAGATGTCTCTCTAGTCAGAGGATTGAACTACAACTTAATTTCTATAAGTCAACTCTGTGACTCTGGCTATGATATTTGCTTCCAAGATTTAAAATGTACAGGTATAAGCAAGGACAAGAAGCAATCCTTCACGGGACGAAGGCATGGGAATATTTACCTTCTAGATATTGATGCTAACTGTGAAAGTGCAAAATGTCTTATTTCTTTTAAGGATGAATCTGATCTTTGGCACAGAAAGTTAGGTCATATTAGTGTAAAACATATCTCGAAGCTTTCCAAGAAGGGAGATGTTCGAGGGTTACCTCAAACGACTTTTGAAAAAGGTGGACTATGTCATGCATGCACACTAGGCAAACATGTAAGAAGTTCTTTTAAGTCCTTAAATCAAGTGTCCACTAAGCATTGTCTGCAGCTACTTCATATGGACATCTTTGGACCGAACAGAACCTTAAGCCTTGGAGGTAAGAAATACTGTCTTGTCATAGTTGATGACTTCTCTAGATTTACATGGATTTTATTTCTAGCTCACAAAAGTGAGGCTTTTATGTCTTTTTCAAAACTTGCTAAAAGGATTCAAAATGAAAAGGGTTACACCATTTCTAGTTTGAGAACGGATCATGGGGGAGAATTTGAAAACCAAAGCTTCTCAGATTTTTGCACTGATTTCGGAATTCAGCATAACTTCTCTGCACCTTATACTCCTCAACAAAATGGGGTAGTAGAAAGGAAAAATAGATCCTTGTAAGAAATGGCCAGAACTCTTCTTATTGATAGTAAAACTGCATCTCATTTTTGGGCCGAGGCTGTTTCCACAGCTTGTTATATTCTAAATCGAATTTCTCTCAGACCTTTTAGTGAAAATACCCCCTATGAAATCTTCAAAGAAAGAAAACATGATGTTGCATATTTTCATGTATTCGGTTGCAAATGCTTTATTCTAAAGAATGCAAATGATCGAATTGGAAAGTTTGATGAGAGATCAGATGAAGGAATTTTCTTGGGATATTCAACAACGAGCAAAGCCTACAGAGTCTACAACAAGAACACTCGTGTCGTTGAAGAATCAGTAAACATCAAGTTCGATGAAAGCCATCAGAATGATGAACCTGAATCTATTCAAGTTCATACACTTCCTCTAGTCCCAGACTCACAAGAAGATTCAGGAGAAAAGCAAGACTCAGATGTGAATGTTGAGAATGGTCAGAAGGAAACTCTCTCAGTTGAAGAAAGACCAGAAGATGAACCCACAACATCCTCAAATGATTGCTTCGACAAAAACTGGAAGCACAAGTCAAGTCATCCAAAAGAACTTATCATAGGAAGCATAAGTGATGGCATAAATACTAGATCCAGATTCAAGCAAGCAATGAGCAACATAGTATTGGTATTTGAACTAGAACCAAAGAGGATTAAAGATGCATTAGCAGATGATAACTGGATAAATGCAATGCAGGAAGAGCTACATCAATTTAAAGTCAACAATGTTTGGGAATTGGTTAACAGACCCAAAAATCGTCCAGTGATTGGAACTAAGTGGGTATTTAGAAATAAACTGGATGACAAAGGAAAGGTTGTAAGAAACAAAGCAAGACTGGTAGCAAAAGGCTATTCTCAGGAAGAAGGAATAGACTACGATGAGATCTACGCACCGGTTGCCAGGTTAGAAGCCATTAGGCTACTTCTTGCTTATGCTTGTTACAATGATTTCAAACTTTTTCCAATGAACGTGAAAAGTGCCTTCCTAAATGGCTACATCAAAGAAGAGGTATATGTTGAACAACCCCCCGGTTTCGAAGAACCTAGAGAAAAGGATTTGGTATATGTCTTAAAAAAGGCATTCTACGGACTGAAACAAGCACCTCGTGCTTGGTATGAAAGGTTTAGTAATTTTCCATCTCAACACAACTTCACAAAAGGTAATGTAGACACTACCCTGTTTATTCAAAGAAAAGGTAAGGATATTCTTTTAGTTCAAATCTATGTTGATGATATTATATTTGGTTCTTCTAATGAGCTTCTCTGCAAGAAATTTTCTGAAGTAATGCATGATGAATTTGAGATGAGTATGATGGAAGAATTACGGTTCTTTCTTGGTCTTCAAATTCATCAATCTCAGAAAGGAACTTTCATATTTCAAGAAAAGTATGCACTGGAAATAGTGAAGAAGTTTGGTCTGGAGAATGGTAAAAAGAAAGAAACTCCTATGTATCACTCCTCCAAGTTAGATAAAGATGAAGATGGAAAGGAAGTTGATCCCAAACTATATCGAAGTATGTTGGGATCACTACTCTATCTCACAGCTTCAAGACCAGACATCCTATATAGCGTCTGTTTATGCGCAAGATTTCAATCAAGCCCAAGGGAATCACACCTATCAGCCGTCAAAAGAATAATCAAATACATTGGGACTTATCCCAACTATGGTTTGTGGTACTCTAAATCTTCTGATTTTATACTAAAGGGATATTCAGATGCAGATCTTGCAGGTTGCAAAATTGATAGAAAAAGTACATCTGGAACTTGTCAGCTCATGGGAAACATGCTCGTCTCATGGTATTCCAAGAAGCAAAATACAGTGGCACTTAGTACAGCTGAAGTAGAATACGTATCTCTTGGAAGTTGTTGTGCTCAAATACTTTGGCTAAAACAGCAGCTCAAAGATTATGGTGTTGAAGAATCAATTGTGGAAATCTTTTGTGACAACACAAGTGCCATAAATCTTACAAAGAATCTCATATTTCACTCGAGAACAAAGCACATTAAGATCAAGCATCACTTCATACGTGATCATGTTCAGAACGGTGATGTTAACATTCAATACATTGATACGAAAAATCAACTTGCAGATATTTTTACTAAACCATTAGATAAGCAGACTTTTAATTTTATTAGAAATGAATTATCCATTATTAACCTTCCTTCTTAAGTATATTTTAGAACAGGGAGCGTCAGAAGGAACGTCAGAAGGAACGTCAGAAGGAGCATCAGAAGGAACGTCAGAAGGAACGTCATAAGGAGCGTCAGAAGGAACGTCAGAAGGAGCGTTAGAAGGAGCATCAGAAGGAACGTCAGAAGGAGCATCAGAAGGAACGTGAGAAGGAACGTCAGAAGGAGCGTCAGAAGAAGCATAAGAAGGAACGTCAGAAAGAGCGGCGGTCGATGGTGGACGTCCTGCGAACTAAAGACGGTCGGCCATAGGATTAGAAAAAAGGAAAAAAGAGAGTGAAAAGAAATGGAGCCGAGAGGGAGAGAGAGGAATTTTTGGAGGGGGTTCGAGCGAAGCAAAGGGCCAAGGAGCATCCCCAGACCTGAGGGGGGCGTCTGCCGATCATCACCGACGCATTCGCCTTCGTCGACGGGCCCGGAAAAGGTCGGTTTTTCCTCTCCGACCATCGCCTCACACATGCACACCATATAATCGACGAAATGCCCGAATGAAGTTTTCAATTTTGAACTCTCGGCCGCGTCCTCTCGGGGCTTATTTTGTGCAAATATAGCCTCTAATATAATCCGGAATCGACTCTAAGCGTGTTGAGGTCTTTTTTTTGCATTGTAACGCAACAAAAATGGAGCTCGGAGCTCCGGCGGTCGTAGCTCGGGTCGGGTCGTCAACGGGGAGTTTTGTGCGGTTGCCGACCCCAACGGAGATTCAGGTAAGCTTCTAAATCCCATTTAGATGCTGTGTAATCCTATTGAATCAAGTTTTTTTTTTAAAAAAAAAGTTGTAAAGAGCTCATCGGCGCCGGTTCGGGTTTGGTTTAGTTGGGGCGTTTTCCGGCGTTGATTCAGCCATGAAATGGCCTGGTGTCGATCTGGAGGTGGTGAAGGTCGATTTGGCATCAAAGCATGGGAGATTCGGCGACGTTTTCACGGCGGTTTCGGCTCTCCGGCGAGATTCCGGCGAAGGTCGCCGGAATTTGCACTATTCATCGTCTTCTCCGGCGAGTCCTCCGGCGGGTCAACGGTCAACGCTGACGTGGCATGCCACGTCAGCAGCCACGTCAGCGGGCGGGGGCCGGTTGAGTAATAAAAAAATGAAACAGATCGGACGGTCGTGGTGATGCCACGTGTCGCGATCTTGGGCGTCCATCCGAAGTTTGTGAAACGGCGTCGTTTTGTCTTGGAGGGAGGCGGGCCGGTTCATGGGTCTCGGGTCGGGGCGTGGGCCGGGTCATCCGACCCGGTCCGGATAATTTTTATATATATATTATTATTTTTAATAATAATAAAAAAAAAATAATAATAAAAAATTCAAAAATCAATAAAAAATTGGAAAATCATGAAAAACTAAAAAAAAATTCTAAAAATTCTAAAAAAATTCAAGAAAATAGGAAATGGCCACATTCAACTGGCCATGACCTGTTCCGGGTCTTTCGACCCCCGGTCTTTCCAAAAATGACGGTTTTGCCCTGCCGGCAAACCGTCTTCCAAAAAAAATTCTAAAAATTCTAGAAAAATCTCAAAAAATAGGAAATGGCCACAATCAATTGGCCAAAGCTCATCCCGGGTGTTTTGAACCCGATCATTCTTAAAAATGACGATTTCGCCCTTTGGGCGAATCGTCTTCCAAAAATTGACGATTTTGCCCTTCGGGCTAAATCGCCTCCAAATCTTCCCATTTTACCTCGGTCCTAAATCATGTCTTCCCTAAGCCCTTATGGCTATACTAGGAGGCCATGTGATGTGAATTGACGTGCATTGATATGATTTATTTATGCACTTGATTGCGCTTTCATTTAAATTGATTGTGATTGATAGGAATAGTCTTCCAATTTGTATGAAACCCTGAAGCAAACCTACCTCACCCAAAATTGCGCTTGCATGAATTCTTAGCTAGGAAATCACTCGCGTCAGGTACCGAAAGGGCGTTGGTAATGACACCAGCGTAACCAAGTCCCCGAACCCAAAATCTCTGGTTCCGCAGATTTGATCGATCTCTCCTAATCGGTCAATAAGGTTTCCGGTCTACCCTCCAAGAAAGACCGGTGGCGACTCCAAATGCATGTACAAGTTGCACATGTCACCACGACCACACTAAGGTCGAAAGCGATCGACTCTTATCGTCGAATCCTTTAAAAAAATACTCCCGCCGCGATTTGGTATGGGCCTGGGAGGGCTCGCGCCGATCCGAGACCCGAGATCGGTAATCCATTAGCCGCGTCCGCTTTCGGACGGGTCGCGACAGCTGGCGACTCCACTGGGGACCTTTGTTCTAGAACACTTGGTTCTGGACCTCAAGTGGACTTAGGCCGTAATTAAAACGCTGAGTGATTTTTCTAACCATGCAGGCGCTCTTGAAGGTGAGGTAAGTCCGCTTATGGTAGGTGTTATATGTTTTTGCAGATTGGGGAAATAAGGGGTGTAGTCCGTGATTAACATTGTCTTATGCAGGTTGGGCGTAGGAATGTTTGTTGTGTGGATGATTTGAAGTGCTGATTGATAAACTGTTGTGCATGAATTGCATTGTGATGATCACAACACGTGGACACACACAACTGCGCCTAAAACCCCGGGCGCCGCCTTTAGGAACATGATAGAAGGAATTGAAAATGGAATCTCCGTGAGGAAAAACACGGGGTAATCTACTTTTCAATTCCGCTCGCTTCGAACTATGGATCGAGTCCCAATGCAACGATAGTTGTGCAATGGAATCGGCTCTTTCTAGAACTCGAGGTGGGAGCCTTGACCTTAGGTACCAAACCCTCTGATTTTTAGAAGTTCATCATCACTTGTCTCATGCGCATGTCTTTGGGCGGTTGGTACACCTAAAATCGCACATAAGTCGACGAGCTTGGTTGGTAAGACTCTCTATCCCTCAAATCTATTACAGTTCATATAAATATAGGCATTTCATTCGATGCATTCCGGTGATTAGATTAAATGCCATTTCAACGTCCTTGATAGAAGACGAGGATGGTGATATCCCACGACGAACACCGAGTATGCGAGGAGCATACTGTGGACATTATTGAGGTATCATCCAACGAAGATGACGAGTTGGGGCAAGTGATCCTGAAGACACAGATCGAAACTGGGGCATCCTTAAACGTTAGGATCACATTCCTTTGTTTCATTTTTCATTACTAGTCCTCTTGTATAGGGTTTATTTTTACCGAGGTTTTCTCTATCTCACCCCTTAGAGTAATTGTATTAGGGATCTATTGGTGTATACATTCAGATGGAACTTGGTTGTATTTCTTTTGACGGGTCATGGGAGTGTGATGGCATTTTCTCTAATCATCCGAATACTCCCAAGTCAAGTTTATAATTCCTTTAGAGGAAATTAAAATTGGAAGTCTTACACGACCTTTTGGTCGTATAGAGTAGTCCAATCTCAATTTCTCTAGAAGGAATTATACACTTGAATTGTTTCGTGCATGTTTTACGTCGCTGGTAATCCACGATAATTGACCGAGAATATCGGCGTTGTTTTGAATTTAATGACGAGATAGATGTCCAAATTACTCTCGTTCTTAAACGGCCTTGATTTGGATGCCGTATCTTCAATTAAATTTAAAACACGTTATTATGCCTCGCACTTTTGAGTAATTCGTTCCTCTCGAAATTGATCAAAAGCAATTATTGTGAATTACATTCCTTTCAATAGTATACTTTCTTTCGAGGAATATTGATAAAAACTTTTCGCGCAAGATTAAAACCCTTGTAAAAGTTCTTGTCCTTATTAATCATGGGTAAGCATAAGATTGAAAGGGGTTTTTGCTTTCTTTTTTCAAATTATTCCTTCTGATTCTGTCTTTTCATTTGCAGGTAAAAAAAATAGGTAATAGAGAGAAATCTTTTCCTGGATAAGTCTGAGGCTATTCTTTCATCTGATCATGAGCGAGTTATAAAATCAGGACATATTTGCTCGACTTATTGATATTATGGTTCGGCTCACCCAAGTTGAAGATGTTCGAACGCTCGAAGAAAGGAACCATGCAGAAGTTAAAACACACACGAGAACTTTCATTTATTTTGCTCAGCGGAGGGTTTTCAGAAGCAGGTCATACAATTCGGGGTGGAAAAGTAAAGCCAAAGTGAGCCCTAATTAACGACACAAAGGAGCCCAACTGACCCTCCATGTTGTTAATGCTCTGCCCGTACTCACGACTTCGCATGTCCTGGTCCGCAAGCTTGAGGAGAAGGTTTCTGCATTCTCCCTTAACCTCAGTGACCTTGACCTCGTGTTCCTCGGTGATTATTTCCAAGTCCCGAACTAATCCATTCCCGTGAGCTATGTCTGCGGTTATTTTGTCGAGCCGTTCTTCCTGCCAGTCGCTTTGCAGCCTCAATAGGACATTGTGGCGGTCGTGCTCGCCAGCGGTCAGGGATAGGGCCAATTGATCCACCAGGTTCCTCCTCTCGCGAAGCAGCGTCGCGACCCTCTCATTGGCAAACTCGACGGCCTTTTTGTGACTATCGGCCAGATAGTTGGTCAGCACCAAATGATCAGACCAATCCTTGTAACGAGCCCGCAAGACGCGAGCCACGAGAACCTCCCGATCAGCAACACGGTAGGCCTCTAAGGAGTGTGCAAAGAGGGTCGGGAAAGTTCTATATTCCCTCCCCAGCGTAGTACCTTCGAGGGAAGTGGTATCTAAGTCCTCGAGCAGGACACGGATTTCATCCGCGGTTGCAGAATGATCAGTTATGTGCGCGTAACCGCGACCCAATAGGTTATAAAGCTTTTCCCACTGGGCCAAGACATCAGTCGAAAAAGTGCGCACGGGAGAGGAGGCCATTTGCGTTGGGTTGGCTTGAGAATAAGACGAGGCTAATAGAGAGATTAGAAGGAAGAAGCTGATTATGCGAGAACGCTAACCTGCCATACGTTAATCCCTCATTTTATAGCAACTCAAGGATGATGAAGGGTCTCAGTAATAATGCTGGTGGAGCCCAGTTAGGGGGTAAAGCAGGAGGTCCCCTCACAAGAACCATTGGATTCGTTTAGGTCCGCGATTTCCGGCTTATCAATTAAAAGATGTAAAAGATTTGTCGGGATCACCATTATTAGAGTTAGGTGGGAGGTAAGCGCAACTATCGAAGAAAGCCCTAACAGGATTTAGCAGTCCCATCACGTTGAAAAGCTAAGTGCGAAATTCAAGGTCTTGAGGGGGAACGTTTGCCTAATGATGCTTGAAGAGCGTCTCCTGAACATACAAAGTCACTCGAAGAAAAATTTATAGGGAGTGAGCATACAGGAGAGAGTAGAGAACTCTGAGTGGGCAAGAACCAATCAAACATTTCTCAATCCAACATATTTAAGAGGTTACTGTCAGCTGCTAGAGGCGACTGACTCAAAAATCTCAGAAATTGAACTACTGAGGGATCTCGAAGATTCCAAGACCAAGTCTAACACCAAAACCATGGAGCCCAACACTTCTGGCAACGAAAATCAAAATCACGGCGACGACGACGACGACATCCACGATGCTCAACTCGGGAAAAGAAGACGTCCTTACCAATACTCTCAGGAGGAAACCCAAATGCTGGAAACCCTCTTCAGTAAAAGCCCTCACATGAAAAAGAAGTGGAGAATTGAATTGGGCCGGGAGTTGGGGATTAATCAGTCGAGGATCCAGTTTTGGTTTCAAAATAGGAGATCTAAATCGAAGGCTCAACGCAAACGTCAGGTGGTCGAGATTTTAAAGGAAGAAAACCAAAAGCTGCGAACAGAAAACATGAGGTATGAAAAAGCTCTCAATATTACCGTTTGCCCTCATTGCGATAACCTCATCGCCCGCGGTGAGATATTCCCCGATAAGCCTCACGCAATGATTGAAGACGTTCATTTACCACCCTACTCCCTCGGGGCATCCCCTGCTCAACCAGATTTTGCCGGAGTCACGCATGAGCAGGATGATCCTACGAAGACGATACAAATGCCTCCTGGGGGATGGGATTTGCATCGCTTTGATTGGAGCTACAGTTTCAAGGAGCTGGATGTTACCGCCGACCAGCTCAAAGCATATCAGCCTCATGCACAACAATTTTCGATAGGGTCGGGTCCTGCTGGAGATGAGTTAATCAGTCGTCAAGCCATCGATGCAATTTTGGGCCACGATAAGAAGAGGTTCGCTTGGCCCCCTGAACTGCATTTCAGATTCCTAGACGTGGTTCACCAAATGGGGATCGATTCAGCAACTCCGACGCGCATATTTAAGGCCATGAATGTACCGGGGCTTAGTAAGGAACTGGTCAGGAATCACCTTGCTGCCTACAGAAAGCGATTAAAACAGCGTCGATCGGAGCTAAACCGGGAGGAATCCGTCTCGGGCTCAAAAGCTAGGGGCGACCGCCATTGTAATGCTCAGGCATCAAGAGATACCCGGCCAAATCTAAGCATCAATCAAGCTGGCAACCCGACCACCGGCAAACTGAAAGCTGATCAGAGTATCCTTCCGGGCCATTTCAACACTTCTCAAGAGCGCGTGTCACAAGTACAGCGAGTGCGCACTCCTCCATTCGAGCAGCAGTCGGCTGGTGCTCTGCCTGCCGCTGGTCAACCCACGACAGACGATTTCTTCGATGAGGGGCTCGATGCCTTGTTCAATCAGTGGGAAGCTGGCATGCTTGGACAGCCATGATCTAGCACCTGACTCGGGGCACGATGGGTCGGTCACTACGAACACCCATAGAAAGAAGAACATGTTCACGAGTAGATCACTCATTTTATCCGTTGTAAAGTTCCTACAGGAACATTTTTCTTTAATGACTATAGTTAATTCTATATTAAAACCAACGCTATCGACGAACATCGTCATGCTCAGTTGTGATGATCCCTTGTTAGATTAAGTCTGAAACCAGAGACGGTCTTTAAAATTTTGAGTGGCCACGAACTCATTCCTCACCAAGCGCCCGGGATGCTGAAATGAAGAGTAATAGCATGCACAGGGAAAATGCCACTTTCGTTTGAACGATGAAAAGGGGTTGAGAGAAGGTCATAGCGTTAATTCCCATGGAGCTAAATGAATTAAACGGAGTCATTAATTGCGGGTCCACCGCTGCTCCCCACGTTCTCGGGCCTAGCAAATCATAAAAGGCGCCGAAAGATTGTAGACCCACCACTTTGAAGACTGAACTAGGGGACGAGCGCAATACTCAATGAAACCGAATCAATGCAAGAGAGTTTGTGATCCTATCACGAGGAAAAAGAAAGGGGAATACAGACGATGAGTAATTGCGGGGTCTCGGGAGGAGCGCTTGCCTGCTGGTCTTCATATGCAGCCTGAAGGGTGGTTCCAGGACACGCACAATCACTTGAGAAAATTTCTAGAGTGAGCAAACACGTAAGAGCGAATTGAGAAAGCTGAGTGAACTAGATCAGCCCGAGATACTCCGATCCATCATGTTTAAAAGCTATTCCCATCTGCTAGAAACGCCCGACCTGGACATTTCTGAGCACGAACTGCTGGGAGACTTCGAAGATCCTGGAGCTGAATACTGCCCGAAAGCCATGGAGACTGACTCCTCTAGCGATGAAATTCTAGGTTCCAGCTACGAAGAAGGAGTATACAATGATGACCGGAGTCGGAAAAGGAAGCAACTACAACGCCACACTCCAGGCCAAATCCGAGAGCTCGAAGCTTTCTTCAATGAATGCCCCACTCCAAGCAGACAACAGAAAATGAAGTTGAGCCGAAAGATAGGATTGGAGCTTTCGAAGGTCAAGTTTTGGTTCGCCAACAAACGAACCCGGGTGAAACAGCAATACGCAGACCATGAGTTACTGGTCCTGAAGGAGGAGAATGAGAAGCTTCAAGCTGAAAGCGCGAGATATAAGGAAGCTCTGACCAAGGCCACCTGCCTTAATTGTGGTAATCCTGTTGTCCTCGGCGAGGTGTTCCTCGATGAACCACCCCTGTTGACGAATAACGCTCAGCTATTACCGTATTCTCCACAGCATTTCCGACACAGCCAGATACCGCCGGAGATCTGCATGAGCAAGTCAACACCATAGGATCAACACCAACATCCTCTGAGAAATGGGATATGAATTATCACAGGTGGAGTTCTCTCAATGACGAACTCGCTGTCGCAGCCAGCCAATCCAAAGTCGGTGAGTCCCTCCTTGGACAACTTTTGAAACGACTAGATCCCGTAGAGAATAGCTACCGAAGTATTGACGATATTTTGGGTGATAAGAGAACAAGGTTTTACTGGACCTATGAACTTCACACCAAATTTGTTGATGCAATTCGAGAGCTGGGAGTTGATGCGGCTAGCCCACTACGCGTACTCGAGATTATGAACGTGCCAGGGCTCTCTAGAATTAACGTTGAGTCTCACCTCAAGTACTATAGGAGATTGCTAAAGGATGGAAGGATAGCGTTAAACCATCATAAAGCCGGTTGGAGCTCAAGTGCTGGGCAGAGTTACAACCATGATGATTGGGGAGCCAAGAGCACCCAACCGTGTTTCAGCAATGACGGGACCAACAGTCGTGTCAGCGACTCCTCTAACCCAAATCAGAATGCTCCGCCGAGTGTTGACACCTGATTTTTTTTTACCATTTATTATTGTGTTTTTTTATTCTTTAAAATTAATTAAAAATATCAAAAAAGGTCATAAAATCACAAAATCAACTTTGGAAGCCTTGGTTTAGCCTTAGGAACCAATTTTGAACAAAAAATATTTTTCGGTATTTTTAATATTTTTCGAGTTTATTTAATTATAAAAAACCCAAAAAATCAGAAAAATACCATTCGTGGTCAGAAAAATACCAAAAAATATTCGATAATTTTTTTTTAATTTCCTCTTCAAGTGTGTCACTTTAAATCTTAAAAATTCGGCTCGGGTCACTATGTTCCTTCACAAACATAAACCCGAACCGAACCTAAAAAAAAAAAAAAAATCATTTTCGAGTCTTTTAGTTTTCAATTCTCACTTTTTATAAGCTATGACATTGGATTCTAAAGTGTTAAAGTGCAATTAGGTCAATTTGCCCTCCAATTTAATCAATTTTTACCAAAAGGGCTTAATTGCACATTTTTCTTTCAATTAGTCCCCGGTTTCACGGATGTATACGTATGCTCTACGTATCTATACGTCATACATATTTATACGTTATGCATATTTGTAATGTTTGGTAACCTCTTTAACTCTTGTAATAATAATAATGGTTATTATTTTTAACACCTTTGTTAGTGCCTTTTTTTTAGCATTTTTGTATTGTGAGTACTATTGCTAGTGCTATTTTTAAATAGCATTTTTTGTATTATAAATTGTGAGTGCTATTGTTAGTGCTATTTTTAAATGACATTTATTTATCATAAATTGTGAGTGCTATTGTTAGTGCTATTTTTAAATGGCATTTATTTATCATAAATTGTGAGTGCTATTATTAGATAGAATTTATAATTGTTAGTGCTATTTTTAAATAGCATTTTTGTATTATAAATTGTGAGTGCTATTGTTAGTGCTATTTTTAAATAGCATTTTTGTATTATAAATTGTGAGTGCTATTGTTAGTGCTATTTTTAAATGTCATTTATTTGTGAGTGCTATTTTTAGATAGAATTTATAATTGTTAGTGCTATTTTTAAATACAATTTATTGGAAGGTATTTTTGGCTATAAAAGGATGGCAAGAGTTTTGAGGTTGGAGGAGAGAGACATTTTGTAGAGTGTGCAAATTTTTGAGAGCTTAGAGAGAAGAACACAAACACTCTCTATATTCTCATAATCTTGAGTGAGCAAAATATACTAAGTTCGGAATATTGATTCCGCATATTGCTAGCACAATTGTTGTGGAGTTATTAGTCGTCTCCCCGTTCGTCAATTGGTGGTGCGTCCGAACTAGATGCCTAACACTTGTGGAGGCTGAGATCGAAGAATATCGAACCGACACCTCCGTTCAAGCACACTACGAGAGGTAATCTATTTACTCCCTTTGAGACTTTGTGATTTTTTTCGATTGAAATGCACGAAGTACGCCTCTGGAGATACATGTATGGGTTGTTATTTATTTCCGCTACGTGTTACGTGGATCCCAATAGTGGTATCAGAGCCAATCCTTAGGTGTTTTCGTGCATTTAATTGATTTTTGCAATACTATGGCCAATATGTATTAACGAATTGTTCGTCTTACATGGCTAATGGAGGTTGATTATTTTATATGATAAATTAATCAACATAGCAAAAATTAAGACTAAATCAATTTTGAATCGAAAATTTATGGCTATCTTATTTTACGTAAAAATTCTGAATATGATTCAACGTAGAATTTTTATTGTGCCTTCCTAAGTTTTAAATTGTGAATTTATTACTTACGTGGAAGGGTCGTGATCATGGAAAAATCCCTAATCAATGTGATTGATGTATATATGAATATATGATGATTATTTATATATTTTGGATTGTAATTATTAAACGGAGGCTGCGTACTCCTTTTATTTTTCATGTAATCTTTATTTTTAGCATAGTCAATTGTTGATGTAAATGCTACGAGGATTACGTGGGGGAGCCTTTTAAGTCGGCGAGCTCTTTGGGGCCCAATTCTTGAAGAGTTCAAGAAACCAAGAAGAAGCGAAGAGCGGCTCTCCGTTATTAAAATATTAAAATGATTAAATGTGGTCTCATTGGCTCGAGACCCATTAAATCATAATTCCATGATCACCACGTAGGATAGATGTTTATGTGATTGACATCTATTTATTTATTATGATTACGTGAGCATGTTAAACTGGTTAATGTGCAAAGTCAGACCTACCTCACCCAAACTTGCGCCTGTATGAAATCTTGAATAGGAAAATCACTCGCGTTAGGTACCGAAAGGGCGTTGGTAATGACATCAACGTAACCAAGTCCCCGAACCCAAAATCTCTGGTTCCGCAGAGTTGATCGATCTCTCCCAATCGGTCAATAAGGTTTCCGGTCTACCCTCCAAGAAAGACCGGTGGCGACTCCAAATGCATGCACAAGTTGCACATGCCACCACGACCACACTAAGGTCGAAAGCGATCGACTGTTATCGTCGAATCCCTTTGAAAAATACTCCCGCCGCGATTTGGTATGGGCCTGGGAGGGCCCGCGCCGATCCAAAGCCCGCGATCCGCACCCTTGTGCGAGGGAAGACCCGCGATCGGTAATCCATTAGCCGCGTCCGCTTTCGGACGGGTCGCGACAGCTGGCGACTCCGCTGGGGATTTTGTTCTAGAACCTATGGTTCTAGACCTCAAGTGGACTTAGGCCGTAATTAAAATGCTGAGTGATTTTTCTAACCATGCAGGCGCTCTTGAAGGTGAGGTAAGTCCGCTTATGATAGGTGTTATATGTTTTTGTAGATTGGAGTGATAAGGGGGGTAGTCTGTGATTAACATTGTCTTATGCAAGTTGGCGTAGGAATGAATGATTGTGTGTATGTTTTATATTGAAACGGTGATTGTTAAATAAGATGCATGTTTATTGCTTTAGCACGACACCGAAAATACACACAACCGCGCCTAAAACCCCGGGCGCCGCCTATAGGAAAACAATAGAAGGGATTGAAAATGGAATCTCCGTGAGGAAAGACACGGGGTAATCCACTTTTCAATTCCGCTCGTTTCGAACTATGGATCGAGCCCCAATGCAACGATAGTTGTGCAATGGAATCTGCTCTTTCTAGAACTCGAGGTGGGAACCTTGACCTTAGGTGCCAAATCCTTTGATTTTTAGTAGTTTTATCCTCACTTGTCTCATGTGCATGTCTTTAGATGGTTGGTATATCTAAAACCACCTAAAAAAAAAAATTCGGTGATCCTGGAGTCACATCTCGAAGACTGGAACTGGGGAATCTCCAAGTGTTCGGACCACATTCCTTTGATTGATTTGACATTCTTAGTTCTCTTGTATAAGATTAATTTTGCTGAGATCCTCTCTATCTCGTCCCTTAGATTGATTGTATTAGGGATCTATTTGTATTGTATACATCTTGATAAGGCTCATTTCTATCGAAAATGGGGGCAAATTCCCCAAACCCGTGGAGCATAGTGGAATTCGTCCCTTCAGTGCAAAATACATTTGGCCGCAGAGCCACTCGTTTGGTGAAAGGACGTATCGTTCCTAATTGATTTTTAATCAGATATGGGGATAAGTTTTTTCTCTATTTTTTTTTATCTCAGGTGATAAAAGAGACAATGCACCCAAAAGCTCATGCATTCAAATGACAAAACAGACGTCGCCCAGCTGGGGCAAATGAACCGTAGGCGTTGCAAATACCTTCAAGCACGGATGGAGGAATTTGATAGATGTTGTGCGTATCAATATGCAACAGCAAAACGGAATGCAAATCAAGTGTAAAAGGACGTATCGTTCCAAAATGATTGTTTTCTTGATATGAGAATAATGCTTCCTTTTTTTTTCTTTTTTTTTTCCTCTTAGATGATGATCAAGAGCAGAGGACGCTGGATGTAATGCTTTCAAATAACAAACAGGGAACATCAAATACCTCAAATGGCGACTATGATCGAGAGAATCACCAAACCGCCACATGACGAATCCCAAGAATATCAAGCTGTCTTGAGACAGATAAAATTGATCAAGGACTCTGACAATCGAGATGGATGATCAGAATCTGCAAAAATCAATGGGAGCAGGTTCCCCCCCATTTGCTTTGAGGAGCCAAACCGGGGGCAAACTCTCATGATCCCCTATGAAAGCGCATCAGACCAGGGTCATCGAATCCAGAAATGACAAACAGCAAAACCATGCCTAACTGGGGCAAGTGAATGATTTGTACGCAGGACATTTCTCCTCTGACAAAGTCAATGGACGCAATAACAGAGTCGTCCGCATCAGAATCAAACCCCAAGATACGAATTTGGGTGAACGGTAACCTTGTATCGTTCCAATTTGGTCTTCCAATACCATATGCCTAACATGAGTTTTTACTCATTTTACAGGAAGTCGTTGGCGCTGAAAGCCTCAAATGAAAAGAGCGCGCTAACAGGGAGGCGAATAGAATCATTGGCCTTAGAAGTCAGGATTCCAGGAGATGGTCTTTGATTATAAGATCGAGTGGAGGGTAAAAAGTATCGCTTCCACACATCATTCTTTGACATGCATTCCGATAACAATTTCCTTTTTCCTTGAATAAAAGGAACTTTGAAGAATGGCGCTGGAATGCGCCCAAAAACACAAATGGATCTCCTCTGGGGCAAATTCTCGAGAATGATTCATCGCCAACCAAACGGAGGGATCGTGGCCACAATATAGATGGCCAAATCCTGCAAGCCGCGAGTTTGTGTTCAAATGGAAACACAAAGCAAGAACAAGGCTGTATCGTTCCAATTTCCCTTGAATTTTGGAACGCCAACTAACAACTAATTCCCATCTTTGACAGGGGCTCGCCATCAAGGCGAAACAGGCTTTCACATCCCATGTATTACCCATTGGAACACATGACCAAGGGTAAGATGTATCGTTCCAATTTTTTGAAAAATTCGTGAACATACAATAACATATTTCTTTTACATTTTCTGGGATCTCCAGCCACGGTGGACAGGTAGGTATCCCTTTCCCCAATCCATTGAAGATGTTAAACAAAAAAAAAACAGAGAGAAAAAGAAAAAGCTTTCAGAATCTGATGTCTAGAAAAGACACAGAATTGGCATTCATGTTTTGAAACATGAGGTTGTCTGAACATGCATTGTGCACCATAAAAATCCTCTTGACGGGTAAAAACTTTTGGGAAAACGAAAGAGATTTTTCCAATCAAAAGTTGTTCAAAACTCTCAAAAGGACGTTTTCTCAAAAGACGAGAGGCAAAGCCTAGTCCAAACACGTCCTATACACACTTAAGAGAGAAGTGGAGCGAATCAGACAGCAAAATCTGGACCTACGGAAGTAGGGACCATTCGTAGCGATTACATGGGTTGGGACGACGGAGGCATTCGTTTCATATCCCCCAAACACTACAGGTGACCGTTGATAACCCCTTTGAACGGCGGTTTTCATTCTTAACCCTGTCAAGAACCACCCCACATCGGGGCAAAATGGAGGTGAGTCCAGCAGCATCAGGAGAAAATGATTAGAAATTTTCTTGCTCGGACTAACATTAATCTTTGTGTGTTGTTTATATGGTAATCCAAGTGCCATATGATGATTAGAAGCATTCATTTCTCTATCCCACACACCGAATCCTTTGCATAGCCAAGTTGAGCCTGCAAAATCATTTCATAAACCCGTTGGTGATCATTGCACATTCCAAGACGGATGCAGCATCACTTCAGAAACGAAGGAGTTCAAGACTTAGGGTTTGCAAAAAAAATTCCTAAGTTAATGCTTAACCTTGTTAGACCTTTGATCACAGGTCTAACACGATCCCATGAAGATAAGAAAAAGTGGGATTTCAAAAATGAATGAGAAAAATCCACGGCATCGAGAAAAAGCAAAGTGCCTGGTAAAAGCAAGGCCGATGCTCGTGTAAGTTGTTTGATTGATCCGCAATGAAGCCGGATGGGAAAAGAGGAAATCCCTAAAGGAGTCAGATCAAAAAGACTACTCCCCAAATGGTGTCAAGCGTGGAGCAGAGACGCAGACAGAGTCATCAGTCTCTTAATGCGACGAAACGCTCTCTGAAGAGTTGGTGCACACCTCAAAATCGGTTGCGCATCCCAAAAACTGAAGGTGCAGAGAGGAAAGGGCAGGTGGTAAATTTGCAATGATCACCAATGTCAAACCCTTCGTAATTTCTGGGCCAAAAACAAGCCTTTTTCGGTCCCCAATCCTACCAATGTTACAACCCTGAAACAGTCTTCTCTGACTAAGACACTTGGGTTAACATATTGCTTAGCTCGAAGAAGTACGAGCAAGACTATTTCTTTCTCATTTTGCAGGGTTCTTGACTTGTAGACCCGGAGCAGATGGTGAAGACTTTCATTCAATGGCCTCGACTCAAAAGTGAGTCACCCCCTTTGAAAACCAATATCCAAGCCCAACATTACGGTCCCGTGGAAGACCTCCCGACCGATCAAAATGTATGCGCTGCGAATGAGCCTAAAACCTAGGCACAGGTTAGTAGGGAATTGAGTGCATCCCCTATAAAAAACCACTATCGCAAAACAGGTGAAAAGACCTCATTGTCGAAAAATATTCCAATTGATGTTTTGAACAAACTCTTTTTGGAATTTTCAAACTGTTGATCCAGATTTTCCGTGCAAGGGATTTGTGATCACATTTGCATGTTGCAAGAATGCTTTGGATAACCTCCAGCATCAAAATGCTCATCTCATGATTAAAACTTAAATCATACGGTTTTGTCAAAATGGACAGCCGTGGTCTTCCCATAGATTACTAACGTTTTCTTGGTGAAGAAAAATATTTCAGGCTCAAACTTCTGCAGGATACCTGGAGAACCCAGCTCCCAGCATGTCGCCTCAACAGACTAGAGCGAGGCTTTGTCAAAATAAAATCTTTCACTGCTTCAAAACTGAATTCCCGACAAACTTCGGGATCTCTAAAAAAAAGAAGAGGGAAAGTCCTATCAGACGTGGAGAACCCTCGCCCCAGGACCCATTTTTAAAATATCAAACAGTCCCAGCTGACGTGGAGAACCCTCGTCCCAGGACCCATTTTCAAAATATCAAACAGTCTCATCGGACGTGGAGAACCCTCGTCATGAGACCCCTTTTCAAAAATCAAACAGTCTCATCGGACGTGGAGAACCCTCGTCATGAGACCCCTTTTCAAAAATCAAGCAGTCCTAGCTTGACGTGGAGAACCCTCGTCCTAGGATCCCTTTTCAAAAATATCAAACAAGTCTCATCGGACGTGGAGAACCCTCGTCATGAGACCCCTTTTCAAAACAAACCAAGGTAGATACCGCCTAAAGGGTCAAAACAAAGGTAGATACCGCCTGAAGGGTCAACACAAGGTAGATACCGCCTGAAGGGTCAACTCATGGTAGAAACCGCCTGAAGGGTCAAACCAAGGTAGAAACCGCCTGAAGGGTCAACTTAAGGTAGAAACCGCCTGAAGGGTCAAATCAAGGTAGAAACCGCCTGAAGGGTCAAATCAAAGGTAGAAACCGCCTGAAGGGTCAACTCATGGTAGAAACCGCCTGAAGGGTCAACTTAAGGTAGAAACCGCCTGAAGGGTCAAACCAAGGTAGAAACCGCCTGAAGGGTCAAACCATGGTAGAAACCGCCTGAAGGGTCAACTCATGGTAGAAACCGCCTGAAGGGTCAAATTAAGGTAGAAACCGCCTAAATGGTCAACTCAAGGTAGAAACCGCCTGAAGGGTCAAACCAAGGTAGAAACCGCCTGAAGGATCACATTAATGGTAGAAACCGCCTGAAGGGTCACATATGGTAGAAACCGCCATAAGGGTCAATTCATTGGTAGAAACCGCCATAAGGGTCAACTCATTGATAAATATCGCAGTAAGGATCAACACAAAGGTCTGATCCACCATACGGATCAAAATCCTTGGCAAATCCCAAAGCGTGGGATGCGCCTTCCTTAGGTTCCTACCAGTTAGGAATCCCATCATGGTATGACCTACCATACAGGTCAGAGCTTAATCTCCCTAGGATATTCTGAATGACAAGTCCTAGGCATCTTCTTGAAAGTCATCGCAACCGGCAGCATCCGACAGGTGAGCTTCAGGTAAGCCTCTCTCACTCCGGCCCATGTTCAAATTGTTAGAGCAAACCGGGGATTGATTTGAGCTTTTATCAATAGGCTTAAGGATCCGATGTCATAACATTTCTTCTCTCATTTTCCCAGTTGAGTCGGTTAGGAATCAGGTGCCACCTTATCTTTGAGAGAAACCTCTAACGAGATTCCTCTCAAAGAGGGGCAGCTGTTGACACCTGATTTTTTTTTACTATTTATTATTGTGATTTTTATTCTTTAAAATTAATTAAAAATATCAAAAAAGGTCATAAAATCACAAAATCAACTTTGGAAGCCTTGGTTTAGCCTTAGGAACCAATTTTGAACAAAAAATATTTTTCGGTATTTTTAATATTTTTCGAGTTTATTTAATTATAAAAAACCCAAAAAATCAGAAAAATACCATTCGTGGTCAGAAAAATACCAAAAAATATTCGATAATTTTGTTTTAATTTCCTCTTCAAGTGTGTCACTTTAAATCTTAAAAATTCGGCTCGGGTCACTATGTTCCTTCACAAACATAAACCCGAACCGAACCTAAAAAAAAAAAAAAATCATTTTCGAGTCTTTTAGTTTTCAATTTTCACTTTTTATAAGCTATGACATTGGATTCTAAAGTCTTAAAGTGCAATTAGGTCAATTTGCCCTCCAATTTAATCAATTTTTACCAAAAGGGCTTAATTGCACATTTTTCTTTCAATTAGTCCCCGGTTTCACGGATGTATACGTATGCTCTACGTATCTATACGTCATACGTATTTATACGTTATGCATATTTGTACTGTTTGGTAACCTCTTTAACTCTTGTAATAATAATAATGGTTATTATTTTTAACACCTTTGTTAGTGCCTTTTTTTTAGCATTTTTGTATTGTGAGTACTATTGCTAGTGCTATTTTTAAATAGCATTTTTTGTATTATAAATTGTGAGTGCTATTGTTAGTGCTATTTTTAAATGACATTTATTTATCATAAATTGTGAGTGCTATTGTTAGTGCTATTTTTAAATGGCATTTATTTATCATAAATTGTGAGTGCTATTATTAGATAGAATTTATAATTGTTAGTGCTATTTTTAAATAGCATTTTTGTATTATAAATTGTGAGTGCTATTGTTAGTGCTATTTTTAAATAGCATTTTTGTATTATAAATTGTGAGTGCTATTGTTAGTGCTATTTTTAAATGTCATTTATTTGTGAGTGCTATTTTTAGATAGAATTTATAATTGTTAGTGCTATTTTTAAATACAATTTATTGGAAGGTATTTTTGGCTATAAAAGGATGGCAAGAGTTTTGAGGTTGGAGGAGAGAGACATTTTGTAGAGTGTGCAAATTTTTGAGAGCTTAGAGAGAAGAACACAAACACTCTCTATATTCTCATAATCTTGAGTGAGCAAAATATACTAAGTTCGGAATATTGATTCCGCATATTGCTAGCACAATTGTTGTGGAGTTATTAGTCGTCTCCCCGTTCGTCAATTGGTGGTGCGTCCGAACTAGATGCCTAACACTTGTGGAGGCTGAGATCGAAGAACATCGAACCGACACCTCCGTTCAAGCACACTACGAGAGGTAATCTATTTACTCCCTTTGAGACTTTGTGATTTTTTTCGATTGAAATGCACGAAGTACGCCTCTGGAGATACATGTATGGGTTGTTATTTATTTCCGCTACGTGTTACGTGGATCCCAATAGTGGTATCAGAGCCAATCCTTAGGTGTTTTCGTGCATTTAATTGATTTTTGCAATACTATGGCCAATATGTATTAACGAATTGTTCGTCTTACATGGCTAATGGAGGTTGATTATTTTATATGATAAATTAATCAACATAGCAAAAATTGAGACTAAATCAATTTTGAATCGAAAATTTATGGCTATCTTATTTTACGTAAAAATTCTGAATATGATTCAACGTAGAATTTTTATTGTGCCTTCCTAAGTTTTAAATTGTGAATTTATTACTTACGTGGAAGGGTGGTGATCATGGAAAAATCCCTAATCAATGTGATTGATGTATATATGAATATATCATGATTATTTATATATTTTGGATTGTAATTATTAAATGGAGGCTGCGTACTCCTTTTATTTTTCATGTAATCTTTATTTTTAGCATAGTCAATTGTTGATGTAAATGCTACGAGGATTACGTGGGGGAGCCTTTTAAGTCGGCGAGCTCTTTGGGGCCCAATTCTTGAAGAGTTCAAGAAACCAAGAAGAAGCGAAGAGCGGCTCTCCGTTATTAAAATATTAAAATGATTAAATGTGGTCTCATTGGCTCGAGACCCATTAAATCATAATTCCATGATCACCACGTAGGATAGATGTTTATGTGATTGACATCTATTTATTTATTATGATTACGTGAGCATGTTAAACTGGTTAATGTGCAAAGTCAGACCTACCTCACCCAAACTTGCGCCTGCATGAAATCTTGAATAGGAAAATTACTCGCGTTAGGTACCGAAAGGGCGTTGGTAATGACATCAACGTAACCAAGTCCCCGAACCCAAAATCTCTGGTTCCGCAGAGTTGATCGATCTCTCCCAATCGGTCAATAAGGTTTCCGGTCTACCCTCCAAGAAAGACCGGTGGCGACTCCAAATGCATGCACAAGTTGCACATGCCACCACGACCACACTAAGGTCGAAAGCGATCGACTGTTATCGTCGAATCCCTTTGAAAAATACTCCCGCCGCGATTTGGTATGGGCCTGGGAGGGCCCGCGCCGATCCAAAGCCCGCGATCCGCACCCTTGTGCGAGGGAAGGCCCGCGATCGGTAATCCATTAGCCGCGTCCGCTTTCGGACGGGTCGCGACACCGAGCTATCTCAATACTCCTCAAGAGTATATGCCACAGTTCCAGCACATAGAGATTCCTCAGTTTGAGCGCGAATCAGTCATTAATGCTGTCCCTGAAGCGGATCTGGCATTGGTAGAGAGTGCACATATAAACCTGCCGGTCATCGGAGGAAGTCCCAATTCGAGGGATCAAATTGCTCACGGCGAGAGCAAAGAGAGGAATCCCTCACATGCAGTCGACGACACCCAATCTGGGCACCAAGGGCTAGAAAGAACAGGCGATTTCCTTGATGAGGAGCTGGACACTTGGATCAATACTCTTCAGGAATGTATGTCTCGACCCCAACAGGGCAATGATGAAGGTTCCAGCTCAAAGACTCCAGTCCCTCACAATGATGGCGATGAAGGAAATCTGCCCCCAACAATTGTTCATACCCAACTTGAACATCAATGGCTCGAAGACCCGAGCAATTTCCTTGGCGATGAGTTCAATCTTTGGCTCGATCAATTTGGAGCCGGAGGGCCATCGCAGTGGTGACGCAAGGCAGGTGACCAAACGTCTGATGCAAGGCATGGTTACTCGATGAAATTCCCCGAGCAATGACTATCACCCGCGGAGCGTAATGGGATCTACCCCTTCAATACGAAATACGTTTGGCCGCGAAGCCACCTATTTGGTAAAACGATGTATCGTTCCTCAACGATCTTCAATTGAATACCGAAGTACTGTCTCATTTCTTTTCCTTTTCAGATGATAAACATGGATAAAGCACTCAAGGAGCCATACGTTCAAATAACAGAACAGACGTTGCCTAACTGGGGACAGATGAACCATTGATGTTGCAAACACTCCAAGAATGGATAGGCGGATTTGATAGATGTTGTTCATATCAATACGCAACATCAGGATGGGATGAAAATCAAGAGTAAAGTTGTATCGTCCCAACTTGTCTTGAATTTGGGAATATGAATTGACACTTATTGTTTATCCTTGACAGGGGAGTCGCCTTGCAGACGAACAAATTTTTACATCCCATGTATTACTCGTTAGAGTACATGACCAAGGGTAGGATGTATCGTTTCGATTTTTGAAAAGTTCGTGAACCTACAATGATATGCTTCTTTTACATTTGCAGGGATCCGCAGCTGCGACGGACAGGTAAGTATCCCTTTTCCCAGTTAGCTGGAGATAAAAAATGTCAGAATCCTTTCAGCCGGCATAAAGATTTTCCAATGCACCGATATTCATGATTTAAATCGGGAGGTTGCCCAGAGCATGAATAAAACATGCACGATACATCACAAAATCCCCTCGATGGATAAATTTTGGGAAAGAGATGAATTTTTCCAAATATGATTATTTGTCAAATCATTCAAAAGGAAGTTTACTCAAAAGAGAGGCGATCCCAGTCCAAACACATCCTACATACACATGAGAGATGAGGGAAGTGAATCGGATAGCAAAATCTGTACCTACGGAGGTGGGGACCATTTGCAGCGATTACTTGGATTGGGACGACGGAGGCATTCGTTTCATATCCCCAAATACTACAGGTGACCATTGACAACCCCTTCGAACGGCGGTTTTCATTCTCAACCCTGTCAAGAACCACCCCACATCGGGGCAAAAGGAGAGTAAGTCCAGCAGCATCGGGAGAAAATGGTAAGAAATTTTCTTGCTCGGACTAACATTAATCTTCGTGTGTTGTTTATATGGTAATCCAAGTGCCATAGGATGATGAGAAGCATTCATTTCTCTATCCCACACACTGAATCCTTTGCATAGCCAAGTCGAGCCCACGAATTCATTTCATAAACCCCTGTTGGTGATCATGGCATGTTTCAAGATAGAAACTGCATCACTCCAAGAACGGAAGAATCCAGGAGATGGGATTTATAGAAAAATTTCATATCGGCATTTAAATGTGCTATGATTCAGCACATTTTTCTGAACATCGTAGTTCCAAAGGAAAAGAAAAGGCGGGATTTCAACAAAGAAAAAAATTCCCAGCATCAAGAAAAAGCAAAGTGCCTGGTAAAAGCAAGGCCGATGCTCGTGAAAACTGTTTGATTGATCCCCAATAAAGCCTAGTTGGGAAAAGAGGAAATCCTGAAGGAACCAAATCAAAAAAAGCTGCTCCCCAAATGCTGCCAAGCACAGAACAAAGACATGGAGAGAGTCGGTCTCTGAATGCAACAAGAGACGCTCTCTAAAGAGCTGGTGCACATCTCAAAATCGGTTGTACACCTCAAAAACTAAAGATGCAGAAAAGAAAGAACATGTGGCAAATCAACAATGATCACCAATGTCAAACCCGTCACGAATTCTGGGCCAAAAACAAGCCTTTTTCGGTCCCCAATCCTACCAATGTTACAACCCTGAAACAGTCTTCTCTGACTAAGACACTTGGGCTAACATATAGCTTAGCTCGAAGAAGTACGAGCAAGACTATTTCTTTCTCATTTTGCAGGGTTCTTGACTTGTAAACCCGGAGCAGATGGTGAAGACTTTCATTCAATGGCCTCGACTCCAAAGCGGGTCCCCCTTGAAAACCAATATCCAAGCCCAACATTACGGTCCCGTGGAAGACCTCCCGACCGATCAAATGTATGCGCTGCGAATGAGCCTAAAACCTAGGCACAGGTTAGTAGGGAATTGAGTGCATCCCCTATAAAAACCACTATCTCAAAACAGGTGAGGAGCCCTCTTGATGAGAAATTCTCCAATAGATGTTTTGAACAAACTCTTTTTGGAAATTTCAAATTGTTTGATCCAGATTTGCCGCGCAAGGGATTTGTGATCACATTTGCTTGTTGCAAGAATGCTTTGGATAACCTTCGGCATCAAAATGCACATTTCACGATTAAAACTTAAGTCATACGGTTTTTGTCAAATGGACAGCCGTAGTCTTCCCAAAGATTACTAACGTTTTCTTGGTGAAGAAAAATATTTCAGGCTCAAACTTCTGCAGGATACCTGGAGAACCCAGCTCCCAGCATGTCGCCTCAACAGACTAGAGCGAGGCTTTGTCAAAATAAAATCTTTCACTGCTTCAAAACTGAATTCCCGACAAATTTCGGGATCTTTCAAAAGAAGGGGTGAGGATGTGACCCCTTTTCAAAAAAATCAAGCAGTCCTAGCTTGACGTGGAGAACCCTCGTCCTAGGATCCCTTTTCAAAAATATCAAACAGTCTCATCGGACGTGGAGAACCCTCGTCATGAGACCCCTTTTCAAAACAAATGGTAGAAACCGCCTGAAGGGTCAAACCAAGGTAGAAACCGCCTGAAGGGTCAAATCAAAGGTAGATACCGCCTGAAGGGTCAAATCAAGGTAGATACCGCCTGAAGGGTCAAATCAAAGGTAGAAACCGCCTGAAGGGTCAACTTATGGTAGAAACCGCCTGAAGGGTCAAACTCAAGGTAGATACCGCCTGAAGGGTCAACTCATGGTAGAAACCGCCTGAAGGGTCAACTCATTGGTAAATATCGCCGTAAGAATCAACCCAATGGTCCGATCCCCGATACGGATCAAAACTTTGACTAATTCCAAATGTTGAAGAAGTTCCTTTTCCTAGGTAAGCCTTACTATAGGCGAACCGCTTATGGTCTAATCCACCATACGGATCAAAATCCTTGGCAAAATCCCAAAGTGTGGGATGCGTCTTCCTAGGGTTCCTGCCAGTTAGGAATCCAATAATGGTATGACCTACCATACAAGTCAGAGCTTAATCTCCCTAGGATATTCTGAATGACGAGTTCTAGGTATTTTCTTGAAAGTCGTCGCAACCGGCAGCATCCGACAGGTGAGCTTCAGGTAAGCCTCTCTCACTCCGGCCCATGTTCGAATTGCAAGAGTAAACCGGTGATTAACTTGAGCAGTCATCAAAAGACTTAAGGGTCTGATGTCATAGCATTTCTTTTCCCCAGTCGAGTCGGTTAAGATTCAGGTGTCATTGTCTTTGAAAGCAACCTCTGACGAGCTCACTCTCAAAGAGGGGCAGCTGTTGACACCTAATTTTTGACCATTTATTATTGTGATTTTTATTCTTTAGAATTAATTAAAAATATCAAAAAAATGTCATAAAATCACAAAATCAACTTTGGAAGCCTTGGCTTGGCCTTAGGAACCAATTTTGAGCAAAAAATAATTTTTGGTATTTTATAATATTTTTCGAATTTATTTAATTATAAAAATATCCAAAAAATCAGAAAAATACCATTCGTGGTCAGAAAAATACAAAAAAATATTCAATAATTTTTTTTTTAATTTCCTCTTCAAGTGTGTCACTTTAAATCTCAAATATTCGGCTCGGGTCACTATGTTCCTTAACAAACATAAACCCGAACCGAGCCCAAAAATTCGTTTTCGAGTCTTTTAATTTTCAATTTCCACTTTTTATAAGCTATGACATTGGATTCTAAAGTCTTGAAGTGCAATTAGGTCATTTGGCCCTCCAATTTGGTCAATTTTAACCAAAAGAGCTTAATTGCACAAAAATCTTTCAATTTAGTCCCCGGTTTCTCAATTTTCGAAATTAAATTTCATGTGAGCATACCCATTCAAATTAAACACCTCTATCCTATAGTTTTCATCATGAGGAATCCATTGGTGGCCTAAATTTTGACTAATTTGGTCATTTATGCCCTCGATTGAGCAGAAATCATTGTCGGATCCTAGGGACAATTTGGGGTTTTCACTAAATTTCAATCAATTGATTCACGAAAATACCCATATTTGATAGAAAACATGTCAATGAGTCCGATTTTGCCATAAATTTCATGAAAATAAGTCAATTTGGGGCCTAATTGGGCCGATTTGATCCAACCGGGCCGGTCGGGTCAGACCCGACCCGACCCACGTGGACAGCGAAGCAGGGAACAGGGGGAGGCCCGCCGAAGCATTCTTTTGCAAAAGAAATGCATTGTAGTGGAGCGGCGGTCGATGGTGGACGTCCTGCGAACTAAAGTCGGTCGGCCATAGGATTAGAAAAAAGGAAAAAAGAGAGTGAAAAGAAATGGAGCCGAGAGGGAGAGAGAGGAATTTTTGGAGGGGGTTCGAGCGAAGCAAAGGGCCAAGGAGCATCCCCAGACCTGAGGGGACGTCTGCCGATCATCACCGACACATTCGCCTTCGTCGACGGGCCCGGAAAAGGTCGGTTTTTCCTCTCCGACCATCGCCTCACACATGCACACCATATAATCGACGAAATGCCCAAATGAAGTTTTCAATTTTGAACTCTCGGCTGCGTCCTCTCGGGGCTTATTTTGTGCAAATATAGCCTCTAATATAATCCGGAATCGACTCTAAGCGTGTTGAGGTCTTTGTTTTGCATTGTAACGCAACAAAAATGGAGCTCGGAGCTCCGGCGGTCGTAGCTCGGGTAGGGTCGTCAACGGGGAGTTTTGTGCGGTTGCCGACCCCAACGGAGATTCAGGTAAGCTTCTAAATCCCATTTAGATGCTGTGTAATCCTATCGAATCAAGTTTTTTTTTTTTAAAAAAAAAGTTGTAAAGAGCTCGTCGGCGCCGGTTCGGGTTTGGTTTAGTTGGGGCGTTTTCCGGCGTTGATTCAGCCATGAAATGGCCTGGTGTCGATCTGGAGGTGGTGAAGGTCGATTTGGCATCAAAGCATGGGAGATTCGGCGACGTTTTCACGACGGTTTCGGCTCTCCGGCGAGATTCCGGCGAAGGTCGCCGGAATTTGCACTATTCATCGTCTTCTCCGGCGAGTCCTCCGGCGGGTCAACGGTCAACGCTGACGTGGCATGCCACGTCGGCAGCCACGTCAGCGGGCGGGGGCCGGTTGAGTAATAAAAAAATGAAACAGATCGGACGGTCGTGGTGATGCCACGTGTCGCGATCTTGGGCGTCCATCCGAAGTCTGTGAAACGGCGTCGTTTTGTCTTGGAGGGAGGCGGGCCGGTTCATGGGTCTCGGGCCGGGGCGTGGGCCGGGTCATCCGACCCGGTCCGGATAATTTATATATATATATTATTATTTTTAATAATAATAAAAAATAATAATAATAATAAATTCAAAAATCAATAAAAAATTGGAAAATCATGAAAAACTCAAAAAAAATTCTAAAAATTCTAAAAAAATTCCAGAAACTAGGAAATGGCCACATTCAACTGGCCATGACCTGTTCCGGGTCTTTCGACCCCCGGTCTTTCCAAAAATGATGGTTTTGCCCTGCCGGCAAACCGTCTTCCAAAACAAATTCTAAAAATTCTAAAAAAATCTCAAAAAATAGGAAATGGCCACAATCAATTGGCCAAGGCTCATCCCGGGTGTTTTGAACCCGATCATTCTTAAAAATGACGATTTCTCCCTTTGGGCGATTCGTATTCCAAAAATTGACGATTTTGCCCTTCGGGCTAAATCGCCTCCAAATCTTCCCATTTTACCTCGGTCCTAAATCATGTCTTCCCTAAACCCTTATGGCTATACTAGGTGGTCGTGTGATGTGAATTGACGTGCATTGATATGATTTATTTATGCACTTGATTGCGCTTTCATTTAAATTGATTGTGATTGATAGGAATAGTCTTCCAATTTGTATGAAACCCTGAAGCAAACCTACCTCACCCAAAATTGCGCTTGCATGAATTCTTAGCTAGGAAATCACTCGCGTCAGGTACCGAAAGGGCGTTGGTAATGACACCAGCATAACCAAGTCCCCGAACCCAAAATCTCTGGTTCCGCAGAATTGATCGATCTCTCCCAATCGGTCAATAAGGTTTCCGGTCTACCCTCCAAGAAAGACCGGTGGCGACTCCAAATGCATGTACAAGTTGCACATGTCACCACGACCACACTAAGGTCGAAAGCGATCGACTCTTATCGTCGAATCCTTTAAAAAAATACTCCCGCCGCGATTTGGTATGGGCCTGGGAGGGCTCGCGCCGATCCGAGACCCGAGATCGGTAATCCATTAGCCGCGTCCGCTTTCGGACGGGTCGCGACAAGGCTCTTCGATCTGATCGAGGAGGTGAATACCTTAGTACTGAATTCTTGGATTTTCTTAAAGATAATGGCATTTTATCACAATGGACACCTCCTGCAACTCCAGAGCATAATGGTGTATCTGAAATAAGAAATCGTACTTTATTGGATATGGTGCGATCTATGATGAGCTACGCCGATTTGCCTATGTCCATTTGGGGATATTCCCTTGAGACAGCTGCATATTTGCTGAATAGAGTGCCATCCAAATCTGTTCCAATTACGCCTTAGGAGATATGGCATAGTAAGAAATTAAGTCTTAATCATATCAAGATTTGGGGTTGTCTAGCTTTTGTCAAGAAGATAAGAACAGAAAAATTGAAGGCTAGGTTTGAACATGGTTGCTTCAAAGGATATCCAAAAGAAACTCTTGGATATTATTTCTATTTTCACTCTGACAAAAAAATTTCGGTCATCATACACGCTTCTTTTCTGGAGAATCAGTTCGTTCAGGAAGGTGGTGCTGGGTGAAAAATAGTCTTACAAGAAGATAATAATGAAGTATCAAATAACCAAGTTCAGACACCGATATCTAATTCAGTGGGAGCTTCTGATACACAACCTCTTAGGAAAAGTGCGAGAACGTCTCGTATACCTATTCGCTATAGACACTCGGTTGAAAATATTGAGTCACTATTCATTATGAATGATAGTGATCAATTGAGTGATCCAAGCACCTATGAGGAGGCGATGTTCGACATCGATTCTGGTAAATGGCTAGAAGCTATGCAAACCGAAATGGATTCAATGTATTCCAACGATGTTTGGACTCTGGTTGATCTGCCTGATGGTATTGTACCAATTGGCTGTAAATGGATCTTCAAAAGGAAGATAAACGCTGATGGTTAGGTTGGAACTTACAAAGCACGACTGGTGGCGAAAAGGTATCGTAAAAAAGAATGGATCGATTATGACGAAACTTTCTCACATGTAGCCATGCTGAAATCCATTAGGATTATGTTGGCTATAGTTGCGCACCTTGATTATGAGATATTCCAAATGGATGTCAAAACGGCTTTTCTAAATAGTTTCCTCGAGGAGGATATCTATATGGAACAACCACGGGGTTTTGAATCTAGTGGTGAAAGTCGAAAGGTGTGTAGGCTTATGAGATCTATTTATGGACTCAAACAAGCATCCAGAAGTTGGAACATCCGTTTTGATGAAGTAATCAAATCGTTTGGCTTCATTAAAAATCCGGATGAATCATGTGTATATAAGAAGCTCAGTGGGAGCGCAATTGCGTTCTAGTTTTGTACGTCGATGATATACTCTTGATCGGGAATGATGTACCGATGATATCATCGATCAAACTATTCTTGTCATAGAAATTCTCCATGAAAGATTTAGGAGAGGCAACCTATATTTTAGGTATCAAGATCTATAGAGATAGATTGAGATGATTGATTGGCCTTTCGCAATCTACGTACATAGACAAAGTGTTAACATGTGTTGGGTTTATTGTTTTTAGAGTATTAGTAAGTTTGGGGTATTTAAGTAAATGCGTTAGGCTTAACCCTAAGCCTATAAGTACTCTATGTTATTTCTGAAATAATAATCATTCATTCTTTACCAATAACATGGTATCAGAGCCTCAATCCCTAGATTTACCGAAGAATTGATCGACGACCAATAATTCCTACAATTCTCATCGGAATACTCAGCTCCAGCGTTGTCGTTGATCAAATCCAGCAAGCTCGAAAGCTGGTCATCCCAGTTCTGACGTCAGGAGAAGTCGCCGAGCCCAGGCGACCCCAGAGGAGGAGTCGCCCAGGCCAGGCGACCCCTGAGTAGGTGTCGCCTGGTCTCGTATAAGCCAGGCGACCCCAGAGGAAGAGTTGTCTGACCGTCGCTAGGCCCTGCGAACCCAGGGGCGCTTCGCCCAGGTTAGGTGACCCAAGAGCAGGTGTCGCCTGGTCTCGTACAAGCCCGGAGAGCCCAGAGACAGCGTTGCTAGGGCCAGGCAAGTGTGCAGATTGTGTGGCTGGTGGGTGTGCAGAGTCGCTGGGGCCATCGAGCAACGTAAGAGGTGTAATCTGATTCAGAATGTGCTGATTTGTTGCAGATAGTGTTTCTATGAATGGGTATTTCGTTGATTGTTAGTTTGTGCAGTGAGTGTTAGTCGTGACCTGTGATTTGTGGATTGATGGTGATAAAAGTGTGGCCATTGGGATATCGTTGATTGTTTAATGGAAGTGTATGGTTCTCTTGAAGAAGTTTATTGTTGTTCTGTTTAGCTGAATGTGTTGTTTTGCAAAGTAGCATCCAGGAGTGTTGAATGTGGGGCTGCTTTTGTTGAATTTGGAGTTCTGAATTTTGTGTGGCTGCATTGGTAACAGTTGTGGAGATGTCTACTGACTCATCGAGTTCTCCATCTATTATTTCGGGATTGATTCCCCCTAGTAATCCTTCAAGTTCAGTGTCCTTTGGTCCCTATAATAGTATGACAGGTTTACATAATACCTTGGTCAAGTTGGATGGTGCCAATTATCCTTCTTGGTCAATGGCCCTTTCAACCTTTATCTATGCTAATCGTCAATCTAGATGGATTGAAGAAGAACCACCTGAAGATTTAGCCAGTCTAGAAAAATGGAAGTTCGTTGATGCTACTTTGCGTACGTTGTTGTGGGGAAGTATGGCTGAATCAGTTCACCATCTTTTTATGGATTGTGCAACAGCTCGTCAGGTATGGACAAAGTGTGCTTTGCTATACTCTGGACAGAATAACATGAGTCAAGTGTGTGATATGTGCGAGGCGTTGTTTGAATCCAAAATTGGTGATTCTAGCTTGGCAGATCATTATGCTCGTTTTGCATCTTTATATCAGCGCCTTAAGTCTTATTTTCCACCTACCACCACCAGGGTTTGTCGCTCAGGGGGAGAAGGTGTGCCGATTGCGCAAAGCTCTTTATGGACTTAAGCAATCTCATCGTGCTTGGTTTGGCCGAGAAGCAGATATGATAACCGTCCTTTTTATTCGTAGCCTAGGCCCAGATCATAGTGCTCTTCGTCAATAGATTACCTCTCAGAGCACTCTCCCTTCCATTGAGGAGGTGTATTCTCGGGCTGCGCGTTATACTTCTAGTCCGAAGACTTCAGTAATGTTAGATAGTAGTGCTATGGTGGCTCGTGGAGGTCAAGGGGCTCGTGGTCGTATTAATGGTCGTAGACAATGGAATTCTGACAATTCCTATCGTGGTCGTGGTCGTGGTTTCCAAGGCCGAGGTGCCACTCGTGGTGGTGGTAGTAGTACTTCTAGAGGAGCACGTGGTGGTGGACGAGCGAACCGCTTTTGTACTCATTACCAGCTTTCTGGGCACACTGTTGATTATTGTTATGACCTTCATCCCGAGCTAAGGGGTCTACATGCTTCTATTGATGCTGATCCTTGGGCTCTTTCCTCCGGATCTTCTTCTGAACAAGGTACAATACAGTTAACTCGTGCAGAATATGATGAGTTGGTTAGAGCACGACAGAGTGAAAGTGGTGATGTCTCTGTTCCTGCTGCTACTTTAGCACGGCGTGATGATCCTACATGTCTCATATCCAGTACAGCTCCTCCTCGTTCTTGGGTTATTGATTCGGGTGCTACTCATCATATGACTGGTGATTCTCGTCTTTTCACATCCACTTCATCTGTTCCTTCTACATCGGTCACTTTAGCATATGGTTCTCATTCCAAAGTAACTGGTATAGGTTGTGTATCATTGAGTTCCTCTGTCTCCTTACCTTTTGTTTATCATATTCCACACTTTCCTTACAATCTATTATCAATCAATTCTATTACTCGTAATCTTGATTGTAATATTACATTTTCTTCGTCTTCGTGTGTTCTTCAGGATCGAAAGACTGGACGCCAAATAGGTGGTGGGAGTGAAGCTGGTGGATTGTACATCCTAGACCCTGAGATTATTGATGCTGCTACAATAGTTCAGAATAAAGCTGTGGATGATACTTATCGATTGCATTTTCGTCTTGGTCATCCATCAGTAGACGTACTCCGACGTTTTCATTTCGTGTCTAGTTCAAGTTTTCAGTTTAATTGTGAAACGTGTCAGTTGGGTAAACACCATCGTGAGTCTTTCTCTTCTCGTGTTTCGGGTCGTACTACACATCCTTTCGAGTTGATTCACTCCGATGTATGGGGTTCTAGTCGAGAGTTTTCATTTGGTTTTCGTTATTTTGTCACTTTTATTGATGATTGTACTCGTGCAACTTGGTTATATTTAATAAAAGATCGTACTGAAGTTTTTCATTCTTTCTGCGAGTTTTATCATGAAGTCCGCACTCAATATGATTGTTCTATTAAGTGTTTGCGTACTGACAATGCTCGTGAGTACTTCTCTTCATCTACATTCATTCTGTTTCTCAAATCTCATGGTATTTTACATCAGAGTTCTTGCGCTCACACTCCGCAACAAAATGGAGTTGTTGAACGTAAGAACCGTCATTTGTTGGATGTTGCTCGTTGTCTACTTCTTCATACTCATATGCCTAAATACTTCTGGAGTTATGCTCTACTTACAGCATGTCATCTTATTAACCGTCTTCCGTCCTCCGTGTTGAAAGGAGGTATTCCTTATGTTCTACTTCATCCTGATCGTCCTTTGTGGTCTGTTCGTCCTCGCATTTTAGGTTGTGTCTATTTTGTTCATTCTCTATCTCTTGGATTGGACAAATTATCACCTCGTGCTGAAAAATATATATTTGTCGGTTATTCCCGTACTCAAAAGGGATATGTCTGTTATAATCCTACTCGTCGTCGAAAGTATGTTTCTGCTGATGTGACTTTCTTTGAGGATCAAGCATTCTTTGGCGATGATCGTCCTCAGGCACCAGTGACCATAGATCTTTTGCCACCTTTCACACCTATATCTCAACCGGAGTCACCGTCTGTTATTCTTGATGTTGCTCCACCGGATCCAGGCTCACCAGCACCAACTCCTCTTCAGGTCTATACACGTGGTCCTCGTTCTGTTTGGGGTCATACATCTCCACCAGCGAGCGCTCCACCACCACCACCTCCGGTCCAGGCTTCCGATTCTTCTCCACCATCTTCTGATAGTTCTCCTATTGCTCACCGTACTCGATCTCAGTATCCTCTGTCTAATTTTGTGTCTTATCATCACGTAAGCCCTCAAATGTCTGTCTTTGTGTCATCTCTTGCTTTCGTGTCTGTACCTAGTACTGTCCAGGAGGCTTTGGCTCATCCAGATTGGGCCCGTGCTATGGAAGAGGAGATGGCTGCATTACATCATAATAAGACTTGGGAGCTCGTTCTATTACCGGCTGATAAACAATTGGTCGGTTGTCGATGGGTCTTTGTTGTCAAACACCGTCCAGATGGTTCTGTTGAGCGTTTAAAGGCGCGTTTTGTGGCCAAGGGCTACACTCAAACTTACGGTATTGACTACGATGAAACATTTTCTCCGGTAGCCAAAATTCCTTCTGTTCGTATCGTTATTTCCTTGGCCGCTCGGTTTCAGTGGACTCTTCATCAACTTGATGTCAAAAATGCATTCCTCCATGGTGATCTTCACGAGGAAGTATATATGGAGCAACCACCAGGGTTTGTCGCTCAGGGGGAGAAGGTGTGCCGATTGCGCAAAGCTCTTTATGGACTTAAGCAATCTCCTCGTGCTTGGTTTGGCCGATTCAGTGATGCGGTTGTAACTTTTGGCATGCACCGATGTAGTGTGGATCACTCAGTATTTAGTATGTCATCTTCAAAAGGATGTGTTATTCTTGTTGTTTATGTTGATGACATTGTTATCACAGGGAGCGATGGTGAAGGTATACGACGACTCAAGCAGTTTCTTCAAAAGGAGTTTAACACTAAAGACCTAGGTCGTCTTCGATATTTTTTTGGCATCGAAGTTGCCTGTGCTAATGGTAGCATTGCTCTCTCCCAACGAAAGTATACTCTTGACATTCTTAAGGAGGTTGGCTTACATGATTCTAAGCCTGGTGACACGCCTATGGATCCTGGAGTGAGGCTTGACAATGAATAGGGAGAACTTCTTCATGATCCAGAAAAGTATCGTTGGTTAGTAGGAAAGTTGAATTATCTTACTATTACCCGTCCGGATATTTCATTTGCTGTTGGTGTGGTGAGTCAGTTTATGAGTTCTCCTCGTACTACTAATTGGCAATCTGCTCTACAAATTGTTCGATATTTGAAGAGAGCTCCAGGTCAAGGACTTGTGTTCCATAATCAGGGTCATCTTCGTATAGCTGGTTATTCCAACCCTAAATCTTTAGAGGTGACAGGATATTCTGATGCAGATTGGGCTGGTTGTCCTATGGATCGTCGGTCTACTTCTGGATATTGTGTATTTCTTGGTAGTAATCTTGTGTCATGGAAAAGTAAGAAACAGTCTGTTATTTCCCGATCTAGTGCAGAGGCCGAGTATCATGCTATGGCTAATGTTACGGGTGAACTTCAATGGGTTCGTATGTTGTTAACTGAGATTGGACTACCTATGACCGATTCGTCTACTCTGTGCTATGATAATCAGTCTGCTATTCATATTGCCAGCAATCCAGTATTTCATGAGCGAACGAAGCATATAGAGGTGGATTGTCATTTTGTCCGAGAAAAGGTGAACTGTGGAGACATACGGTTGGTACACACGCGTTCTGAAGAACAACTAGCAGACATTTTCGCAAAACCTCTTCGAGGAGGATGAGTTTCATATATTTGTCAAAAGTTAGGACTTTTTGATATGTACGCTCCAACTTGAGGGGGAGTGTTGGGTTTATTGTTTTTAGAGTATTAACAAGTTGGGGGTATTTGAGTAAATGTGTTAGGCTTAACCCTAAGCCTATAAGTACTCTATGTTATTTCTGAAATAATAATCATTCATTCTTTGCCAATAACAACATGGTTTAACATGCAATGTTCCAAAAGAGGATTATTGCCTTTTAGGCATGGAATCCGTCTTTCCAAGGAGATGTGTCCCAACACTCCCGAAGAAAGACAGCTGATGGCAAAGATACCTTACGCATCCGCTGTTGGAAGCATAATGTATGCTAGGATATGTACGCGACTTGATATCGCGCATGCTGTAAGTGTTATTAGCAGATATCAGTTTGATCCAGGGGAAGAGCACTAGATACCAGTCAAGAATATCCTAAACTACTTGCGAATGACTAAGGATTTATTCTTGATATATGGAGAATGAGAGTTTAAAGTTGAAACGTATACTGATTCTGATTTTCAATCAGATTCGAATGACTTTAAGTCTACATCTGGGTTTGTTTTTACACTCAATGGTGGTGGAGTTAGTTGGAAGAGTTCCAAACAAAGCACAACTGCTGATTCCACTACTGAGGTAGAGTATGTAGCTGCTTCTGAAGCAGCGAAGGAAGCTGTTTGGATGAAGAAGTTCATTTCTGAACTTGGAGTAGTTCCTTCCATTGAGCAGCCGATTACATTGTTTTGTGACAACAATGGGGCTATAGCTCAAGCTAAGGAACCACGGTCCCATCAGAAATCCTAGCACATTGAGAGACGCTTCCATTGTCGCAACCTAAAAAAATTTTATTTTAGGTTAATGAATTATTAGGTTAATCGCACGAATTAACTAACCTAATACGGACTCTCCCAAGCCCTACCAATTCGCAACTTAAAATTAATCAGAATGATTTAGAAATTGGAGTCGCCACTAATCATTTTTGGTTGGTTGATTAGAAACCTAAGTAAAATAGTGTGAGGACTATTTTACTTCTACTAACCAGAGATTATGGATTCGGGGACTTGGTTACACTAATTAATTAAAACTAATGCCCTTTCGGTACCTTAATTCCATATGGGATGTCCTAAAATCGACGACTCTGATTGAATCAATTTGAAGCTCAGAAAAAGTAATTTTTTTTATTTTCACTTTTTATATGCAATGCATGAATGAAAATGAGTACAATGACATGAAATTATCTAAATGGTGCAATAACATGCAAGATTAGGGTCATCTCATCCTATATGCAAAATTAACTAATTAGTTAAGACAGGCAGAAATATATAACATCAGGGCGCAACGCAAGTCCATTAGTTTAAACATGCGAAGATCTTAGGTGAAAACACAATCCGTCACACAAATGGTTAATTAGCATGCAAACTATTATGCAATTGATTAAATTGAACATGCAAACTACATACACACAAGAACCCATGCAGCACGTGATTTTTACCTAAATAATTTAATCATGCAGTCGAGCTAACTTAGTATGAAAACCCAAAACACGATACTAAAGACATGACAAAACAGAATGAGACACATGCATATAAATATTGGACATGCGAATGTTCTGACATATTATACATGATTTTCGAAAATGATAATGATGCATGAATAAGCAATTGTAAAAAAAAATGTATGATAATATAATGAACAATTTCCTATCTTTTTTTTATTTTTATTTTTACTTTATGATGTTGATGCAACCTAACTACATGACACGTGAGATGATATGACATGGCGACGATGCATGACATGGCAAGATGACGTGGCAAGATGACATGGCAAGATGACCTGACTAAATGACATGGCAAGATGACGTGGTAAAATGACATGGCAAGATGACATGACTAAATGCCGTGGCAAGATGACGTGGCAATATGACATGGCAAGATGACGTGCAATTATTTATTATTATTATTTTTAATAGAAAGAAACTATTCTATCCTCGGCAACTAATTTTCTAGATATGGTAAACCCAATCAGTCAGTCAATCAATCAATTAATTAGATAATCAATCAAACATGTCGGTCAGTCAATCTGACAATCAATCAATCAATTAATTGGACAATCAATTAAACATTCTGTCAATCAATCAATCAATCAGAAATTACGACTGCCAACTATGTATGACCGCCAATTTTCGAAACTTTTCCAAAAATTATCCAAATCTCGAATTAAAGATTGGTTTATTTCCAGAGATAGAAAATCGGACCTAAACGGTGAAAGGTCAGATTGACTAAATCCGAGAATTTTTTTTGGTCAAAAATTTTTTTTGGTCAAAAATTAGACCTTGATGTCGTTCTTGAATTTTCTGAAAAAATTTGCCATTTGCTTCGATTATGGTACCAAAACATGTAAGGAAATTTTTCAAGACAATGCAATCCGATTAATCAACAAATAATCAGAATGTCCAAGCTAAGTAATTTACTTGGATGCGAGCTTTGCACTTTTCCCTTTCGAACTCGAATGAAGATTGCATGCCAAGTTTGATTTTTGAACCGATTGGTGAGGAATGCACGAGAGTATTGGGAATCAAGCCAATAACAAGGGCACCACCAGACTTGCTCATATGTGGCTAAATCAACATAAGAATTTAGGCCAATTTGGAGTGAAAATAGCACTTGAGCAGCCACTGAACCTTGATTGCCCAAAGATTACTTTCCTAGTTCAAAATTTGTTCCGAAAATTGCAGCTCAAGCTCTCGCTTTTGGACTGAACCTTGATTGCCCACTTTTGTGTTGCTTTTATGGACTTTGGAAATTTATGAAAGATCCAAGATGCCCCTCTTTATCCCACGAAGCACACCTGCACATAGAGACAAATCTTTTTATTTTTCTATTGTAGCAACAAATCTCCAGTGAGTATAATATTCAAAATTTGGCGTGATCAGGATTGCTCCAACAATTGATTTGATAATAATCATCTTCGAGAACACCAACAAATTTGATGCTGGCCGTGGGCTAGATGTTGGCGTCGGGATGTTGGCGTCTATATGCTGGGCACCGAAGGATCACGTCGTCGTTAAGGAACTAACAGCAATGCCCGTGTGAAGCGCTCTTTAATTTTTTTGAGGACCATCGCCGGCGTGTTGGTGCAGACGGAGATATTGAGGACAGTGAAATAAGGAAGCTAGTTCGAACGCACGACCTGCGCAAGGCTTGTGTGGACGAAGTGCTTCGCTCCTAACGCACGTCTTAAGTCCTTATTTGCAACTCTTCAAGCACTGGAACAATTATTGACCTGCTTTCTTAGATCTGTGCATGAGATCAAAGGGATTAAAAGACGAAAATATAATAATGAAAAAAAATTCCTATCCGCCTTCTTCTCCTTGTCGTGTGTGGACCATCACTTCTTTAAACCTGTGGCTTTCTCATCTCAGTTTTTCAGAACGTGTACTCCAGATGGTTTGCGGTGGTATAACAAATCAGCAACAAGCCCTCCTTGAAACTCAGTCAGTGGAGAAAGAACGTGTGGCCGCTAGGAAGGACTCGGCCACGATACTTTTCTTTCTATTCACTCCCCTCTCTTGTGCCGTGAGTATTGTGGCCATGTATTGCATCGACCGATCCCCTCTCTATGCCGTGTATGACAATTATCAATGGCCTCTCCTCAATATGCCGTATAGTGAATTGTGTTGGCCTCCGCCCCCTTTAACCCTAGAGATAAACATCTATATATAGGCTAAGATAGGGTTTTAATCTGAACCGTCGGATTTGAGAAAAGCATGATCGTCGGATTAATCCCGTCGGGCCAGGATAATCGCCATTTCGCCCATAAAAGAAAGGCCATGGGCTTGGTCGGAATTCTCATCTTAATGGGCTGATCCGCACAAATTTGAGGCCTAATCGGATTTTAATTAATTAAATGTGTAATTAATTAAAAACCTTATTCTCAAAAAATTAAAATGGACCGAATGAGATTTTAAATTGAGGCCATTATAATTTTCGGTAATTCCCCCTTTCATGATCGAAAATTCTCAAAATCGATTCTGGTTCCGCCACCTGTTAAATTCAGCTCAATTGAGATCGTCTGCGATTGACTGCCAATGCATGACGGACAAATGAAAATATGTAATGCATGAAAATTTATTTTTGCGAGAATTAGGATTAACTCTCATTTTGTGAAATAAATGGATTTCCTAAGAATTAAAATTTAGGTGCTAACATCCATCTCATCAGAGAAATAGTTGGGAGAGGTGATATCGCCTTGCAGAAAATTACCTCAGCGGAAAAAGTGGCAGATCCCTTTACTAAAGCATTACCTTAGTCTTTATTTGAAAGACACCTTGATAAAATGGGTTTGAGGTACCAAACTAGTTGGCTTTAGTGCAAGTGGGAGATTGTTAGAGATATGCCCTAAAGCAATTATGTAATAGTTACATATTAGGTATATCCGTTGCACTTCTGATTTATTATCAGTGGCAAAGACGTATTTATTCATTTTTCCAAATATATATGAAAAAATTCCATAAGATCAGTTGTGACCGAACCTATTCTTAAGACGTTGAGAATATGTGTGTGACAGGTTTACGATTAAACTGGATCTTTAAAATAGTTTACGATAGATGGATTATTGAATGGATATCAATGATCTTATTGAGGTCGGTATGTTCTTAACTTCATAATTAAGTATCATATACTTAATGGAATGACGAGTCACAAGTCATTGGGTATTGCGATATCCGAGTTAGAACATAGGTATTTGTATCGGACAAATTCACTGAACGTGACACACATTGAATGATTAGCGACATGGAAGCTTTTAGCGTGGTCAATGTCTAATCGATCTTGCTTTGGTCTTGTGTAAATAATCCTTAGACCTGAGGTACAGTATTGACTTGTATGTTGAATGGATATTGTTCACAAGTGCGCATATTGGCGGTTCATTGATTCGTCTCTGTACTTGATGGTCGTAGTTCATGCGCATACGAAGTCACACGTATGCGTAATATGGAATTTGTCTCCTTATTTATAAATGTATGATGTTCTATGTGATCTAATTGTAACAATGCATTGAAATCCTCGGCCAGGGTTATGATTGAGAATGAAATGTTCATGTCTCATATAAATGCATGTCAAGTTAGATTTGTACATATGATCGAATTGGTGGCTTGACAAATATTCCATGGTCTTTGTTCGATCGGGACATAGTAAGACAGAAGGATTGAATTACATTGTAGCCAAAGCTAACAGGTTCATAATGTTCTTAAAAAGAATTCACACTATCTGGGTAGCCATGACATATTGCTAGATGTCACTCATGGCTTGTAGGACCTAGAGGATGATCGGGACAATCAATTCTCTTGGAAATACTAATGTGTTAGTGCATGTCTTACTGCCTGCTCGGTGATGAACCTAGGAATGTCACACACCTTAACCAATACATGACAACGCAGTATGGAAAGACGACATTACAAATTTGTTTGCAATTATACCAATTAGTTGTGTTGAAATTAAATTAAATAAGATTCAATTTTTTTCTTTTTTTGGTCACTTGCACGTGTATATACGATGTACACGTATGCTCTACGCATTTGTGCATTATATGTATTTTTACTGTTTGATAACCTCTTTTAACTCATGTAATAATAATAATGGTTATTATTATTTAACACCTTTGTGAGTGCTATTTTTATATAGCATTTATAATTTGTTAGTGCTATTTTTAAATAGCATTTTTGTATTGTAAAATGTGAGTGCTAATTATAAATTGCGAGTGTTATTGTTAGATAGCATTTATAATTGTTAGTGCTATTTTTAAATGACATTTATTTATGATAAATTGTGAGTGCTACATTTAGATAGCATTTATAATTTGTTAGTGCTATTTTTAAATACCATTTTTGTATTGTAAAATGTGAGTGCTAATTATAAATTGTGAGTGCTATTTGTCGCGACCCGTCCGAAAGCGGACGCGGCTAATGGATTATCGATCGCGGGCCTTTTCCCCAGCACCGGAGTGCGGATCGCGGGCTTTAGATCAGCGCGGGCCCTCCCAAGCCCATACCAAATTGCGGCGGGAGTATTTTTTAAAGGGATTCGGCAATAAGAGCCGATCGATTTCGACCTTAGTGTGGTCGTGGTGGCATGTGCAACTTGTGCATGCATTTGGAGTCGCCACCGGTCTTTCTCGGAAGGTAGACCGGAAACCTTACCAACCGATTGGGAGAGATCGATCAGTTCTACGGAACCAGAGATTTTGGGTTCGGGGACTTGGTTACGCTGGTGTCGTTACCAACGCCCTTTCGGTACCTAACGCGAGTGATTTTCCTAACTAGGATTTCATGCAGGCGCAATTTTGGGTGAGGTAAGTCTGACTTTGCATATTAACCAGTTTAACATGCTCACGTAATCATAACAAATAAATAGATGTCAATCACATAAACATCTACCCTACATGGTGATCATGGAATTATGATTTAATGGATCTCGAGCCAATGAGACCACATTTAATCATTTTAATATTTTAATAACGGAGAGCCGCTCTTCGCTTCTTCTTGGTTTCTTGAACTCTTCAAGAATTGGGCCCAAAGAGCTCGCCGACTTAAAAGGCTCATCCACGTAATCCTCGTAGCATTTACATCAACAATTAACTATGCTAAAAATAAAGATTACATGAAAAATAAAAGGAGTACGCAGCCTCCATTTAATAATTACAACCCCAAATATATCAATAATCATCATACATTCATATATACATCAATCACATCGATTAGGGATTTTTCCATGATCACCACCCTTCCACGTAAGTAATAAATTCACAATTTAAAACTTAGGAAGGCACAATAAAAATTCTACGTTGAATCATATTCAGAATTTTTACGTAAAATAAGATAGCCATAAATTTTCGATTCAAAATTGATTTAGTCTCAATTTTTGCTACGTTGATTAATTTATCATATAAAACAATCAACCTCCATTAGCCATGTAAGACGAACAATTCGTTAATACATATTGGCCATAGTATTGCAAAAATTGCAAAAATCAATTAAATGCACGAAAACACCTAAGGATTGGCTCTGATACCACTGTTGGGATCCACGTAACACATAGCGGAAATAAATAACAACCCATACATGTATCTCTAGAGGCGTACTTCGTGCATTTCAATCGAAAAAAATCACAAAGCCTCAAAGGGAGTAAATAGATTACCTCTCGTAGCGTGCTTGAACGGAGGTGTCGGTTCGATGTTCTTCGATCTCAGCCTCCACAAGTGTTAGGCATCTAGTTCAGACGCACCACCAATTGACGAACGGGGAGACGACTAATAACTCCACAACAATTGTGCTAGCAATATGCGGAATCAATATTCCGAACTTAGTATATTTTGCTCACTCAAGATTATGAGAATATAGATAGTGTTTGTGTTCTTCTCTCTAAGCTCTCAAAAATTTGCACACTCTACAAAATGTCTCCCTCCTCTAAGAATTTTCTCAACGTATGTCCTCTCTCTCCTTTAACCTCAAAACTCTTGTCATCCTTTTATAGCCAAAAACACCTTCCAATAAATTGAATTATAAAATAGCACTCACAATTTATGATACAAAAATGCTATTTAAAAATAGCACTAACAATTATAAATGCTATCTAAAAATAACACTCACAATTTATAATACAAAAATGCTATTTAAAAATAACACTAACAATAGCACTCACAATTTATGATATAAAAATGCTATTTAAAAATAGCACTAACAATAGCACTCACAATTTATGATACAAAAATGCTATTTAAAAATAGTACTAAAAATTATAAATGCTATCTAAAAATAACACTCACAATTTATAATACAAAAATGCTATTTAAAAATAACACAAACAATAGCACTCACAATTTATGATACAAAAATGCTATTTAAAAATAGCACTAACAATTATAAATGCTATCTAAAAATAACACTCACAATTTATAATACAAAAATGCTATTTAAAAATAACACTAACAATAGCACTCACAATTTATAATACAAAAATGCTATTTAAAAATAGCACTAACAATTATAAATGCTATCTAAAAATAACACTCACAATTTATAATACAAAAATGCTATTTAAAAATAGCACTAACAAAGGTGTTAAAAATAATAACCATTATTATTATTACAAGAGTTAAAGAGGTTACCAAACAGTATAAATACGTATAACGTATAAATACGTATGACATATAAATACGTAGAGCGTACATATACATCCAAACTACCAAATTAGCCTGAATTGAGGCCGCCAATGGATTGGGCATGATGAAAATTATGGGGTAGAGGTGTTGAATTTTAATGGATATGCCCGTGTGAAATTCAAGATCCGTGAAACCGGGGACTAATTGAAAGAAAAATATGCAATTAAGCCTTTTTGGTTAAAATTGATCAAATTGGAGGGTAAACTGACCCAATTGCACTTCAAGACTTTAGAATACAATGTCATAGCTTATAAAAAGTGAGAATTGAAAATTAAAAGACTCGAAAAGGATTTTTTTGGGTTCGGTTTGGGTTTATGTTTGTTAAGGAACATGTTGACCCTAGCCGAATTTTTGAGATTTAAAGTAACACACTTGAAGAGGAAATTAAAATAAAATTATCGAATATTTTTGGGTATTTTTCTGACCACGAATGGTATTTTTCTGATTTTTTGGGTATTTTTATAATTAAATAAATTCGAAAAATATTAAAAAATACCAAAAATATTTTTTGTTCAAAATTGGTTCCTGAGGCTAGGCTAAGGCTTCCAAAGTTGATTTTGTGATTTTATGACCTTTTTTGATATTTTAATTTATTTTAAAAATAAAAATCACAATGATAAATGGTCAAAAATCAGGTGTCAACACTATTTTTCGAAAGCATTTATTATTTGTTAGTGCTATTTTATAATACAATTTATTGGAAGGTGTTTTTGGCTATAAAATGATGGCAAGAGTTTTGAGAGGGGGTTGGCACATTTGTATCGAGTGTGCATATTTTTGAGAGCTTTGAGAGAAGATCATAAACACTCTCTATATTCGCATAATTTTGAGTGACCAAAATATACTATGTTCGGAATATTGATTCCGCAAATTGGTTTGGAATATTGATTCCGCAAATTGCTAGCACAAATGTTGTGGAATTATTAGTCGTCTCTCCATTCGTCAATTGGTGGTGTGTCTGAACTAGAAGCCCGACACTTGTGGGGCTGAGATCGAAGAACATCGAACTGACACCTCCGTTTCAAGCACGCTACAAGAGGTAGTCTATTTACTGCCTTTACTGCTTTGTGATTTTTCGATTGAAATGCACGAAGTACGCCTTTGGAGATACATGTATGGGTTGTTATTTATTTCCGCTGTGTTTACTAATTTTTATTTGCCCGTACGTGTTACGTGTATCCCAACAATTGCAACTAGGGGAATGCTTAAAGCGTCTTCACAAATGTGTTCTCACATTGATAAATCAAAAGCTTAAGTTGATACATGGAGGGAGACCAAATAAATATAAAGAGTATATAAGATCCGTTGTTAAGCTACGTGGGACAACTACTTCAACAATACAACCACGACTTAAGGGCTAGAGAAGTGTCTCCAACCCTCTGTCAAGTTTGTGCTTCTAATCTTATCCAGATTAGACCTAACCTTGATTTAACAAGCAACTGCCTGGCTTCACTCCTTTTCTCTTTGCAATGTCTTGAAAGGCCCTAACGTTGCCTAATGGACTTCCTTTAGAATCGTTTTCATCGAGGATTTCACCACCACAGTCTTGAACCGCATCTTCCAGAGTCACTCTCTGTTTCAGCCATCCCAACATAACATGAGCAAGGTACCATGTAAGATTCCTAGTGCAATGTAATAACAGAACCAATCACACTGTAAATGTTTAGAGAAAAGTATTTTCACATGCAAAGAAGATATCACTTCAATCATAAAAGCTCCCTCATGCGCGATGAAACAATTTTGTTACTGCCAAGATGACAATCATAGCGTGTATAAACTTACCGTGAAGCTGAGGAAATTATACTGCCCCCTTCATAGATTTTCCCTTTCTATAGTTCGCCTTTTCAAAAGCATGTTTACGTCAAAGTTGTTCTTCCCACGGTAGCTTTCTCCATTTCCATGCCACCGTGCTGCTGACAACAGTAGCAGAATTTCAGTTATTCGTAATAAAGTGCGGTCAATATGATTTCCACTGAGATTTTTTTTGGTCGAATTCCTCAGAGAGTTTAACCTGAGATTAATTAGCTGCTCGCTAGGTCACCGAATCGAATCTGCAGGGTTAATCAAGGCATGTGGAAGGAGATTAAAAGCCAAACAAGGTGACAATCTGATTACATTACGAGCATCATAATGTGACCAGCTGAGGTTTAGTGGTACGCGCACGAAAATGGGTCAGCTTAAAAGGAGCGAATCAATTGGGAAATGTTGAATGGCGTTGAATATTTCTTCGTATAACTCGAAAGTGCCCATCGTCCTCGTCGGTCCAAAATTAGTTTTTCATGTCAGGCCCAAGGTATCGAAATCACCATACCTCCATTCCGAATGCCGACGGAATGAATGCATAATTGTGTCAGATTAGTAGTTTTTGGGTTAGGGGTAAAAGTTTGCCGCTACTAGCGAACTTAGGCTCCATGAAAATGCGAGGTTTTCAGAAAGTTATTTTCCAAAAAAAATACAATAAATTTATTTTTGGTTAAATTACGAAAAAGATTCAGAAAATATTTTTGGTATGAAAAATCGAATTTGATTTTTCTCTATGGACTCCTTTTAATAATTTTTTCTTTTAGCTTTTTATTTTTTAAAATTCAATTTTTTTTAGTCATTTATCTTTATCTTTTTTCCATTTTATTTTATTTTATTTTTTCCTTATGATTTCGGCCATTCGCTGGCCATAGCGATCAGTCACAGTCGAGCTTGAGGATCAGCGGGTCCCAGTGATCTCAGGCTCGCCTAAAGCAGGCGAGTCCCGAGCTCACCAGATCCAGGCGAGCTCGAGCTCGAGCTTTAGCCTCGGCTAAGCTTGAAGCTCAGGGCTTGTTGGCTTGGATTTGGCAAGCTCGATGGTGACACTGGATCTCGTCTCGATAGCGACACTGGAGCTTGCGGACATGCGTTATGGCCGATCTCTAGCCGGCCGGTCGTCGCCGAGGTCCGTAGTCCACGAAGGAATGGAACAAGAAGTAGAAAAGAAAAAAGAAAAAGACAAAGATAAAATTAAAATTAAAAATTAAAATAGAAAAGAAAAAGAGGAAAATAAAAATAAAAAATTGAATTTTATAAAATAAAAAAATAGAAAATTTAATTTTATAAAATGAATAAAAATAAAAAAGTAAAATAATAATAATATATACAAAAGAAGTGTGAAAGAGGTGAGGAAAATGTTTTCCACTTCTTAAAAAGAGGAAAAAAATGTTCTCCACTTCTAAAGGTTTTCTTCATGGGTGCAAAATATTTTCCTAAACTAGCTTATCTTCTGCAAACCAAATGTCGAAAAATCCGAAACAAGTTTTTCTAGAATTTTTTTTTCGTGAAATAAAATGGAAGTTAATTCTTTTTCAGAGGCATTAAATTTCATAGCAAGAGGTGAAGGGATCAGGAGTGGCCCTTGGAACTTATTTGTGCTCAAGTATAGAATCTGGAGATTGGTTAGATTACCAAAACATGGTGGCATATTCCCAGAGAGATTATTGTTAGACAAATCTAATGCCCAGAGTGAGCTCAATTGACAAATTGAAGAGGGGAACTCACCGGTGAAACCATTATAGGAGGCACAAAATTATAAGATAGAAGGTGGAAGGATCAGGAGTGGTCCTTTGAATGAGTTGTTTTGAAGGTAAAGAACTGACAATCGCTTTCAGTGCAATTGTGGTATATCTCCCTGTTGACACCTGATTTTTGACCAAGTCTTTTTCAGTTTTATTTTTGAAAAATCACAAAAAATACATAAAAAGTCAAAAAATTACAAAATCAACTTTGGTGGCCTTGGCCAAGCTCAAGGAACCATTCTTGAACAAAAAATATTTTTTTCATATTTTTCACATTTTTTATTATTTTTAGAAAATAGGAAAATACTAGAAAAATCAACAAAAAATAGAATTTGAGGTCACAAAAATATAGGAAAATAGTCAATATTTTTCTTTTAAATCCCTTGTCATTTTGACCTCATCAAGAGTCGAAATTCAAGTTTAATTTTGTGTGTTTCTTTGTAACGCACAGGGTTGAATTTGTCAAAAAATATGTTTTGAGTCTTTTTATTTGCAATCTTTTGCATTTTTCGAATCTTGACATTCCGTTTGATTGCCCGACATTCCAAATTGGTTCAATTGTGCTCTGATTTAACCAATTTTGGGCCTTAGGGACCTAATTGCATAAAAACCTTTTATTTTAGTCCCTAGGGTGCCCAAATGTGAAATTAAATTTTCTCCAATGATACCCATGAAATCTTGAGACTCATACCCTATAGTATTCGACCCCCTGAATCTAATGGTGGGCTCAATTGAGGCCAATTCGTCCCTTAAGAGCATCAATTTGGCAAAAACCAAATTCGGATCCTACTCTACGTTTGGGGTTTTTAATCAATTCAAAAGGAATTTGTCACGAAAATCACATTTCTAGATGGAGTCTGTGCCATGGAGTCCAATTCTAATGTCAATTTTGTGATCTTGGCACATATAGACGTCCAATTTGAACAAAGAAAGTAGAACCGGGTCAATTGGGTCGGGTTGACCGACCCAGTCAACCCGGTTGACCAACCTGAAGAGAGAACAACAAAAGCGGAGAGGGAGAGGGAGAGAGAGCGCTGGCGAGGGGAAGAGAGAGAGAGCGCTCGCGGGAAAAGGGCGAGAGCGAGAACGCACAGAGAGAGGAGGAAACTGAGAGTAGAAGAGAGAGAAAGAGCTCGCGAGACAGAGGGCTGGCGAAGAAAGTGAGGCAGAGAGAGAGAGAGACAACAGAAAGCGAGCGAAAAGAGAGAGGAGGGAGAGAGAGAGCGCGCACGGCGGCCATGGGAGCTCCGAACTCAAGAAGTTCGAGCTCGGGTTCCCGGTGATCCAGGCGACGTCGTTCGATGCCACCACTTCTATTAGCTTCATCTCAACCCAAAGAACGCGTCGGACCGGCCTGTGCTCGCCGACGCTCTTGAAAAAGGTAAGTCGAGTCGCCAAGCTCAAGCTCAGCCTTTAATGGCAACTTAAGCTAGGGTCAGTCATTCGATGCCATTTTTGTTGCAATTTGTTCGTCTCGCCTCCCTGAGCATCTTCGCTTTTGATCCCATGTCATTTCGACGCCGGAATCGCCGAGTCGGCCTCCAACCAAGACGGATCGGTCGCGAGCTCCATGGCTCGTTCTAGACCAAACCGAAGCTCTGCAACGGTCAGGTAAGTCTCTTCAATCTCCTGTGATGCTTCTTGATCGATTAATAGGCTCAGATGTCTCTAGAAACGGTTAGGACGGTAGCTCGCCGGAGACTAGCTTCGGCCTTGATTTGCAGGCTAGTCAAGCTTGATGCTGCTGTGGTAAGAGTGATATATGTTGTAGAGCAGGCCAAGGCGAATCATTTGCCGTTGATTTCGCGTCAATCCGACGTCGGGAGGTCGAGAAATCATACTCCGACGAGGCGCCGGCGAGGGAGCGCCGGCGCCGATCGTCTTCTTCGGCCAGCCTGTTGACTGGTCAACGAAAGTTGACCAGTCAACGCCCACGTGGCGCTGACGTGGCGCCCACGTGGCAGCCACGTCAGCGCATTCGGTTAAAACCGAATAAAAAAATATAACAAAAACAGATCGGACGGTGGAGATTTGGCCACGTGTCGCGATCTCACTTTTTCGGAAATAACAAATGATTTTCAGAAATTAAATAATACCTTAGATCGGACGGTTACGGTTCAATCTAGCTCTTTAATCTGAACCGTTGGTTCCTTGCATAGATCAGGCCGTCCGTAGTCCGCCACGTGGCGCAATCAGGGCCATTGGTTCAATTTGGGCGGGAATTGAAAATTTTGAGCGGGATAAATGTAAACGGCGTCGTTTCGGTGCGGGACCGAATCCGGGCCGGGCCGGTCGCCGTGGACCGTGGGCCGGGTCACCCGACCCGGCCCGAATAATATTTTTTAAATAAAAAAAATTCCGAAAATGATTTTAAAAAATAAAAAAAAATCAGAAAAATCTTAGAAAATCCAAAAAATGCTAGAAAATTTCAGAAAATTCCAAAAAAATGTGAAAAATTTGTGAAAAATCCTAGACATTCCAGAAACCCCCCAAAAATCGAGGGTTGACCACAGACAACTGGTCAACCCTATTTTTGGGGTTTCTTACCCAATTTTCCGAGACTTGACGACATTACCGTTTAGGGGTAAGTCGCCTCTGCTGTGCATGCTAGATAAGACCGATAATGCCAAGGTAAGAATTAGGGTCGGGTAGGCGACTAATTCTTAGGTTTGGGTTTTTGAGTCCCGCCTCTTTTCTCAAAAATGACGATTTTACCCTTTAATGGGAAAATCGTCTTTCTTGTCTCAATCGAGTTCTGAAAATTGCTTGAAGTTAGGGTTTGGGTCAGGTGGACGACCAACCCTAATATTTGAGATTTTCAGTTCTCATCTTTGTCCAAAATGACGACTTTACCCCTCCGAGGGTAAAATCACTTTTAAATTCCAGAAAAATCCTGGAAATTCCAGAAAAATAGGAAATGGATTGGATTGATGGCCAATCCTATTTCCCCTGTCTTTCAACTTCCCAATTCATCTGAAAATGACAAATTCTCCCTTTCGAGGTGAATTTTTCCCCGAAGTGCTCCAAATTACGATTTTGCCCCTTATAGGCAAATCATGCCCAAATCATTCCTAAGCCTTGATTGATATTTCTCTAGGCTAATAGAGCCTCATTAGGGATGCCATGCTGGTTTCATGTGTTTTATCCGCATGTATTGGATCCTTGATTTGCGCACTTATTTCTATTGATTGTGATTGATAGGGTAGCATTTCCCATCTGCATGAATTCCTAGATTTAGGATCAGCACCCCACTCGTCTGTATGAAATCCTAGGATCAGATAAACCATTCAGCTTAGGTACCGAAAGGGCGTCAACTCTGACAGTTGGCGTAACTAAGTCCCCGAACCCACTTCTCTGGTTTCCGCAGAATCGAATAGACCGCTCTCAACTATTCGATAGGGTTTCCGATCGTACCCTCCACGAAACAATTGGTGGCGACTCCTTGGCATGTACATTCATCACATGTCACTAGACCACACTGAAGGTCGACCACGTATATCCAGCAGTTGCGATTTGGGTAATGGACCTTGGGAGAGGCCCGCGTCCGATCAAGCCAGCGATCGGGCGGCCCATTAGCCCGCTCCCGCCTCCGCGCTCGAGAGGGTCGCGACACTCCCTCCAGAAGGTTCTAAAAAAGATCTAAGAATTCCAATATATCATGGCTTATTCCCCAAAACCATGTCGAGATCTCCCCACTAATCCTATTGGAAGAGATGTTTAAGTCTGTTAATCCATTTAATGAGTTGAAGAAATAGGGAAACTTCGTCAAGTTGCAAAAAGGCAACTCCAACCTTTCAAGCTCGGGAAAAAGGAGGTCGCCATTGGAATAGAGAGTGTCACAAAACCGACTGCAAGTGAGGTTGAGACAAACGTTACTGGAGATATCATCGCAAGTGACACCGTCCCAGGAGTAGCAGTCCACGCCCTTGTCCCATGAGTTTGGTTTTGGATAAGGGTGTTGTGGAAATTCTCCTATATTTTGATTCTGACAAAACAATCGAAAGAAAATGTATAACGTTATGTGATGCAGAAAGAATGTGTAAGCAGCAGGTTGAGTGGATATAATTCTGTCGCGCTGACGAAAGGTCAGATGGAAGTGCTTCTGACGAAAGGTCAGATGGAAATGCTTCTGACGAAGGGTCAGATGGAAGTGCTTCTGACGGAGGGTCAGATGGAAGTGGCTCTGACAATCTAAACAGTGACAGATGGTTTACATCAAGTCTCCGTATTACCATTCCCTGTCAACTGATCTAGTAAGAAATAATTCTGTTCTAAGACGAAACCCAAGAAAGATCAGTTTCTGCCTCTGTAAAACGTGAAGACCCACGTATGGCAGGTTTCCGATCAAGGCAAGATTCCTACGGAAAGCTTGTGATATTCGATTGCCCTGATATCCCTTCCAATCAATCAAGGGACTTTATACAATGGGATATCATCTTCTAAGGAATATTCCTTCGGGAACCAACTCAGACTTATCACACTTATGGAAGCTAGAGATTCAGTTGTATGGGCGACTGAATCAGAATGCTTCAATATCTTACTCAACGGTCTACATATCTTCTGAAGATACAGTCTCGTTCAATCACGATTGATGACGTCCAATCAAGGATTGAAGAGCGATCCCTTGGTTGGGAATCCAACGGCTAGTTCGGAGGCAGGGGAGTATAAAAGAAGAACCATGATGGACTAAAGAGTGAGAGGCGAACTGCAATCCAAAGTGCAAGCATAATCTGAGTTCTATCCGAAAATATTCTGTGTATCCAAAATCATTCATTGTGAAAATCTGTGAGAGAGAAAAACCAAATGATTGAGTGTTTGTAATTCTCTTGATTCTTCATAGTGAAATCCAGCCGATCGGCTGTCATCGTGGGAAAGTACACGTAGGCTTGATCTAAGCCGAGCCACTATAATCGTCGTGTGCAATATTCTCTACTCTAAACTCTTACCTTCACGTTTAGACTTCTTGCACACTGTTATACTATTTCTGTTTCTAATCGTATACTAAATTTTATTTATTCCGCAAGAAATTTCAATTTTATTCAGAATCACCTATTCACCCCCTCTAGGTGACATTGCTAGATCCATCAATTGGTATCAGAGTAGGTTGCTCATCTTACGAAGTGTTTATTGACTTCAGAGTTAACGATCTACTATGTCTAGCAATCACTCTTCAGGAACAAGCGATTCGCACTTTGCCAACAAGCCACCATACTTTGATGGAAAGGACTACAATATGTGGAGCAACAAGATGAAGTGGTTCTTCAAAACCTACGATGATCTGATGTGGGATGTCGTTACGAATGGAGTAGTTCCTGCAACTACTACAAATCCAACCACTGCTGACGGAGTAAATCCTGTCACAACAATGACCGATGCTGAAAAGGCTAAAAGAAGAGGCCTTGATTCTAAAGCCATCAATGCTCTCTTTTGTGCCTCATCTACCCCTCTCTATAATCGTGTCTCAAAGGAAGAATCATCTAAGGCGATATGAGATAGACTTCATATTACCTTTCAAGGAACAAATCAAGTAAAAGAAACGAAGCTCAGTATTTTACTGAGTGACTATGAAGCATTTCAAATGAAATCTGATGAATCTATTGCAGATATGATAGACAGGTTTCAGACTCTGGCAAGTGGACTTGCAAGACAAGGCGCACCTATTGCTGAACCAATGCAAGTCAGGAAGATACTACGTGGACTCACAGATGATTGGAATTACATCAAACCATCAATCCAAGAATGCCAAACAATCAGACCACTCTCGGTGGATGAGCTAGTCGGGACTTTGCAATCTTATGAAACAGAACGAGTAAACAAGAAGGGAGAACAAAAAGGTAAAAAATATATTGCCTTGAAAACTGAAATTACTCAATGTCTTTCTAATACAGATGATGAAGATGAGGATGATGAAGAATTAGCCCTCATGGTCAAGAAATTTAGAAAGATGGCTCGGAAAGCCAGAAATATCATAGGGAAGAAACCTTGGAAGAAGAATGATATGAAAATGTCAAGCAACGACTCACTAGATAGCAAAGACGTGATCTGCTTTCACTGTAAGAAGGCAGGACATATCAAACCGAACTGTACAATTTTGAAGAAGGACAAACTCAAGTACGAGAAGTACAAGAAGGCTCTAAAGGCAGACACTCTAAGTGATTCTGATGAAAGTGAAAATGATTATGCAAACATCTGTCTCATGGCCGAATCAGACTCAAGTTCAGACTCAGAAACTGAGGTATGTTCATCTGAACTCCCTGATGAAGTTACTGAATATATTGATGAATTGTGTAGAAATTATAAAGAAGCTCTTGAAAAAGTTTCTGGTTTAAAAAAGGAAAATTCGTCCTTAAAACAATAGAATTTGTCCCAAAAAGAAAAAATCGATTTTCTACAACAAGAGTTTCACCAATTGAAAGAAAATCATGATTTGATTTCAAAAGAAAATGCTTCATTGAAAGAAAAGGTTTCTGATATATCAAAAAGGTTTTTACAAAGCTCAGAAACTCTGAATAACATTATTTCAAAACAAATACCCTTCAATGACCGATCTGGGTTAGGTTTTGAAAAGGAGAGCAATCTCAAAAATTCTTTTAAAACTGAATTTCGAAAACCAACATTTTCCGATTACAGACATCATTTTCATAAGCATTTTACTAGATCTTATATTCGACAATCCTGTGTGAACTGTGGTGATCCTAGTCATACTAAGGATCACTGCAAGAAAATTTGGAGACATGTTAAAAGGTCAAAACCTATTAACACAAAAGGACCCAAGAAAGCATGGGTACCAAAGAAACAGTAAGTTGTTTATTTCTTGCAGGTACCAAAGAAAAGGAAGAACAAGTGGTTTCTGGATAGTGGTTGTTCAGGTCACATGACTGAAAATCCAGATGTATTTATATCCTTCTCAGATTGTGATGGAAGAAGCGTGTCTTTTGGAGGAAAGAACAAGGGAAAGGTCATTGGGAAAGGAAATGTAAAGATTGGAAATCTGACAGTTAAAGATGTCTCTCTAGTCAGAGGATTGAACTACAACTTAATTTCTATAAGTCAACTCTGTGACTCTGGCTATGATATTTGCTTCCAAGATTTAAAATGTACAGGTATAAGCAAGGACAAGAAGCAATCCTTCACGGGACGAAGGCATGGGAATATTTACCTTCTAGATATTGATGCTAACTGTGAAAGTGCAAAATGTCTTATTTCTTTTAAGGATGAATCTGATCTTTGGCACAGAAAGTTAGGTCATATTAGTGTAAAACATATCTCGAAGCTTTCCAAGAAGGGAGATGTTCGAGGGTTACCTCAAACGACTTTTGAAAAAGGTGGACTATGTCATGCATGCACACTAGGCAAACATGTAAGAAGTTCTTTTAAGTCCTTAAATCAAGTGTCCACTAAGCATTGTCTGCAGCTACTTCATATGGACATCTTTGGACCGAACAGAACCTTAAGCCTTGGAGGTAAGAAATACTGTCTTGTCATAGTTGATGACTTCTCTAGATTTACATGGATTTTATTTCTAGCTCACAAAAGTGAGGCTTTTATGTCTTTTTCAAAACTTGCTAAAAGGATTCAAAATGAAAAGGGTTACACCATTTCTAGTTTGAGAACGGATCATGGGGGAGAATTTGAAAACCAAAGCTTCTCAGATTTTTGCACTGATTTCGGAATTCAGCATAACTTCTCTGCACCTTATACTCCTCAACAAAATGGGGTAGTAGAAAGGAAAAATAGATCCTTGTAAGAAATGGCCAGAACTCTTCTTATTGATAGTAAAACTGCATCTCATTTTTGGGCCGAGGCTGTTTCCACAGCTTGTTATATTCTAAATCGAATTTCTCTCAGACCTTTTAGTGAAAATACCCCCTATGAAATCTTCAAAGAAAGAAAACATGATGTTGCATATTTTCATGTATTCGGTTGCAAATGCTTTATTCTAAAGAATGCAAATGATCGAATTGGAAAGTTTGATGAGAGATCAGATGAAGGAATTTTCTTGGGATATTCAACAACGAGCAAAGCCTACAGAGTCTACAACAAGAACACTCGTGTCGTTGAAGAATCAGTAAACATCAAGTTCGATGAAAGCCATCAGAATGATGAACCTGAATCTATTCAAGTTCATACACTTCCTCTAGTCCCAGACTCACAAGAAGATTCAGGAGAAAAGCAAGACTCAGATGTGAATGTTGAGAATGGTCAGAAGGAAACTCTCTCAGTTGAAGAAAGACCAGAAGATGAACCCACAACATCCTCAAATGATTGCTTCGACAAAAACTGGAAGCACAAGTCAAGTCATCCAAAAGAACTTATCATAGGAAGCATAAGTGATGGCATAAATACTAGATCCAGATTCAAGCAAGCAATGAGCAACATAGTATTGGTATTTGAACTAGAACCAAAGAGGATTAAAGATGCATTAGCAGATGATAACTGGATAAATGCAATGCAGGAAGAGCTACATCAATTTAAAGTCAACAATGTTTGGGAATTGGTTAACAGACCCAAAAATCGTCCAGTGATTGGAACTAAGTGGGTATTTAGAAATAAACTGGATGACAAAGGAAAGGTTGTAAGAAACAAAGCAAGACTGGTAGCAAAAGGCTATTCTCAGGAAGAAGGAATAGACTACGATGAGATCTACGCACCGGTTGCCAGGTTAGAAGCCATTAGGCTACTTCTTGCTTATGCTTGTTACAATGATTTCAAACTTTTTCCAATGAACGTGAAAAGTGCCTTCCTAAATGGCTACATCAAAGAAGAGGTATATGTTGAACAACCCCCCGGTTTCGAAGAACCTAGAGAAAAGGATTTGGTATATGTCTTAAAAAAGGCATTCTACGGACTGAAACAAGCACCTCGTGCTTGGTATGAAAGGTTTAGTAATTTTCCATCTCAACACAACTTCACAAAAGGTAATGTAGACACTACCCTGTTTATTCAAAGAAAAGGTAAGGATATTCTTTTAGTTCAAATCTATGTTGATGATATTATATTTGGTTCTTCTAATGAGCTTCTCTGCAAGAAATTTTCTGAAGTAATGCATGATGAATTTGAGATGAGTATGATGGAAGAATTACGGTTCTTTCTTGGTCTTCAAATTCATCAATCTCAGAAAGGAACTTTCATATTTCAAGAAAAGTATGCACTGGAAATAGTGAAGAAGTTTGGTCTGGAGAATGGTAAAAAGAAAGAAACTCCTATGTATCACTCCTCCAAGTTAGATAAAGATGAAGATGGAAAGGAAGTTGATCCCAAACTATATCGAAGTATGTTGGGATCACTACTCTATCTCACAGCTTCAAGACCAGACATCCTATATAGCGTCTGTTTATGCGCAAGATTTCAATCAAGCCCAAGGGAATCACACCTATCAGCCGTCAAAAGAATAATCAAATACATTGGGACTTATCCCAACTATGGTTTGTGGTACTCTAAATCTTCTGATTTTATACTAAAGGGATATTCAGATGCAGATCTTGCAGGTTGCAAAATTGATAGAAAAAGTACATCTGGAACTTGTCAGCTCATGGGAAACATGCTCGTCTCATGGTATTCCAAGAAGCAAAATACAGTGGCACTTAGTACAGCTGAAGTAGAATACGTATCTCTTGGAAGTTGTTGTGCTCAAATACTTTGGCTAAAACAGCAGCTCAAAGATTATGGTGTTGAAGAATCAATTGTGGAAATCTTTTGTGACAACACAAGTGCCATAAATCTTACAAAGAATCTCATATTTCACTCGAGAACAAAGCACATTAAGATCAAGCATCACTTCATACGTGATCATGTTCAGAACGGTGATGTTAACATTCAATACATTGATACGAAAAATCAACTTGCAGATATTTTTACTAAACCATTAGATAAGCAGACTTTTAATTTTATTAGAAATGAATTATCCATTATTAACCTTCCTTCTTAAGTATATTTTAGAACAGGGAGCGTCAGAAGGAACGTCAGAAGGAACGTCAGAAGGAGCATCAGAAGGAACGTCAGAAGGAACGTCATAAGGAGCGTCAGAAGGAACGTCAGAAGGAGCGTTAGAAGGAGCATCAGAAGGAACGTCAGAAGGAGCATCAGAAGGAACGTGAGAAGGAACGTCAGAAGGAGCGTCAGAAGAAGCATAAGAAGGAACGTCAGAAAGAGCGGCGGTCGATGGTGGACGTCCTGCGAACTAAAGACGGTCGGCCATAGGATTAGAAAAAAGGAAAAAAGAGAGTGAAAAGAAATGGAGCCGAGAGGGAGAGAGAGGAATTTTTGGAGGGGGTTCGAGCGAAGCAAAGGGCCAAGGAGCATCCCCAGACCTGAGGGGGCGTCTGCCGATCATCACCGACGCATTCGCCTTCGTCGACGGGCCCGGAAAAGGTCGGTTTTTCCTCTCCGACCATCGCCTCACACATGCACACCATATAATCGACGAAATGCCCGAATGAAGTTTTCAATTTTGAACTCTCGGCCGCGTCCTCTCGGGGCTTATTTTGTGCAAATATAGCCTCTAATATAATCCGGAATCGACTCTAAGCGTGTTGAGGTCTTTTTTTTGCATTGTAACGCAACAAAAATGGAGCTCGGAGCTCCGGCGGTCGTAGCTCGGGTCGGGTCGTCAACGGGGAGTTTTGTGCGGTTGCCGACCCCAACGGAGATTCAGGTAAGCTTCTAAATCCCATTTAGATGCTGTGTAATCCTATTGAATCAAGTTTTTTTTTTAAAAAAAAAGTTGTAAAGAGCTCATCGGCGCCGGTTCGGGTTTGGTTTAGTTGGGGCGTTTTCCGGCGTTGATTCAGCCATGAAATGGCCTGGTGTCGATCTGGAGGTGGTGAAGGTCGATTTGGCATCAAAGCATGGGAGATTCGGCGACGTTTTCACGGCGGTTTCGGCTCTCCGGCGAGATTCCGGCGAAGGTCGCCGGAATTTGCACTATTCATCGTCTTCTCCGGCGAGTCCTCCGGCGGGTCAACGGTCAACGCTGACGTGGCATGCCACGTCAGCAGCCACGTCAGCGGGCGGGGGCCGGTTGAGTAATAAAAAAATGAAACAGATCGGACGGTCGTGGTGATGCCACGTGTCGCGATCTTGGGCGTCCATCCGAAGTTTGTGAAACGGCGTCGTTTTGTCTTGGAGGGAGGCGGGCCGGTTCATGGGTCTCGGGTCGGGGCGTGGGCCGGGTCATCCGACCCGGTCCGGATAATTTTTATATATATATTATTATTTTTAATAATAATAAAAAAATAATAATAATAAAAAATTCAAAAATCAATAAAAAATTGGAAAATCATGAAAAACTAAAAAAAAATTCTAAAAATTCTAAAAAAATTCAAGAAAATAGGAAATGGCCACATTCAACTGGCCATGACCTGTTCCGGGTCTTTCGACCCCCGGTCTTTCCAAAAATGACGGTTTTGCCCTGCCGGCAAACCGTCTTCCAAAAAAAATTCTAAAAATTCTAGAAAAATCTCAAAAAATAGGAAATGGCCACAATCAATTGGCCAAAGCTCATCCCGGGTGTTTTGAACCCGATCATTCTTAAAAATGACGATTTCGCCCTTTGGGCGAATCGTCTTCCAAAAATTGACGATTTTGCCCTTCGGGCTAAATCGCCTCCAAATCTTCCCATTTTACCTCGGTCCTAAATCATGTCTTCCCTAAGCCCTTATGGCTATACTAGGAGGCCATGTGATGTGAATTGACGTGCATTGATATGATTTATTTATGCACTTGATTGCGCTTTCATTTAAATTGATTGTGATTGATAGGAATAGTCTTCCAATTTGTATGAAACCCTGAAGCAAACCTACCTCACCCAAAATTGCGCTTGCATGAATTCTTAGCTAGGAAATCACTCGCGTCAGGTACCGAAAGGGCGTTGGTAATGACACCAGCGTAACCAAGTCCCCGAACCCAAAATCTCTGGTTCCGCAGATTTGATCGATCTCTCCTAATCGGTCAATAAGGTTTCCGGTCTACCCTCCAAGAAAGACCGGTGGCGACTCCAAATGCATGTACAAGTTGCACATGTCACCACGACCACACTAAGGTCGAAAGCGATCGACTCTTATCGTCGAATCCTTTAAAAAAAATACTCCCGCCGCGATTTGGTATGGGCCTGGGAGGGCTCGCGCCGATCCGAGACCCGAGATCGGTAATCCATTAGCCGCGTCCGCTTTCGGACGGGTCGCGACAGCTGGCGACTCCACTGGGGACCTTTGTTCTAGAACACTTGGTTCTGGACCTCAAGTGGACTTAGGCCGTAATTAAAACGCTGAGTGATTTTTCTAACCATGCAGGCGCTCTTGAAGGTGAGGTAAGTCCGCTTATGGTAGGTGTTATATGTTTTTGCAGATTGGGGAAATAAGGGGTGTAGTCCGTGATTAACATTGTCTTATGCAGGTTGGGCGTAGGAATGTTTGTTGTGTGGATGATTTGAAGTGCTGATTGATAAACTGTTGTGCATGAATTGCATTGTGATGATCACAACACGTGGACACACACAACTGCGCCTAAAACCCCGGGCGCCGCCTTTAGGAACATGATAGAAGGAATTGAAAATGGAATCTCCGTGAGGAAAAACACGGGGTAATCTACTTTTCAATTCCGCTCGCTTCGAACTATGGATCGAGTCCCAATGCAACGATAGTTGTGCAATGGAATCGGCTCTTTCTAGAACTCGAGGTGGGAGCCTTGACCTTAGGTACCAAACCCTCTGATTTTTAGAAGTTCATCATCACTTGTCTCATGCGCATGTCTTTGGGCGGTTGGTACACCTAAAATCGCACATAAGTCGACGAGCTTGGTTGGTAAGACTCTCTATCCCTCAAATCTATTACAGTTCATATAAATATAGGCATTTCATTCGATGCATTCCGGTGATTAGATTAAATGCCATTTCAACGTCCTTGATAGAAGACGAGGATGGTGATATCCCACGACGAACACCGAGTATGCGAGGAGCATACTGTGGACATTATTGAGGTATCATCCAACGAAGATGACGAGTTGGGGCAAGTGATCCTGAAGACACAGATCGAAACTGGGGCATCCTTAAACGTTAGGATCACATTCCTTTGTTTCATTTTTCATTACTAGTCCTCTTGTATAGGGTTTATTTTTACCGAGGTTTTCTCTATCTCACCCCTTAGAGTAATTGTATTAGGGATCTATTGGTGTATACATTCAGATGGAACTTGGTTGTATTTCTTTTGACGGGTCATGGGAGTGTGATGGCATTTTCTCTAATCATCCGAATACTCCCAAGTCAAGTTTATAATTCCTTTAGAGGAAATTAAAATTGGAAGTCTTACACGACCTTTTGGTCGTATAGAGTAGTCCAATCTCAATTTCTCTAGAAGGAATTATACACTTGAATTGTTTCGTGCATGTTTTACGTCGCTGGTAATCCACGATAATTGACCGAGAATATCGGCGTTGTTTTGAATTTAATGACGAGATAGATGTCCAAATTACTCTCGTTCTTAAACGGCCTTGATTTGGATGCCGTATCTTCAATTAAATTTAAAACACGTTATTATGCCTCGCACTTTTGAGTAATTCGTTCCTCTCGAAATTGATCAAAAGCAATTATTGTGAATTACATTCCTTTCAATAGTATACTTTCTTTCGAGGAATATTGATAAAAACTTTTCGCGCAAGATTAAAACCCTTGTAAAAGTTCTTGTCCTTATTAATCATGGGTAAGCATAAGATTGAAAGGGGTTTTTGCTTTCTTTTTTCAAATTATTCCTTCTGATTCTGTCTTTTCATTTGCAGGTAAAAAAAATAGGTAATAGAGAGAAATCTTTTCCTGGATAAGTCTGAGGCTATTCTTTCATCTGATCATGAGCGAGTTATAAAATCAGGACATATTTGCTCGACTTATTGATATTATGGTTCGGCTCACCCAAGTTGAAGATGTTCGAACGCTCGAAGAAAGGAACCATGCAGAAGTTAAAACACACACGAGAACTTTCATTTATTTTGCTCAGCGGAGGGTTTTCAGAAGCAGGTCATACAATTCGGGGTGGAAAAGTAAAGCCAAAGTGAGCCCTAATTAACGACACAAAGGAGCCCAACTGACCCTCCATGTTGTTAATGCTCTGCCCGTACTCACGACTTCGCATGTCCTGGTCCGCAAGCTTGAGGAGAAGGTTTCTGCATTCTCCCTTAACCTCAGTGACCTTGACCTCGTGTTCCTCGGTGATTATTTCCAAGTCCCGAACTAATCCATTCCCGTGAGCTATGTCTGCGGTTATTTTGTCGAGCCGTTCTTCCTGCCAGTCGCTTTGCAGCCTCAATAGGACATTGTGGCGGTCGTGCTCGCCAGCGGTCAGGGATAGGGCCAATTGATCCACCAGGTTCCTCCTCTCGCGAAGCAGCGTCGCGACCCTCTCATTGGCAAACTCGACGGCCTTTTTGTGACTATCGGCCAGATAGTTGGTCAGCACCAAATGATCAGACCAATCCTTGTAACGAGCCCGCAAGACGCGAGCCACGAGAACCTCCCGATCAGCAACACGGTAGGCCTCTAAGGAGTGTGCAAAGAGGGTCGGGAAAGTTCTATATTCCCTCCCCAGCGTAGTACCTTCGAGGGAAGTGGTATCTAAGTCCTCGAGCAGGACACGGATTTCATCCGCGGTTGCAGAATGATCAGTTATGTGCGCGTAACCGCGACCCAATAGGTTATAAAGCTTTTCCCACTGGGCCAAGACATCAGTCGAAAAAGTGCGCACGGGAGAGGAGGCCATTTGCGTTGGGTTGGCTTGAGAATAAGACGAGGCTAATAGAGAGATTAGAAGGAAGAAGCTGATTATGCGAGAACGCTAACCTGCCATACGTTAATCCCTCATTTTATAGCAACTCAAGGATGATGAAGGGTCTCAGTAATAATGCTGGTGGAGCCCAGTTAGGGGGTAAAGCAGGAGGTCCCCTCACAAGAACCATTGGATTCGTTTAGGTCCGCGATTTCCGGCTTATCAATTAAAAGATGTAAAAGATTTGTCGGGATCACCATTATTAGAGTTAGGTGGGAGGTAAGCGCAACTATCGAAGAAAGCCCTAACAGGATTTAGCAGTCCCATCACGTTGAAAAGCTAAGTGCGAAATTCAAGGTCTTGAGGGGGAACGTTTGCCTAATGATGCTTGAAGAGCGTCTCCTGAACATACAAAGTCACTCGAAGAAAAATTTATAGGGAGTGAGCATACAGGAGAGAGTAGAGAACTCTGAGTGGGCAAGAACCAATCAAACATTTCTCAATCCAACATATTTAAGAGGTTACTGTCAGCTGCTAGAGGCGACTGACTCAAAAATCTCAGAAATTGAACTACTGAGGGATCTCGAAGATTCCAAGACCAAGTCTAACACCAAAACCATGGAGCCCAACACTTCTGGCAACGAAAATCAAAATCACGGCGACGACGACGACGACATCCACGATGCTCAACTCGGGAAAAGAAGACGTCCTTACCAATACTCTCAGGAGGAAACCCAAATGCTGGAAACCCTCTTCAGTAAAAGCCCTCACATGAAAAAGAAGTGGAGAATTGAATTGGGCCGGGAGTTGGGGATTAATCAGTCGAGGATCCAGTTTTGGTTTCAAAATAGGAGATCTAAATCGAAGGCTCAACGCAAACGTCAGGTGGTCGAGATTTTAAAGGAAGAAAACCAAAAGCTGCGAACAGAAAACATGAGGTATGAAAAAGCTCTCAATATTACCGTTTGCCCTCATTGCGATAACCTCATCGCCCGCGGTGAGATATTCCCCGATAAGCCTCACGCAATGATTGAAGACGTTCATTTACCACCCTACTCCCTCGGGGCATCCCCTGCTCAACCAGATTTTGCCGGAGTCACGCATGAGCAGGATGATCCTACGAAGACGATACAAATGCCTCCTGGGGGATGGGATTTGCATCGCTTTGATTGGAGCTACAGTTTCAAGGAGCTGGATGTTACCGCCGACCAGCTCAAAGCATATCAGCCTCATGCACAACAATTTTCGATAGGGTCGGGTCCTGCTGGAGATGAGTTAATCAGTCGTCAAGCCATCGATGCAATTTTGGGCCACGATAAGAAGAGGTTCGCTTGGCCCCCTGAACTGCATTTCAGATTCCTAGACGTGGTTCACCAAATGGGGATCGATTCAGCAACTCCGACGCGCATATTTAAGGCCATGAATGTACCGGGGCTTAGTAAGGAACTGGTCAGGAATCACCTTGCTGCCTACAGAAAGCGATTAAAACAGCGTCGATCGGAGCTAAACCGGGAGGAATCCGTCTCGGGCTCAAAAGCTAGGGGCGACCGCCATTGTAATGCTCAGGCATCAAGAGATACCCGGCCAAATCTAAGCATCAATCAAGCTGGCAACCCGACCACCGGCAAACTGAAAGCTGATCAGAGTATCCTTCCGGGCCATTTCAACACTTCTCAAGAGCGCGTGTCACAAGTACAGCGAGTGCGCACTCCTCCATTCGAGCAGCAGTCGGCTGGTGCTCTGCCTGCCGCTGGTCAACCCACGACAGACGATTTCTTCGATGAGGGGCTCGATGCCTTGTTCAATCAGTGGGAAGCTGGCATGCTTGGACAGCCATGATCTAGCACCTGACTCGGGGCACGATGGGTCGGTCACTACGAACACCCATAGAAAGAAGAACATGTTCACGAGTAGATCACTCATTTTATCCGTTGTAAAGTTCCTACAGGAACATTTTTCTTTAATGACTATAGTTAATTCTATATTAAAACCAACGCTATCGACGAACATCGTCATGCTCAGTTGTGATGATCCCTTGTTAGATTAAGTCTGAAACCAGAGACGGTCTTTAAAATTTTGAGTGGCCACGAACTCATTCCTCACCAAGCGCCCGGGATGCTGAAATGAAGAGTAATAGCATGCACAGGGAAAATGCCACTTTCGTTTGAACGATGAAAAGGGGTTGAGAGAAGGTCATAGCGTTAATTCCCATGGAGCTAAATGAATTAAACGGAGTCATTAATTGCGGGTCCACCGCTGCTCCCCACGTTCTCGGGCCTAGCAAATCATAAAAGGCGCCGAAAGATTGTAGACCCACCACTTTGAAGACTGAACTAGGGGACGAGCGCAATACTCAATGAAACCGAATCAATGCAAGAGAGTTTGTGATCCTATCACGAGGAAAAAGAAAGGGGAATACAGACGATGAGTAATTGCGGGGTCTCGGGAGGAGCGCTTGCCTGCTGGTCTTCATATGCAGCCTGAAGGGTGGTTCCAGGACACGCACAATCACTTGAGAAAATTTCTAGAGTGAGCAAACACGTAAGAGCGAATTGAGAAAGCTGAGTGAACTAGATCAGCCCGAGATACTCCGATCCATCATGTTTAAAAGCTATTCCCATCTGCTAGAAACGCCCGACCTGGACATTTCTGAGCACGAACTGCTGGGAGACTTCGAAGATCCTGGAGCTGAATACTGCCCGAAAGCCATGGAGACTGACTCCTCTAGCGATGAAATTCTAGGTTCCAGCTACGAAGAAGGAGTATACAATGATGACCGGAGTCGGAAAAGGAAGCAACTACAACGCCACACTCCAGGCCAAATCCGAGAGCTCGAAGCTTTCTTCAATGAATGCCCCACTCCAAGCAGACAACAGAAAATGAAGTTGAGCCGAAAGATAGGATTGGAGCTTTCGAAGGTCAAGTTTTGGTTCGCCAACAAACGAACCCGGGTGAAACAGCAATACGCAGACCATGAGTTACTGGTCCTGAAGGAGGAGAATGAGAAGCTTCAAGCTGAAAGCGCGAGATATAAGGAAGCTCTGACCAAGGCCACCTGCCTTAATTGTGGTAATCCTGTTGTCCTCGGCGAGGTGTTCCTCGATGAACCACCCCTGTTGACGAATAACGCTCAGCTATTACCGTATTCTCCACAGCATTTCCGACACAGCCAGATACCGCCGGAGATCTGCATGAGCAAGTCAACACCATAGGATCAACACCAACATCCTCTGAGAAATGGGATATGAATTATCACAGGTGGAGTTCTCTCAATGACGAACTCGCTGTCGCAGCCAGCCAATCCAAAGTCGGTGAGTCCCTCCTTGGACAACTTTTGAAACGACTAGATCCCGTAGAGAATAGCTACCGAAGTATTGACGATATTTTGGGTGATAAGAGAACAAGGTTTTACTGGACCTATGAACTTCACACCAAATTTGTTGATGCAATTCGAGAGCTGGGAGTTGATGCGGCTAGCCCACTACGCGTACTCGAGATTATGAACGTGCCAGGGCTCTCTAGAATTAACGTTGAGTCTCACCTCAAGTACTATAGGAGATTGCTAAAGGATGGAAGGATAGCGTTAAACCATCATAAAGCCGGTTGGAGCTCAAGTGCTGGGCAGAGTTACAACCATGATGATTGGGGAGCCAAGAGCACCCAACCGTGTTTCAGCAATGACGGGACCAACAGTCGTGTCAGCGACTCCTCTAACCCAAATCAGAATGCTCCGCCGAGTGTTGACACCTGATTTTTTTTTACCATTTATTATTGTGTTTTTTTATTCTTTAAAATTAATTAAAAATATCAAAAAAGGTCATAAAATCACAAAATCAACTTTGGAAGCCTTGGTTTAGCCTTAGGAACCAATTTTGAACAAAAAATATTTTTCGGTATTTTTAATATTTTTCGAGTTTATTTAATTATAAAAAACCCAAAAAATCAGAAAAATACCATTCGTGGTCAGAAAAATACCAAAAAATATTCGATAATTTTTTTTTAATTTCCTCTTCAAGTGTGTCACTTTAAATCTTAAAAATTCGGCTCGGGTCACTATGTTCCTTCACAAACATAAACCCGAACCGAACCTAAAAAAAAAAAAAAAATCATTTTCGAGTCTTTTAGTTTTCAATTCTCACTTTTTATAAGCTATGACATTGGATTCTAAAGTGTTAAAGTGCAATTAGGTCAATTTGCCCTCCAATTTAATCAATTTTTACCAAAAGGGCTTAATTGCACATTTTTCTTTCAATTAGTCCCCGGTTTCACGGATGTATACGTATGCTCTACGTATCTATACGTCATACATATTTATACGTTATGCATATTTGTAATGTTTGGTAACCTCTTTAACTCTTGTAATAATAATAATGGTTATTATTTTTAACACCTTTGTTAGTGCCTTTTTTTTAGCATTTTTGTATTGTGAGTACTATTGCTAGTGCTATTTTTAAATAGCATTTTTTGTATTATAAATTGTGAGTGCTATTGTTAGTGCTATTTTTAAATGACATTTATTTATCATAAATTGTGAGTGCTATTGTTAGTGCTATTTTTAAATGGCATTTATTTATCATAAATTGTGAGTGCTATTATTAGATAGAATTTATAATTGTTAGTGCTATTTTTAAATAGCATTTTTGTATTATAAATTGTGAGTGCTATTGTTAGTGCTATTTTTAAATAGCATTTTTGTATTATAAATTGTGAGTGCTATTGTTAGTGCTATTTTTAAATGTCATTTATTTGTGAGTGCTATTTTTAGATAGAATTTATAATTGTTAGTGCTATTTTTAAATACAATTTATTGGAAGGTATTTTTGGCTATAAAAGGATGGCAAGAGTTTTGAGGTTGGAGGAGAGAGACATTTTGTAGAGTGTGCAAATTTTTGAGAGCTTAGAGAGAAGAACACAAACACTCTCTATATTCTCATAATCTTGAGTGAGCAAAATATACTAAGTTCGGAATATTGATTCCGCATATTGCTAGCACAATTGTTGTGGAGTTATTAGTCGTCTCCCCGTTCGTCAATTGGTGGTGCGTCCGAACTAGATGCCTAACACTTGTGGAGGCTGAGATCGAAGAATATCGAACCGACACCTCCGTTCAAGCACACTACGAGAGGTAATCTATTTACTCCCTTTGAGACTTTGTGATTTTTTTCGATTGAAATGCACGAAGTACGCCTCTGGAGATACATGTATGGGTTGTTATTTATTTCCGCTACGTGTTACGTGGATCCCAATAGTGGTATCAGAGCCAATCCTTAGGTGTTTTCGTGCATTTAATTGATTTTTGCAATACTATGGCCAATATGTATTAACGAATTGTTCGTCTTACATGGCTAATGGAGGTTGATTATTTTATATGATAAATTAATCAACATAGCAAAAATTAAGACTAAATCAATTTTGAATCGAAAATTTATGGCTATCTTATTTTACGTAAAAATTCTGAATATGATTCAACGTAGAATTTTTATTGTGCCTTCCTAAGTTTTAAATTGTGAATTTATTACTTACGTGGAAGGGTCGTGATCATGGAAAAATCCCTAATCAATGTGATTGATGTATATATGAATATATGATGATTATTTATATATTTTGGATTGTAATTATTAAACGGAGGCTGCGTACTCCTTTTATTTTTCATGTAATCTTTATTTTTAGCATAGTCAATTGTTGATGTAAATGCTACGAGGATTACGTGGGGGAGCCTTTTAAGTCGGCGAGCTCTTTGGGGCCCAATTCTTGAAGAGTTCAAGAAACCAAGAAGAAGCGAAGAGCGGCTCTCCGTTATTAAAATATTAAAATGATTAAATGTGGTCTCATTGGCTCGAGACCCATTAAATCATAATTCCATGATCACCACGTAGGATAGATGTTTATGTGATTGACATCTATTTATTTATTATGATTACGTGAGCATGTTAAACTGGTTAATGTGCAAAGTCAGACCTACCTCACCCAAACTTGCGCCTGTATGAAATCTTGAATAGGAAAATCACTCGCGTTAGGTACCGAAAGGGCGTTGGTAATGACATCAACGTAACCAAGTCCCCGAACCCAAAATCTCTGGTTCCGCAGAGTTGATCGATCTCTCCCAATCGGTCAATAAGGTTTCCGGTCTACCCTCCAAGAAAGACCGGTGGCGACTCCAAATGCATGCACAAGTTGCACATGCCACCACGACCACACTAAGGTCGAAAGCGATCGACTGTTATCGTCGAATCCCTTTGAAAAATACTCCCGCCGCGATTTGGTATGGGCCTGGGAGGGCCCGCGCCGATCCAAAGCCCGCGATCCGCACCCTTGTGCGAGGGAAGACCCGCGATCGGTAATCCATTAGCCGCGTCCGCTTTCGGACGGGTCGCGACAGCTGGCGACTCCGCTGGGGATTTTGTTCTAGAACCTATGGTTCTAGACCTCAAGTGGACTTAGGCCGTAATTAAAATGCTGAGTGATTTTTCTAACCATGCAGGCGCTCTTGAAGGTGAGGTAAGTCCGCTTATGATAGGTGTTATATGTTTTTGTAGATTGGAGTGATAAGGGGGGTAGTCTGTGATTAACATTGTCTTATGCAAGTTGGCGTAGGAATGAATGATTGTGTGTATGTTTTATATTGAAACGGTGATTGTTAAATAAGATGCATGTTTATTGCTTTAGCACGACACCGAAAATACACACAACCGCGCCTAAAACCCCGGGCGCCGCCTATAGGAAAACAATAGAAGGGATTGAAAATGGAATCTCCGTGAGGAAAGACACGGGGTAATCCACTTTTCAATTCCGCTCGTTTCGAACTATGGATCGAGCCCCAATGCAACGATAGTTGTGCAATGGAATCTGCTCTTTCTAGAACTCGAGGTGGGAACCTTGACCTTAGGTGCCAAATCCTTTGATTTTTAGTAGTTTTATCCTCACTTGTCTCATGTGCATGTCTTTAGATGGTTGGTATATCTAAAACCACCTAAAAAAAAAAATTCGGTGATCCTGGAGTCACATCTCGAAGACTGGAACTGGGGAATCTCCAAGTGTTCGGACCACATTCCTTTGATTGATTTGACATTCTTAGTTCTCTTGTATAAGATTAATTTTGCTGAGATCCTCTCTATCTCGTCCCTTAGATTGATTGTATTAGGGATCTATTTGTATTGTATACATCTTGATAAGGCTCATTTCTATCGAAAATGGGGGCAAATTCCCCAAACCCGTGGAGCATAGTGGAATTCGTCCCTTCAGTGCAAAATACATTTGGCCGCAGAGCCACTCGTTTGGTGAAAGGACGTATCGTTCCTAATTGATTTTTAATCAGATATGGGGATAAGTTTTTTCTCTATTTTTTTTTATCTCAGGTGATAAAAGAGACAATGCACCCAAAAGCTCATGCATTCAAATGACAAAACAGACGTCGCCCAGCTGGGGCAAATGAACCGTAGGCGTTGCAAATACCTTCAAGCACGGATGGAGGAATTTGATAGATGTTGTGCGTATCAATATGCAACAGCAAAACGGAATGCAAATCAAGTGTAAAAGGACGTATCGTTCCAAAATGATTGTTTTCTTGATATGAGAATAATGCTTCCTTTTTTTTTCTTTTTTTTTTCCTCTTAGATGATGATCAAGAGCAGAGGACGCTGGATGTAATGCTTTCAAATAACAAACAGGGAACATCAAATACCTCAAATGGCGACTATGATCGAGAGAATCACCAAACCGCCACATGACGAATCCCAAGAATATCAAGCTGTCTTGAGACAGATAAAATTGATCAAGGACTCTGACAATCGAGATGGATGATCAGAATCTGCAAAAATCAATGGGAGCAGGTTCCCCCCCATTTGCTTTGAGGAGCCAAACCGGGGGCAAACTCTCATGATCCCCTATGAAAGCGCATCAGACCAGGGTCATCGAATCCAGAAATGACAAACAGCAAAACCATGCCTAACTGGGGCAAGTGAATGATTTGTACGCAGGACATTTCTCCTCTGACAAAGTCAATGGACGCAATAACAGAGTCGTCCGCATCAGAATCAAACCCCAAGATACGAATTTGGGTGAACGGTAACCTTGTATCGTTCCAATTTGGTCTTCCAATACCATATGCCTAACATGAGTTTTTACTCATTTTACAGGAAGTCGTTGGCGCTGAAAGCCTCAAATGAAAAGAGCGCGCTAACAGGGAGGCGAATAGAATCATTGGCCTTAGAAGTCAGGATTCCAGGAGATGGTCTTTGATTATAAGATCGAGTGGAGGGTAAAAAGTATCGCTTCCACACATCATTCTTTGACATGCATTCCGATAACAATTTCCTTTTTCCTTGAATAAAAGGAACTTTGAAGAATGGCGCTGGAATGCGCCCAAAAACACAAATGGATCTCCTCTGGGGCAAATTCTCGAGAATGATTCATCGCCAACCAAACGGAGGGATCGTGGCCACAATATAGATGGCCAAATCCTGCAAGCCGCGAGTTTGTGTTCAAATGGAAACACAAAGCAAGAACAAGGCTGTATCGTTCCAATTTCCCTTGAATTTTGGAACGCCAACTAACAACTAATTCCCATCTTTGACAGGGGCTCGCCATCAAGGCGAAACAGGCTTTCACATCCCATGTATTACCCATTGGAACACATGACCAAGGGTAAGATGTATCGTTCCAATTTTTTGAAAAATTCGTGAACATACAATAACATATTTCTTTTACATTTTCTGGGATCTCCAGCCACGGTGGACAGGTAGGTATCCCTTTCCCCAATCCATTGAAGATGTTAAACAAAAAAAAAAACAGAGAGAAAAAGAAAAAGCTTTCAGAATCTGATGTCTAGAAAAGACACAGAATTGGCATTCATGTTTTGAAACATGAGGTTGTCTGAACATGCATTGTGCACCATAAAAATCCTCTTGACGGGTAAAAACTTTTGGGAAAACGAAAGAGATTTTTCCAATCAAAAGTTGTTCAAAACTCTCAAAAGGACGTTTTCTCAAAAGACGAGAGGCAAAGCCTAGTCCAAACACGTCCTATACACACTTAAGAGAGAAGTGGAGCGAATCAGACAGCAAAATCTGGACCTACGGAAGTAGGGACCATTCGTAGCGATTACATGGGTTGGGACGACGGAGGCATTCGTTTCATATCCCCCAAACACTACAGGTGACCGTTGATAACCCCTTTGAACGGCGGTTTTCATTCTTAACCCTGTCAAGAACCACCCCACATCGGGGCAAAATGGAGGTGAGTCCAGCAGCATCAGGAGAAAATGATTAGAAATTTTCTTGCTCGGACTAACATTAATCTTTGTGTGTTGTTTATATGGTAATCCAAGTGCCATATGATGATTAGAAGCATTCATTTCTCTATCCCACACACCGAATCCTTTGCATAGCCAAGTTGAGCCTGCAAAATCATTTCATAAACCCGTTGGTGATCATTGCACATTCCAAGACGGATGCAGCATCACTTCAGAAACGAAGGAGTTCAAGACTTAGGGTTTGCAAAAAAAATTCCTAAGTTAATGCTTAACCTTGTTAGACCTTTGATCACAGGTCTAACACGATCCCATGAAGATAAGAAAAAGTGGGATTTCAAAAATGAATGAGAAAAATCCACGGCATCGAGAAAAAGCAAAGTGCCTGGTAAAAGCAAGGCCGATGCTCGTGTAAGTTGTTTGATTGATCCGCAATGAAGCCGGATGGGAAAAGAGGAAATCCCTAAAGGAGTCAGATCAAAAAGACTACTCCCCAAATGGTGTCAAGCGTGGAGCAGAGACGCAGACAGAGTCATCAGTCTCTTAATGCGACGAAACGCTCTCTGAAGAGTTGGTGCACACCTCAAAATCGGTTGCGCATCCCAAAAACTGAAGGTGCAGAGAGGAAAGGGCAGGTGGTAAATTTGCAATGATCACCAATGTCAAACCCTTCGTAATTTCTGGGCCAAAAACAAGCCTTTTTCGGTCCCCAATCCTACCAATGTTACAACCCTGAAACAGTCTTCTCTGACTAAGACACTTGGGTTAACATATTGCTTAGCTCGAAGAAGTACGAGCAAGACTATTTCTTTCTCATTTTGCAGGGTTCTTGACTTGTAGACCCGGAGCAGATGGTGAAGACTTTCATTCAATGGCCTCGACTCAAAAGTGAGTCACCCCCTTTGAAAACCAATATCCAAGCCCAACATTACGGTCCCGTGGAAGACCTCCCGACCGATCAAAATGTATGCGCTGCGAATGAGCCTAAAACCTAGGCACAGGTTAGTAGGGAATTGAGTGCATCCCCTATAAAAAACCACTATCGCAAAACAGGTGAAAAGACCTCATTGTCGAAAAATATTCCAATTGATGTTTTGAACAAACTCTTTTTGGAATTTTCAAACTGTTGATCCAGATTTTCCGTGCAAGGGATTTGTGATCACATTTGCATGTTGCAAGAATGCTTTGGATAACCTCCAGCATCAAAATGCTCATCTCATGATTAAAACTTAAATCATACGGTTTTGTCAAAATGGACAGCCGTGGTCTTCCCATAGATTACTAACGTTTTCTTGGTGAAGAAAAATATTTCAGGCTCAAACTTCTGCAGGATACCTGGAGAACCCAGCTCCCAGCATGTCGCCTCAACAGACTAGAGCGAGGCTTTGTCAAAATAAAATATTTCACTGCTTCAAAACTGAATTCCCGACAAACTTCGGGATCTCTAAAAAAAAGAAGAGGGAAAGTCCTATCAGACGTGGAGAACCCTCGCCCCAGGACCCATTTTTAAAATATCAAACAGTCCCAGCTGACGTGGAGAACCCTCGTCCCAGGACCCATTTTCAAAATATCAAACAGTCTCATCGGACGTGGAGAACCCTCGTCATGAGACCCCTTTTCAAAAATCAAACAGTCTCATCGGACGTGGAGAACCCTCGTCATGAGACCCCTTTTCAAAAATCAAGCAGTCCTAGCTTGACGTGGAGAACCCTCGTCCTAGGATCCCTTTTCAAAAATATCAAACAAGTCTCATCGGACGTGGAGAACCCTCGTCATGAGACCCCTTTTCAAAACAAACCAAGGTAGATACCGCCTAAAGGGTCAAAACAAAGGTAGATACCGCCTGAAGGGTCAACACAAGGTAGATACCGCCTGAAGGGTCAACTCATGGTAGAAACCGCCTGAAGGGTCAAACCAAGGTAGAAACCGCCTGAAGGGTCAACTTAAGGTAGAAACCGCCTGAAGGGTCAAATCAAGGTAGAAACCGCCTGAAGGGTCAAATCAAAGGTAGAAACCGCCTGAAGGGTCAACTCATGGTAGAAACCGCCTGAAGGGTCAACTTAAGGTAGAAACCGCCTGAAGGGTCAAACCAAGGTAGAAACCGCCTGAAGGGTCAAACCATGGTAGAAACCGCCTGAAGGGTCAACTCATGGTAGAAACCGCCTGAAGGGTCAAATTAAGGTAGAAACCGCCTAAATGGTCAACTCAAGGTAGAAACCGCCTGAAGGGTCAAACCAAGGTAGAAACCGCCTGAAGGATCACATTAATGGTAGAAACCGCCTGAAGGGTCACATATGGTAGAAACCGCCATAAGGGTCAATTCATTGGTAGAAACCGCCATAAGGGTCAACTCATTGATAAATATCGCAGTAAGGATCAACACAAAGGTCTGATCCACCATACGGATCAAAATCCTTGGCAAATCCCAAAGCGTGGGATGCGCCTTCCTTAGGTTCCTACCAGTTAGGAATCCCATCATGGTATGACCTACCATACAGGTCAGAGCTTAATCTCCCTAGGATATTCTGAATGACAAGTCCTAGGCATCTTCTTGAAAGTCATCGCAACCGGCAGCATCCGACAGGTGAGCTTCAGGTAAGCCTCTCTCACTCCGGCCCATGTTCAAATTGTTAGAGCAAACCGGGGATTGATTTGAGCTTTTATCAATAGGCTTAAGGATCCGATGTCATAACATTTCTTCTCTCATTTTCCCAGTTGAGTCGGTTAGGAATCAGGTGCCACCTTATCTTTGAGAGAAACCTCTAACGAGATTCCTCTCAAAGAGGGGCAGCTGTTGACACCTGATTTTTTTTTACTATTTATTATTGTGATTTTTATTCTTTAAAATTAATTAAAAATATCAAAAAAGGTCATAAAATCACAAAATCAACTTTGGAAGCCTTGGTTTAGCCTTAGGAACCAATTTTGAACAAAAAATATTTTTCGGTATTTTTAATATTTTTCGAGTTTATTTAATTATAAAAAACCCAAAAAATCAGAAAAATACCATTCGTGGTCAGAAAAATACCAAAAAATATTCGATAATTTTGTTTTAATTTCCTCTTCAAGTGTGTCACTTTAAATCTTAAAAATTCGGCTCGGGTCACTATGTTCCTTCACAAACATAAACCCGAACCGAACCTAAAAAAAAAAAAAAATCATTTTCGAGTCTTTTAGTTTTCAATTTTCACTTTTTATAAGCTATGACATTGGATTCTAAAGTCTTAAAGTGCAATTAGGTCAATTTGCCCTCCAATTTAATCAATTTTTACCAAAAGGGCTTAATTGCACATTTTTCTTTCAATTAGTCCCCGGTTTCACGGATGTATACGTATGCTCTACGTATCTATACGTCATACGTATTTATACGTTATGCATATTTGTACTGTTTGGTAACCTCTTTAACTCTTGTAATAATAATAATGGTTATTATTTTTAACACCTTTGTTAGTGCCTTTTTTTTAGCATTTTTGTATTGTGAGTACTATTGCTAGTGCTATTTTTAAATAGCATTTTTTGTATTATAAATTGTGAGTGCTATTGTTAGTGCTATTTTTAAATGACATTTATTTATCATAAATTGTGAGTGCTATTGTTAGTGCTATTTTTAAATGGCATTTATTTATCATAAATTGTGAGTGCTATTATTAGATAGAATTTATAATTGTTAGTGCTATTTTTAAATAGCATTTTTGTATTATAAATTGTGAGTGCTATTGTTAGTGCTATTTTTAAATAGCATTTTTGTATTATAAATTGTGAGTGCTATTGTTAGTGCTATTTTTAAATGTCATTTATTTGTGAGTGCTATTTTTAGATAGAATTTATAATTGTTAGTGCTATTTTTAAATACAATTTATTGGAAGGTATTTTTGGCTATAAAAGGATGGCAAGAGTTTTGAGGTTGGAGGAGAGAGACATTTTGTAGAGTGTGCAAATTTTTGAGAGCTTAGAGAGAAGAACACAAACACTCTCTATATTCTCATAATCTTGAGTGAGCAAAATATACTAAGTTCGGAATATTGATTCCGCATATTGCTAGCACAATTGTTGTGGAGTTATTAGTCGTCTCCCCGTTCGTCAATTGGTGGTGCGTCCGAACTAGATGCCTAACACTTGTGGAGGCTGAGATCGAAGAACATCGAACCGACACCTCCGTTCAAGCACACTACGAGAGGTAATCTATTTACTCCCTTTGAGACTTTGTGATTTTTTTCGATTGAAATGCACGAAGTACGCCTCTGGAGATACATGTATGGGTTGTTATTTATTTCCGCTACGTGTTACGTGGATCCCAATAGTGGTATCAGAGCCAATCCTTAGGTGTTTTCGTGCATTTAATTGATTTTTGCAATACTATGGCCAATATGTATTAACGAATTGTTCGTCTTACATGGCTAATGGAGGTTGATTATTTTATATGATAAATTAATCAACATAGCAAAAATTGAGACTAAATCAATTTTGAATCGAAAATTTATGGCTATCTTATTTTACGTAAAAATTCTGAATATGATTCAACGTAGAATTTTTATTGTGCCTTCCTAAGTTTTAAATTGTGAATTTATTACTTACGTGGAAGGGTGGTGATCATGGAAAAATCCCTAATCAATGTGATTGATGTATATATGAATATATCATGATTATTTATATATTTTGGATTGTAATTATTAAATGGAGGCTGCGTACTCCTTTTATTTTTCATGTAATCTTTATTTTTAGCATAGTCAATTGTTGATGTAAATGCTACGAGGATTACGTGGGGGAGCCTTTTAAGTCGGCGAGCTCTTTGGGGCCCAATTCTTGAAGAGTTCAAGAAACCAAGAAGAAGCGAAGAGCGGCTCTCCGTTATTAAAATATTAAAATGATTAAATGTGGTCTCATTGGCTCGAGACCCATTAAATCATAATTCCATGATCACCACGTAGGATAGATGTTTATGTGATTGACATCTATTTATTTATTATGATTACGTGAGCATGTTAAACTGGTTAATGTGCAAAGTCAGACCTACCTCACCCAAACTTGCGCCTGCATGAAATCTTGAATAGGAAAATTACTCGCGTTAGGTACCGAAAGGGCGTTGGTAATGACATCAACGTAACCAAGTCCCCGAACCCAAAATCTCTGGTTCCGCAGAGTTGATCGATCTCTCCCAATCGGTCAATAAGGTTTCCGGTCTACCCTCCAAGAAAGACCGGTGGCGACTCCAAATGCATGCACAAGTTGCACATGCCACCACGACCACACTAAGGTCGAAAGCGATCGACTGTTATCGTCGAATCCCTTTGAAAAATACTCCCGCCGCGATTTGGTATGGGCCTGGGAGGGCCCGCGCCGATCCAAAGCCCGCGATCCGCACCCTTGTGCGAGGGAAGGCCCGCGATCGGTAATCCATTAGCCGCGTCCGCTTTCGGACGGGTCGCGACACCGAGCTATCTCAATACTCCTCAAGAGTATATGCCACAGTTCCAGCACATAGAGATTCCTCAGTTTGAGCGCGAATCAGTCATTAATGCTGTCCCTGAAGCGGATCTGGCATTGGTAGAGAGTGCACATATAAACCTGCCGGTCATCGGAGGAAGTCCCAATTCGAGGGATCAAATTGCTCACGGCGAGAGCAAAGAGAGGAATCCCTCACATGCAGTCGACGACACCCAATCTGGGCACCAAGGGCTAGAAAGAACAGGCGATTTCCTTGATGAGGAGCTGGACACTTGGATCAATACTCTTCAGGAATGTATGTCTCGACCCCAACAGGGCAATGATGAAGGTTCCAGCTCAAAGACTCCAGTCCCTCACAATGATGGCGATGAAGGAAATCTGCCCCCAACAATTGTTCATACCCAACTTGAACATCAATGGCTCGAAGACCCGAGCAATTTCCTTGGCGATGAGTTCAATCTTTGGCTCGATCAATTTGGAGCCGGAGGGCCATCGCAGTGGTGACGCAAGGCAGGTGACCAAACGTCTGATGCAAGGCATGGTTACTCGATGAAATTCCCCGAGCAATGACTATCACCCGCGGAGCGTAATGGGATCTACCCCTTCAATACGAAATACGTTTGGCCGCGAAGCCACCTATTTGGTAAAACGATGTATCGTTCCTCAACGATCTTCAATTGAATACCGAAGTACTGTCTCATTTCTTTTCCTTTTCAGATGATAAACATGGATAAAGCACTCAAGGAGCCATACGTTCAAATAACAGAACAGACGTTGCCTAACTGGGGACAGATGAACCATTGATGTTGCAAACACTCCAAGAATGGATAGGCGGATTTGATAGATGTTGTTCATATCAATACGCAACATCAGGATGGGATGAAAATCAAGAGTAAAGTTGTATCGTCCCAACTTGTCTTGAATTTGGGAATATGAATTGACACTTATTGTTTATCCTTGACAGGGGAGTCGCCTTGCAGACGAACAAATTTTTACATCCCATGTATTACTCGTTAGAGTACATGACCAAGGGTAGGATGTATCGTTTCGATTTTTGAAAAGTTCGTGAACCTACAATGATATGCTTCTTTTACATTTGCAGGGATCCGCAGCTGCGACGGACAGGTAAGTATCCCTTTTCCCAGTTAGCTGGAGATAAAAAATGTCAGAATCCTTTCAGCCGGCATAAAGATTTTCCAATGCACCGATATTCATGATTTAAATCGGGAGGTTGCCCAGAGCATGAATAAAACATGCACGATACATCACAAAATCCCCTCGATGGATAAATTTTGGGAAAGAGATGAATTTTTCCAAATATGATTATTTGTCAAATCATTCAAAAGGAAGTTTACTCAAAAGAGAGGCGATCCCAGTCCAAACACATCCTACATACACATGAGAGATGAGGGAAGTGAATCGGATAGCAAAATCTGTACCTACGGAGGTGGGGACCATTTGCAGCGATTACTTGGATTGGGACGACGGAGGCATTCGTTTCATATCCCCAAATACTACAGGTGACCATTGACAACCCCTTCGAACGGCGGTTTTCATTCTCAACCCTGTCAAGAACCACCCCACATCGGGGCAAAAGGAGAGTAAGTCCAGCAGCATCGGGAGAAAATGGTAAGAAATTTTCTTGCTCGGACTAACATTAATCTTCGTGTGTTGTTTATATGGTAATCCAAGTGCCATAGGATGATGAGAAGCATTCATTTCTCTATCCCACACACTGAATCCTTTGCATAGCCAAGTCGAGCCCACGAATTCATTTCATAAACCCCTGTTGGTGATCATGGCATGTTTCAAGATAGAAACTGCATCACTCCAAGAACGGAAGAATCCAGGAGATGGGATTTATAGAAAAATTTCATATCGGCATTTAAATGTGCTATGATTCAGCACATTTTTCTGAACATCGTAGTTCCAAAGGAAAAGAAAAGGCGGGATTTCAACAAAGAAAAAAATTCCCAGCATCAAGAAAAAGCAAAGTGCCTGGTAAAAGCAAGGCCGATGCTCGTGAAAACTGTTTGATTGATCCCCAATAAAGCCTAGTTGGGAAAAGAGGAAATCCTGAAGGAACCAAATCAAAAAAAGCTGCTCCCCAAATGCTGCCAAGCACAGAACAAAGACATGGAGAGAGTCGGTCTCTGAATGCAACAAGAGACGCTCTCTAAAGAGCTGGTGCACATCTCAAAATCGGTTGTACACCTCAAAAACTAAAGATGCAGAAAAGAAAGAACATGTGGCAAATCAACAATGATCACCAATGTCAAACCCGTCACGAATTCTGGGCCAAAAACAAGCCTTTTTCGGTCCCCAATCCTACCAATGTTACAACCCTGAAACAGTCTTCTCTGACTAAGACACTTGGGCTAACATATAGCTTAGCTCGAAGAAGTACGAGCAAGACTATTTCTTTCTCATTTTGCAGGGTTCTTGACTTGTAAACCCGGAGCAGATGGTGAAGACTTTCATTCAATGGCCTCGACTCCAAAGCGGGTCCCCCTTGAAAACCAATATCCAAGCCCAACATTACGGTCCCGTGGAAGACCTCCCGACCGATCAAATGTATGCGCTGCGAATGAGCCTAAAACCTAGGCACAGGTTAGTAGGGAATTGAGTGCATCCCCTATAAAAACCACTATCTCAAAACAGGTGAGGAGCCCTCTTGATGAGAAATTCTCCAATAGATGTTTTGAACAAACTCTTTTTGGAAATTTCAAATTGTTTGATCCAGATTTGCCGCGCAAGGGATTTGTGATCACATTTGCTTGTTGCAAGAATGCTTTGGATAACCTTCGGCATCAAAATGCACATTTCACGATTAAAACTTAAGTCATACGGTTTTTGTCAAATGGACAGCCGTAGTCTTCCCAAAGATTACTAACGTTTTCTTGGTGAAGAAAAATATTTCAGGCTCAAACTTCTGCAGGATACCTGGAGAACCCAGCTCCCAGCATGTCGCCTCAACAGACTAGAGCGAGGCTTTGTCAAAATAAAATCTTTCACTGCTTCAAAACTGAATTCCCGACAAATTTCGGGATCTTTCAAAAGAAGGGGTGAGGATGTGACCCCTTTTCAAAAAAATCAAGCAGTCCTAGCTTGACGTGGAGAACCCTCGTCCTAGGATCCCTTTTCAAAAATATCAAACAGTCTCATCGGACGTGGAGAACCCTCGTCATGAGACCCCTTTTCAAAACAAATGGTAGAAACCGCCTGAAGGGTCAAACCAAGGTAGAAACCGCCTGAAGGGTCAAATCAAAGGTAGATACCGCCTGAAGGGTCAAATCAAGGTAGATACCGCCTGAAGGGTCAAATCAAAGGTAGAAACCGCCTGAAGGGTCAACTTATGGTAGAAACCGCCTGAAGGGTCAAACTCAAGGTAGATACCGCCTGAAGGGTCAACTCATGGTAGAAACCGCCTGAAGGGTCAACTCATTGGTAAATATCGCCGTAAGAATCAACCCAATGGTCCGATCCCCGATACGGATCAAAACTTTGACTAATTCCAAATGTTGAAGAAGTTCCTTTTCCTAGGTAAGCCTTACTATAGGCGAACCGCTTATGGTCTAATCCACCATACGGATCAAAATCCTTGGCAAAATCCCAAAGTGTGGGATGCGTCTTCCTAGGGTTCCTGCCAGTTAGGAATCCAATAATGGTATGACCTACCATACAAGTCAGAGCTTAATCTCCCTAGGATATTCTGAATGACGAGTTCTAGGTATTTTCTTGAAAGTCGTCGCAACCGGCAGCATCCGACAGGTGAGCTTCAGGTAAGCCTCTCTCACTCCGGCCCATGTTCGAATTGCAAGAGTAAACCGGTGATTAACTTGAGCAGTCATCAAAAGACTTAAGGGTCTGATGTCATAGCATTTCTTTTCCCCAGTCGAGTCGGTTAAGATTCAGGTGTCATTGTCTTTGAAAGCAACCTCTGACGAGCTCACTCTCAAAGAGGGGCAGCTGTTGACACCTAATTTTTGACCATTTATTATTGTGATTTTTATTCTTTAGAATTAATTAAAAATATCAAAAAAATGTCATAAAATCACAAAATCAACTTTGGAAGCCTTGGCTTGGCCTTAGGAACCAATTTTGAGCAAAAAATAATTTTTGGTATTTTATAATATTTTTCGAATTTATTTAATTATAAAAATATCCAAAAAATCAGAAAAATACCATTCGTGGTCAGAAAAATACAAAAAAATATTCAATAATTTTTTTTTTAATTTCCTCTTCAAGTGTGTCACTTTAAATCTCAAATATTCGGCTCGGGTCACTATGTTCCTTAACAAACATAAACCCGAACCGAGCCCAAAAATTCGTTTTCGAGTCTTTTAATTTTCAATTTCCACTTTTTATAAGCTATGACATTGGATTCTAAAGTCTTGAAGTGCAATTAGGTCATTTGGCCCTCCAATTTGGTCAATTTTAACCAAAAGAGCTTAATTGCACAAAAATCTTTCAATTTAGTCCCCGGTTTCTCAATTTTCGAAATTAAATTTCATGTGAGCATACCCATTCAAATTAAACACCTCTATCCTATAGTTTTCATCATGAGGAATCCATTGGTGGCCTAAATTTTGACTAATTTGGTCATTTATGCCCTCGATTGAGCAGAAATCATTGTCGGATCCTAGGGACAATTTGGGGTTTTCACTAAATTTCAATCAATTGATTCACGAAAATACCCATATTTGATAGAAAACATGTCAATGAGTCCGATTTTGCCATAAATTTCATGAAAATAAGTCAATTTGGGGCCTAATTGGGCCGATTTGATCCAACCGGGCCGGTCGGGTCAGACCCGACCCGACCCACGTGGACAGCGAAGCAGGGAACAGGGGGAGGCCCGCCGAAGCATTCTTTTGCAAAAGAAATGCATTGTAGTGGAGCGGCGGTCGATGGTGGACGTCCTGCGAACTAAAGTCGGTCGGCCATAGGATTAGAAAAAAGGAAAAAAGAGAGTGAAAAGAAATGGAGCCGAGAGGGAGAGAGAGGAATTTTTGGAGGGGGTTCGAGCGAAGCAAAGGGCCAAGGAGCATCCCCAGACCTGAGGGGACGTCTGCCGATCATCACCGACACATTCGCCTTCGTCGACGGGCCCGGAAAAGGTCGGTTTTTCCTCTCCGACCATCGCCTCACACATGCACACCATATAATCGACGAAATGCCCAAATGAAGTTTTCAATTTTGAACTCTCGGCTGCGTCCTCTCGGGGCTTATTTTGTGCAAATATAGCCTCTAATATAATCCGGAATCGACTCTAAGCGTGTTGAGGTCTTTGTTTTGCATTGTAACGCAACAAAAATGGAGCTCGGAGCTCCGGCGGTCGTAGCTCGGGTAGGGTCGTCAACGGGGAGTTTTGTGCGGTTGCCGACCCCAACGGAGATTCAGGTAAGCTTCTAAATCCCATTTAGATGCTGTGTAATCCTATCGAATCAAGTTTTTTTTTTTTAAAAAAAAAGTTGTAAAGAGCTCGTCGGCGCCGGTTCGGGTTTGGTTTAGTTGGGGCGTTTTCCGGCGTTGATTCAGCCATGAAATGGCCTGGTGTCGATCTGGAGGTGGTGAAGGTCGATTTGGCATCAAAGCATGGGAGATTCGGCGACGTTTTCACGACGGTTTCGGCTCTCCGGCGAGATTCCGGCGAAGGTCGCCGGAATTTGCACTATTCATCGTCTTCTCCGGCGAGTCCTCCGGCGGGTCAACGGTCAACGCTGACGTGGCATGCCACGTCGGCAGCCACGTCAGCGGGCGGGGGCCGGTTGAGTAATAAAAAAATGAAACAGATCGGACGGTCGTGGTGATGCCACGTGTCGCGATCTTGGGCGTCCATCCGAAGTCTGTGAAACGGCGTCGTTTTGTCTTGGAGGGAGGCGGGCCGGTTCATGGGTCTCGGGCCGGGGCGTGGGCCGGGTCATCCGACCCGGTCCGGATAATTTATATATATATATTATTATTTTTAATAATAATAAAAAATAATAATAATAATAAATTCAAAAATCAATAAAAAATTGGAAAATCATGAAAAACTCAAAAAAAATTCTAAAAATTCTAAAAAAATTCCAGAAACTAGGAAATGGCCACATTCAACTGGCCATGACCTGTTCCGGGTCTTTCGACCCCCGGTCTTTCCAAAAATGATGGTTTTGCCCTGCCGGCAAACCGTCTTCCAAAACAAATTCTAAAAATTCTAAAAAAATCTCAAAAAATAGGAAATGGCCACAATCAATTGGCCAAGGCTCATCCCGGGTGTTTTGAACCCGATCATTCTTAAAAATGACGATTTCTCCCTTTGGGCGATTCGTATTCCAAAAATTGACGATTTTGCCCTTCGGGCTAAATCGCCTCCAAATCTTCCCATTTTACCTCGGTCCTAAATCATGTCTTCCCTAAACCCTTATGGCTATACTAGGTGGTCGTGTGATGTGAATTGACGTGCATTGATATGATTTATTTATGCACTTGATTGCGCTTTCATTTAAATTGATTGTGATTGATAGGAATAGTCTTCCAATTTGTATGAAACCCTGAAGCAAACCTACCTCACCCAAAATTGCGCTTGCATGAATTCTTAGCTAGGAAATCACTCGCGTCAGGTACCGAAAGGGCGTTGGTAATGACACCAGCATAACCAAGTCCCCGAACCCAAAATCTCTGGTTCCGCAGAATTGATCGATCTCTCCCAATCGGTCAATAAGGTTTCCGGTCTACCCTCCAAGAAAGACCGGTGGCGACTCCAAATGCATGTACAAGTTGCACATGTCACCACGACCACACTAAGGTCGAAAGCGATCGACTCTTATCGTCGAATCCTTTAAAAAAATACTCCCGCCGCGATTTGGTATGGGCCTGGGAGGGCTCGCGCCGATCCGAGACCCGAGATCGGTAATCCATTAGCCGCGTCCGCTTTCGGACGGGTCGCGACAAGGCTCTTCGATCTGATCGAGGAGGTGAATACCTTAGTACTGAATTCTTGGATTTTCTTAAAGATAATGGCATTTTATCACAATGGACACCTCCTGCAACTCCAGAGCATAATGGTGTATCTGAAATAAGAAATCGTACTTTATTGGATATGGTGCGATCTATGATGAGCTACGCCGATTTGCCTATGTCCATTTGGGGATATTCCCTTGAGACAGCTGCATATTTGCTGAATAGAGTGCCATCCAAATCTGTTCCAATTACGCCTTAGGAGATATGGCATAGTAAGAAATTAAGTCTTAATCATATCAAGATTTGGGGTTGTCTAGCTTTTGTCAAGAAGATAAGAACAGAAAAATTGAAGGCTAGGTTTGAACATGGTTGCTTCAAAGGATATCCAAAAGAAACTCTTGGATATTATTTCTATTTTCACTCTGACAAAAAAATTTCGGTCATCATACACGCTTCTTTTCTGGAGAATCAGTTCGTTCAGGAAGGTGGTGCTGGGTGAAAAATAGTCTTACAAGAAGATAATAATGAAGTATCAAATAACCAAGTTCAGACACCGATATCTAATTCAGTGGGAGCTTCTGATACACAACCTCTTAGGAAAAGTGCGAGAACGTCTCGTATACCTATTCGCTATAGACACTCGGTTGAAAATATTGAGTCACTATTCATTATGAATGATAGTGATCAATTGAGTGATCCAAGCACCTATGAGGAGGCGATGTTCGACATCGATTCTGGTAAATGGCTAGAAGCTATGCAAACCGAAATGGATTCAATGTATTCCAACGATGTTTGGACTCTGGTTGATCTGCCTGATGGTATTGTACCAATTGGCTGTAAATGGATCTTCAAAAGGAAGATAAACGCTGATGGTTAGGTTGGAACTTACAAAGCACGACTGGTGGCGAAAAGGTATCGTAAAAAAGAATGGATCGATTATGACGAAACTTTCTCACATGTAGCCATGCTGAAATCCATTAGGATTATGTTGGCTATAGTTGCGCACCTTGATTATGAGATATTCCAAATGGATGTCAAAACGGCTTTTCTAAATAGTTTCCTCGAGGAGGATATCTATATGGAACAACCACGGGGTTTTGAATCTAGTGGTGAAAGTCGAAAGGTGTGTAGGCTTATGAGATCTATTTATGGACTCAAACAAGCATCCAGAAGTTGGAACATCCGTTTTGATGAAGTAATCAAATCGTTTGGCTTCATTAAAAATCCGGATGAATCATGTGTATATAAGAAGCTCAGTGGGAGCGCAATTGCGTTCTAGTTTTGTACGTCGATGATATACTCTTGATCGGGAATGATGTACCGATGATATCATCGATCAAACTATTCTTGTCATAGAAATTCTCCATGAAAGATTTAGGAGAGGCAACCTATATTTTAGGTATCAAGATCTATAGAGATAGATTGAGATGATTGATTGGCCTTTCGCAATCTACGTACATAGACAAAGTGTTAACATGTGTTGGGTTTATTGTTTTTAGAGTATTAGTAAGTTTGGGGTATTTAAGTAAATGCGTTAGGCTTAACCCTAAGCCTATAAGTACTCTATGTTATTTCTGAAATAATAATCATTCATTCTTTACCAATAACATGGTATCAGAGCCTCAATCCCTAGATTTACCGAAGAATTGATCGACGACCAATAATTCCTACAATTCTCATCGGAATACTCAGCTCCAGCGTTGTCGTTGATCAAATCCAGCAAGCTCGAAAGCTGGTCATCCCAGTTCTGACGTCAGGAGAAGTCGCCGAGCCCAGGCGACCCCAGAGGAGGAGTCGCCCAGGCCAGGCGACCCCTGAGTAGGTGTCGCCTGGTCTCGTATAAGCCAGGCGACCCCAGAGGAAGAGTTGTCTGACCGTCGCTAGGCCCTGCGAACCCAGGGGCGCTTCGCCCAGGTTAGGTGACCCAAGAGCAGGTGTCGCCTGGTCTCGTACAAGCCCGGAGAGCCCAGAGACAGCGTTGCTAGGGCCAGGCAAGTGTGCAGATTGTGTGGCTGGTGGGTGTGCAGAGTCGCTGGGGCCATCGAGCAACGTAAGAGGTGTAATCTGATTCAGAATGTGCTGATTTGTTGCAGATAGTGTTTCTATGAATGGGTATTTCGTTGATTGTTAGTTTGTGCAGTGAGTGTTAGTCGTGACCTGTGATTTGTGGATTGATGGTGATAAAAGTGTGGCCATTGGGATATCGTTGATTGTTTAATGGAAGTGTATGGTTCTCTTGAAGAAGTTTATTGTTGTTCTGTTTAGCTGAATGTGTTGTTTTGCAAAGTAGCATCCAGGAGTGTTGAATGTGGGGCTGCTTTTGTTGAATTTGGAGTTCTGAATTTTGTGTGGCTGCATTGGTAACAGTTGTGGAGATGTCTACTGACTCATCGAGTTCTCCATCTATTATTTCGGGATTGATTCCCCCTAGTAATCCTTCAAGTTCAGTGTCCTTTGGTCCCTATAATAGTATGACAGGTTTACATAATACCTTGGTCAAGTTGGATGGTGCCAATTATCCTTCTTGGTCAATGGCCCTTTCAACCTTTATCTATGCTAATCGTCAATCTAGATGGATTGAAGAAGAACCACCTGAAGATTTAGCCAGTCTAGAAAAATGGAAGTTCGTTGATGCTACTTTGCGTACGTTGTTGTGGGGAAGTATGGCTGAATCAGTTCACCATCTTTTTATGGATTGTGCAACAGCTCGTCAGGTATGGACAAAGTGTGCTTTGCTATACTCTGGACAGAATAACATGAGTCAAGTGTGTGATATGTGCGAGGCGTTGTTTGAATCCAAAATTGGTGATTCTAGCTTGGCAGATCATTATGCTCGTTTTGCATCTTTATATCAGCGCCTTAAGTCTTATTTTCCACCTACCACCACCAGGGTTTGTCGCTCAGGGGGAGAAGGTGTGCCGATTGCGCAAAGCTCTTTATGGACTTAAGCAATCTCATCGTGCTTGGTTTGGCCGAGAAGCAGATATGATAACCGTCCTTTTTATTCGTAGCCTAGGCCCAGATCATAGTGCTCTTCGTCAATAGATTACCTCTCAGAGCACTCTCCCTTCCATTGAGGAGGTGTATTCTCGGGCTGCGCGTTATACTTCTAGTCCGAAGACTTCAGTAATGTTAGATAGTAGTGCTATGGTGGCTCGTGGAGGTCAAGGGGCTCGTGGTCGTATTAATGGTCGTAGACAATGGAATTCTGACAATTCCTATCGTGGTCGTGGTCGTGGTTTCCAAGGCCGAGGTGCCACTCGTGGTGGTGGTAGTAGTACTTCTAGAGGAGCACGTGGTGGTGGACGAGCGAACCGCTTTTGTACTCATTACCAGCTTTCTGGGCACACTGTTGATTATTGTTATGACCTTCATCCCGAGCTAAGGGGTCTACATGCTTCTATTGATGCTGATCCTTGGGCTCTTTCCTCCGGATCTTCTTCTGAACAAGGTACAATACAGTTAACTCGTGCAGAATATGATGAGTTGGTTAGAGCACGACAGAGTGAAAGTGGTGATGTCTCTGTTCCTGCTGCTACTTTAGCACGGCGTGATGATCCTACATGTCTCATATCCAGTACAGCTCCTCCTCGTTCTTGGGTTATTGATTCGGGTGCTACTCATCATATGACTGGTGATTCTCGTCTTTTCACATCCACTTCATCTGTTCCTTCTACATCGGTCACTTTAGCATATGGTTCTCATTCCAAAGTAACTGGTATAGGTTGTGTATCATTGAGTTCCTCTGTCTCCTTACCTTTTGTTTATCATATTCCACACTTTCCTTACAATCTATTATCAATCAATTCTATTACTCGTAATCTTGATTGTAATATTACATTTTCTTCGTCTTCGTGTGTTCTTCAGGATCGAAAGACTGGACGCCAAATAGGTGGTGGGAGTGAAGCTGGTGGATTGTACATCCTAGACCCTGAGATTATTGATGCTGCTACAATAGTTCAGAATAAAGCTGTGGATGATACTTATCGATTGCATTTTCGTCTTGGTCATCCATCAGTAGACGTACTCCGACGTTTTCATTTCGTGTCTAGTTCAAGTTTTCAGTTTAATTGTGAAACGTGTCAGTTGGGTAAACACCATCGTGAGTCTTTCTCTTCTCGTGTTTCGGGTCGTACTACACATCCTTTCGAGTTGATTCACTCCGATGTATGGGGTTCTAGTCGAGAGTTTTCATTTGGTTTTCGTTATTTTGTCACTTTTATTGATGATTGTACTCGTGCAACTTGGTTATATTTAATAAAAGATCGTACTGAAGTTTTTCATTCTTTCTGCGAGTTTTATCATGAAGTCCGCACTCAATATGATTGTTCTATTAAGTGTTTGCGTACTGACAATGCTCGTGAGTACTTCTCTTCATCTACATTCATTCTGTTTCTCAAATCTCATGGTATTTTACATCAGAGTTCTTGCGCTCACACTCCGCAACAAAATGGAGTTGTTGAACGTAAGAACCGTCATTTGTTGGATGTTGCTCGTTGTCTACTTCTTCATACTCATATGCCTAAATACTTCTGGAGTTATGCTCTACTTACAGCATGTCATCTTATTAACCGTCTTCCGTCCTCCGTGTTGAAAGGAGGTATTCCTTATGTTCTACTTCATCCTGATCGTCCTTTGTGGTCTGTTCGTCCTCGCATTTTAGGTTGTGTCTATTTTGTTCATTCTCTATCTCTTGGATTGGACAAATTATCACCTCGTGCTGAAAAATATATATTTGTCGGTTATTCCCGTACTCAAAAGGGATATGTCTGTTATAATCCTACTCGTCGTCGAAAGTATGTTTCTGCTGATGTGACTTTCTTTGAGGATCAAGCATTCTTTGGCGATGATCGTCCTCAGGCACCAGTGACCATAGATCTTTTGCCACCTTTCACACCTATATCTCAACCGGAGTCACCGTCTGTTATTCTTGATGTTGCTCCACCGGATCCAGGCTCACCAGCACCAACTCCTCTTCAGGTCTATACACGTGGTCCTCGTTCTGTTTGGGGTCATACATCTCCACCAGCGAGCGCTCCACCACCACCACCTCCGGTCCAGGCTTCCGATTCTTCTCCACCATCTTCTGATAGTTCTCCTATTGCTCACCGTACTCGATCTCAGTATCCTCTGTCTAATTTTGTGTCTTATCATCACGTAAGCCCTCAAATGTCTGTCTTTGTGTCATCTCTTGCTTTCGTGTCTGTACCTAGTACTGTCCAGGAGGCTTTGGCTCATCCAGATTGGGCCCGTGCTATGGAAGAGGAGATGGCTGCATTACATCATAATAAGACTTGGGAGCTCGTTCTATTACCGGCTGATAAACAATTGGTCGGTTGTCGATGGGTCTTTGTTGTCAAACACCGTCCAGATGGTTCTGTTGAGCGTTTAAAGGCGCGTTTTGTGGCCAAGGGCTACACTCAAACTTACGGTATTGACTACGATGAAACATTTTCTCCGGTAGCCAAAATTCCTTCTGTTCGTATCGTTATTTCCTTGGCCGCTCGGTTTCAGTGGACTCTTCATCAACTTGATGTCAAAAATGCATTCCTCCATGGTGATCTTCACGAGGAAGTATATATGGAGCAACCACCAGGGTTTGTCGCTCAGGGGGAGAAGGTGTGCCGATTGCGCAAAGCTCTTTATGGACTTAAGCAATCTCCTCGTGCTTGGTTTGGCCGATTCAGTGATGCGGTTGTAACTTTTGGCATGCACCGATGTAGTGTGGATCACTCAGTATTTAGTATGTCATCTTCAAAAGGATGTGTTATTCTTGTTGTTTATGTTGATGACATTGTTATCACAGGGAGCGATGGTGAAGGTATACGACGACTCAAGCAGTTTCTTCAAAAGGAGTTTAACACTAAAGACCTAGGTCGTCTTCGATATTTTTTTGGCATCGAAGTTGCCTGTGCTAATGGTAGCATTGCTCTCTCCCAACGAAAGTATACTCTTGACATTCTTAAGGAGGTTGGCTTACATGATTCTAAGCCTGGTGACACGCCTATGGATCCTGGAGTGAGGCTTGACAATGAATAGGGAGAACTTCTTCATGATCCAGAAAAGTATCGTTGGTTAGTAGGAAAGTTGAATTATCTTACTATTACCCGTCCGGATATTTCATTTGCTGTTGGTGTGGTGAGTCAGTTTATGAGTTCTCCTCGTACTACTAATTGGCAATCTGCTCTACAAATTGTTCGATATTTGAAGAGAGCTCCAGGTCAAGGACTTGTGTTCCATAATCAGGGTCATCTTCGTATAGCTGGTTATTCCAACCCTAAATCTTTAGAGGTGACAGGATATTCTGATGCAGATTGGGCTGGTTGTCCTATGGATCGTCGGTCTACTTCTGGATATTGTGTATTTCTTGGTAGTAATCTTGTGTCATGGAAAAGTAAGAAACAGTCTGTTATTTCCCGATCTAGTGCAGAGGCCGAGTATCATGCTATGGCTAATGTTACGGGTGAACTTCAATGGGTTCGTATGTTGTTAACTGAGATTGGACTACCTATGACCGATTCGTCTACTCTGTGCTATGATAATCAGTCTGCTATTCATATTGCCAGCAATCCAGTATTTCATGAGCGAACGAAGCATATAGAGGTGGATTGTCATTTTGTCCGAGAAAAGGTGAACTGTGGAGACATACGGTTGGTACACACGCGTTCTGAAGAACAACTAGCAGACATTTTCGCAAAACCTCTTCGAGGAGGATGAGTTTCATATATTTGTCAAAAGTTAGGACTTTTTGATATGTACGCTCCAACTTGAGGGGGAGTGTTGGGTTTATTGTTTTTAGAGTATTAACAAGTTGGGGGTATTTGAGTAAATGTGTTAGGCTTAACCCTAAGCCTATAAGTACTCTATGTTATTTCTGAAATAATAATCATTCATTCTTTGCCAATAACAACATGGTTTAACATGCAATGTTCCAAAAGAGGATTATTGCCTTTTAGGCATGGAATCCGTCTTTCCAAGGAGATGTGTCCCAACACTCCCGAAGAAAGACAGCTGATGGCAAAGATACCTTACGCATCCGCTGTTGGAAGCATAATGTATGCTAGGATATGTACGCGACTTGATATCGCGCATGCTGTAAGTGTTATTAGCAGATATCAGTTTGATCCAGGGGAAGAGCACTAGATACCAGTCAAGAATATCCTAAACTACTTGCGAATGACTAAGGATTTATTCTTGATATATGGAGAATGAGAGTTTAAAGTTGAAACGTATACTGATTCTGATTTTCAATCAGATTCGAATGACTTTAAGTCTACATCTGGGTTTGTTTTTACACTCAATGGTGGTGGAGTTAGTTGGAAGAGTTCCAAACAAAGCACAACTGCTGATTCCACTACTGAGGTAGAGTATGTAGCTGCTTCTGAAGCAGCGAAGGAAGCTGTTTGGATGAAGAAGTTCATTTCTGAACTTGGAGTAGTTCCTTCCATTGAGCAGCCGATTACATTGTTTTGTGACAACAATGGGGCTATAGCTCAAGCTAAGGAACCACGGTCCCATCAGAAATCCTAGCACATTGAGAGACGCTTCCATTGTCGCAACCTAAAAAAATTTTATTTTAGGTTAATGAATTATTAGGTTAATCGCACGAATTAACTAACCTAATACGGACTCTCCCAAGCCCTACCAATTCGCAACTTAAAATTAATCAGAATGATTTAGAAATTGGAGTCGCCACTAATCATTTTTGGTTGGTTGATTAGAAACCTAAGTAAAATAGTGTGAGGACTATTTTACTTCTACTAACCAGAGATTATGGATTCGGGGACTTGGTTACACTAATTAATTAAAACTAATGCCCTTTCGGTACCTTAATTCCATATGGGATGTCCTAAAATCGACGACTCTGATTGAATCAATTTGAAGCTCAGAAAAAGTAATTTTTTTTATTTTCACTTTTTATATGCAATGCATGAATGAAAATGAGTACAATGACATGAAATTATCTAAATGGTGCAATAACATGCAAGATTAGGGTCATCTCATCCTATATGCAAAATTAACTAATTAGTTAAGACAGGCAGAAATATATAACATCAGGGCGCAACGCAAGTCCATTAGTTTAAACATGCGAAGATCTTAGGTGAAAACACAATCCGTCACACAAATGGTTAATTAGCATGCAAACTATTATGCAATTGATTAAATTGAACATGCAAACTACATACACACAAGAACCCATGCAGCACGTGATTTTTACCTAAATAATTTAATCATGCAGTCGAGCTAACTTAGTATGAAAACCCAAAACACGATACTAAAGACATGACAAAACAGAATGAGACACATGCATATAAATATTGGACATGCGAATGTTCTGACATATTATACATGATTTTCGAAAATGATAATGATGCATGAATAAGCAATTGTAAAAAAAAATGTATGATAATATAATGAACAATTTCCTATCTTTTTTTTATTTTTATTTTTACTTTATGATGTTGATGCAACCTAACTACATGACACGTGAGATGATATGACATGGCGACGATGCATGACATGGCAAGATGACGTGGCAAGATGACATGGCAAGATGACCTGACTAAATGACATGGCAAGATGACGTGGTAAAATGACATGGCAAGATGACATGACTAAATGCCGTGGCAAGATGACGTGGCAATATGACATGGCAAGATGACGTGCAATTATTTATTATTATTATTTTTAATAGAAAGAAACTATTCTATCCTCGGCAACTAATTTTCTAGATATGGTAAACCCAATCAGTCAGTCAATCAATCAATTAATTAGATAATCAATCAAACATGTCGGTCAGTCAATCTGACAATCAATCAATCAATTAATTGGACAATCAATTAAACATTCTGTCAATCAATCAATCAATCAGAAATTACGACTGCCAACTATGTATGACCGCCAATTTTCGAAACTTTTCCAAAAATTATCCAAATCTCGAATTAAAGATTGGTTTATTTCCAGAGATAGAAAATCGGACCTAAACGGTGAAAGGTCAGATTGACTAAATCCGAGAATTTTTTTTGGTCAAAAATTTTTTTTGGTCAAAAATTAGACCTTGATGTCGTTCTTGAATTTTCTGAAAAAATTTGCCATTTGCTTCGATTATGGTACCAAAACATGTAAGGAAATTTTTCAAGACAATGCAATCCGATTAATCAACAAATAATCAGAATGTCCAAGCTAAGTAATTTACTTGGATGCGAGCTTTGCACTTTTCCCTTTCGAACTCGAATGAAGATTGCATGCCAAGTTTGATTTTTGAACCGATTGGTGAGGAATGCACGAGAGTATTGGGAATCAAGCCAATAACAAGGGCACCACCAGACTTGCTCATATGTGGCTAAATCAACATAAGAATTTAGGCCAATTTGGAGTGAAAATAGCACTTGAGCAGCCACTGAACCTTGATTGCCCAAAGATTACTTTCCTAGTTCAAAATTTGTTCCGAAAATTGCAGCTCAAGCTCTCGCTTTTGGACTGAACCTTGATTGCCCACTTTTGTGTTGCTTTTATGGACTTTGGAAATTTATGAAAGATCCAAGATGCCCCTCTTTATCCCACGAAGCACACCTGCACATAGAGACAAATCTTTTTATTTTTCTATTGTAGCAACAAATCTCCAGTGAGTATAATATTCAAAATTTGGCGTGATCAGGATTGCTCCAACAATTGATTTGATAATAATCATCTTCGAGAACACCAACAAATTTGATGCTGGCCGTGGGCTAGATGTTGGCGTCGTGATGTTGGCGTCTATATGCTGGGCACCGAAGGATCACGTCGTCGTTAAGGAACTAACAGCAATGCCCGTGTGAAGCGCTCTTTAATTTTTTTGAGGACCATCGCCGGCGTGTTGGTGCAGACGGAGATATTGAGGACAGTGAAATAAGGAAGCTAGTTCGAACGCACGACCTGCGCAAGGCTTGTGTGGACGAAGTGCTTCGCTCCTAACGCACGTCTTAAGTCCTTATTTGCAACTCTTCAAGCACTGGAACAATTATTGACCTGCTTTCTTAGATCTGTGCATGAGATCAAAGGGATTAAAAGACGAAAATATAATAATGAAAAAAAATTCCTATCCGCCTTCTTCTCCTTGTCGTGTGTGGACCATCACTTCTTTAAACCTGTGGCTTTCTCATCTCAGTTTTTCAGAACGTGTACTCCAGATGGTTTGCGGTGGTATAACAAATCAGCAACAAGCCCTCCTTGAAACTCAGTCAGTGGAGAAAGAACGTGTGGCCGCTAGGAAGGACTCGGCCACGATACTTTTCTTTCTATTCACTCCCCTCTCTTGTGCCGTGAGTATTGTGGCCATGTATTGCATCGACCGATCCCCTCTCTATGCCGTGTATGACAATTATCAATGGCCTCTCCTCAATATGCCGTATAGTGAATTGTGTTGGCCTCCGCCCCCTTTAACCCTAGAGATAAACATCTATATATAGGCTAAGATAGGGTTTTAATCTGAACCGTCGGATTTGAGAAAAGCATGATCGTCGGATTAATCCCGTCGGGCCAGGATAATCGCCATTTCGCCCATAAAAGAAAGGCCATGGGCTTGGTCGGAATTCTCATCTTAATGGGCTGATCCGCACAAATTTGAGGCCTAATCGGATTTTAATTAATTAAATGTGTAATTAATTAAAAACCTTATTCTCAAAAAATTAAAATGGACCGAATGAGATTTTAAATTGAGGCCATTATAATTTTCGGTAATTCCCCCTTTCATGATCGAAAATTCTCAAAATCGATTCTGGTTCCGCCACCTGTTAAATTCAGCTCAATTGAGATCGTCTGCGATTGACTGCCAATGCATGACGGACAAATGAAAATATGTAATGCATGAAAATTTATTTTTGCGAGAATTAGGATTAACTCTCATTTTGTGAAATAAATGGATTTCCTAAGAATTAAAATTTAGGTGCTAACATCCATCTCATCAGAGAAATAGTTGGGAGAGGTGATATCGCCTTGCAGAAAATTACCTCAGCGGAAAAAGTGGCAGATCCCTTTACTAAAGCATTACCTTAGTCTTTATTTGAAAGACACCTTGATAAAATGGGTTTGAGGTACCAAACTAGTTGGCTTTAGTGCAAGTGGGAGATTGTTAGAGATATGCCCTAAAGCAATTATGTAATAGTTACATATTAGGTATATCCGTTGCACTTCTGATTTATTATCAGTGGCAAAGACGTATTTATTCATTTTTCCAAATATATATGAAAAAATTCCATAAGATCAGTTGTGACCGAACCTATTCTTAAGACGTTGAGAATATGTGTGTGACAGGTTTACGATTAAACTGGATCTTTAAAATAGTTTACGATAGATGGATTATTGAATGGATATCAATGATCTTATTGAGGTCGGTATGTTCTTAACTTCATAATTAAGTATCATATACTTAATGGAATGACGAGTCACAAGTCATTGGGTATTGCGATATCCGAGTTAGAACATAGGTATTTGTATCGGACAAATTCACTGAACGTGACACACATTGAATGATTAGCGACATGGAAGCTTTTAGCGTGGTCAATGTCTAATCGATCTTGCTTTGGTCTTGTGTAAATAATCCTTAGACCTGAGGTACAGTATTGACTTGTATGTTGAATGGATATTGTTCACAAGTGCGCATATTGGCGGTTCATTGATTCGTCTCTGTACTTGATGGTCGTAGTTCATGCGCATACGAAGTCACACGTATGCGTAATATGGAATTTGTCTCCTTATTTATAAATGTATGATGTTCTATGTGATCTAATTGTAACAATGCATTGAAATCCTCGGCCAGGGTTATGATTGAGAATGAAATGTTCATGTCTCATATAAATGCATGTCAAGTTAGATTTGTACATATGATCGAATTGGTGGCTTGACAAATATTCCATGGTCTTTGTTCGATCGGGACATAGTAAGACAGAAGGATTGAATTACATTGTAGCCAAAGCTAACAGGTTCATAATGTTCTTAAAAATAATTCACACTATCTGGGTAGCCATGACATATTGCTAGATGTCACTCATGGCTTGTAGGACCTAGAGGATGATCGGGACAATCAATTCTCTTGGAAATACTAATGTGTTAGTGCATGTCTTACTGCCTGCTCGGTGATGAACCTAGGAATGTCACACACCTCAACCAATACATGACAACGCAGTATGGAAAGACGACATTACAAATTTGTTTGCAATTATACCAATTAGTTGTGTTGAAATTAAATTAAATAAGATTCAATTTTTTTCTTTTTTTGGTCACTTGCACGTGTATATACGATGTACACGTATGCTCTACGCATTTGTGCATTATATGTATTTTTACTGTTTGATAACCTCTTTTAACTCCTGTAATAATAATAATGGTTATTATTATTTAACACCTTTGTGAGTGCTATTTTTATATAGCATTTATAATTTGTTAGTGCTATTTTTAAATAGCATTTTTGTATTGTAAAATGTGAGTGCTAATTATAAATTGCGAGTGTTATTGTTAGATAGCATTTATAATTGTTAGTGCTATTTTTAAATGACATTTATTTATGATAAATTGTGAGTGCTACATTTAGATAGCATTTATAATTTGTTAGTGCTATTTTTAAATACCATTTTTGTATTGTAAAATGTGAGTGCTAATTATAAATTGTGAGTGCTATTTGTCGCGACCCGTCCGAAAGCGGACGCGGCTAATGGATTATCGATCGCGGGCCTTTTCCCCAGCACCGGAGTGCGGATCGCGGGCTTTAGATCAGCGCGGGCCCTCCCAAGCCCATACCAAATCGCGGCGGGAGTATTTTTTAAAGGGATTCGGCAATAAGAGCCGATCGATTTCGACCTTAGTGTGGTCGTGGTGGCATGTGCAACTTGTGCATGCATTTGGAGTCGCCACCGGTCTTTCTCGGAAGGTAGACCGGAAACCTTACCAACCGATTGGGAGAGATCGATCAGTTCTACGGAACCAGAGATTTTGGGTTCGGGGACTTGGTTACGCTGGTGTCGTTACCAACGCCCTTTCGGTACCTAACGCGAGTGATTTTCCTAACTAGGATTTCATGCAGGCGCAATTTTGGGTGAGGAAAGTCTGACTTTGCATATTAACCAGTTTAACATGCTCACGTAATCATAACAAATAAATAGATGTCAATCACATAAACATCTACCCTACATGGTGATCATGGAATTATGATTTAATGGATCTCGAGCCAATGAGACCACATTTAATCATTTTAATATTTTAATAACGGAGAGCCGCTCTTCGCTTCTTCTTGGTTTCTTGAACTCTTCAAGAATTGGGCCCCAAAGAGCTCGCCGACTTAAAAGGCTCATCCACGTAATCCTCGTAGCATTTACATCAACAATTAACTATGCTAAAAATAAAGATTACATGAAAAATAAAAGGAGTACGCAGCCTCCATTTAATAATTACAACCCCAAATATATAAATAATCATCATACATTCATATATACATCAATCACATCGATTAGGGATTTTTCCATGATCACCACCCTTCCACGTAAGTAATAAATTCACAATTTAAAACTTAGGAAGGCACAATAAAAATTCTACGTTGAATCATATTCAGAATTTTTACGTAAAATAAGATAGCCATAAATTTTCGATTCAAAATTGATTTAGTCTCAATTTTTGCTACGTTGATTAATTTATCATATAAAACAATCAACCTCCATTAGCCATGTAAGACGAACAATTCGTTAATACATATTGGCCATAGTATTGCAAAAATTGCAAAAATCAATTAAATGCACGAAAACACCTAAGGATTGGCTCTGATACCACTGTTGGGATCCACGTAACACATAGCGGAAATAAATAACAACCCATACATGTATCTCTAGAGGCGTACTTCGTGCATTTCAATCGAAAAAAATCACAAAGCCTCAAAGGGAGTAAATAGATTACCTCTCGTAGCGTGCTTGAACGGAGGTGTCGGTTCGATGTTCTTCGATCTCAGCCTCCACAAGTGTTAGGCATCTAGTTCAGACGCACCACCAATTGACGAACGGGGAGACGACTAATAACTCCACAACAATTGTGCTAGCAATATGCGGAATCAATATTCCGAACTTAGTATATTTTGCTCACTCAAGATTATGAGAATATAGATAGTGTTTGTGTTCTTCTCTCTAAGCTCTCAAAAATTTGCACACTCTACAAAATGTCTCCCTCCTCTAAGAATTTTCTCAACGTATGTCCTCTCTCTCCTTTAACCTCAAAACTCTTGTCATCCTTTTATAGCCAAAAACACCTTCCAATAAATTGAATTATAAAATAGCACTCACAATTTATGATACAAAAATGCTATTTAAAAATAGCACTAACAATTATAAATGCTATCTAAAAATAACACTCACAATTTATAATACAAAAATGCTATTTAAAAATAACACTAACAATAGCACTCACAATTTATGATACAAAAATGCTATTTAAAAATAGCACTAACAATAGCACTCACAATTTATGATACAAAAATGCTATTTAAAAATAGCACTAAAAATTATAAATGCTATCTAAAAATAACACTCACAATTTATAATACAAAAATGCTATTTAAAAATAACACAAACAATAGCACTCACAATTTATGATACAAAAATGCTATTTAAAAATAGCACTAACAATTATAAATGCTATCTAAAAATAACACTCACAATTTATAATACAAAAATGCTATTTAAAAATAACACTAACAATAGCACTCACAATTTATAATACAAAAATGCTATTTAAAAATAGCACTAACAATTATAAATGCTATCTAAAAATAACACTCACAATTTATAATACAAAAATGCTATTTAAAAATAGCACTAACAAAGGTGTTAAAAATAATAACCATTATTATTATTACAAGAGTTAAAGAGGTTACCAAACAGTATAAATACGTATAACGTATAAATACGTATGACATATAAATACGTAGAGCGTACATATACATCCAAACTACCAAATTAGCCTGAATTGAGGCCGCCAATGGATTGGGCATGATGAAAATTATGGGGTAGAGGTGTTGAATTTTAATGGATATGCCCGTGTGAAATTCAAGATCCGTGAAACCGGGGACTAATTGAAAGAAAAATATGCAATTAAGCCTTTTTGGTTAAAATTGATCAAATTGGAGGGTAAACTGACCCAATTGCACTTCAAGACTTTAGAATACAATGTCATAGCTTATAAAAAGTGAGAATTGAAAATTAAAAGACTCGAAAAGGATTTTTTTGGGTTCGGTTTGGGTTTATGTTTGTTAAGGAACATGTTGACCCTAGCCGAATTTTTGAGATTTAAAGTAACACACTTGAAGAGGAAATTAAAATAAAATTATCGAATATTTTTGGGTATTTTTCTGACCACGAATGGTATTTTTCTGATTTTTTGGGTATTTTTATAATTAAATAAATTCGAAAAATATTAAAAAATACCAAAAATATTTTTTGTTCAAAATTGGTTCCTGAGGCTAGGCTAAGGCTTCCAAAGTTGATTTTGTGATTTTATGACCTTTTTTGATATTTTAATTTATTTTAAAAATAAAAATCACAATGATAGATGGTCAAAAATCAGGTGTCAACACTATTTTTCGAAAGCATTTATTATTTGTTAGTGCTATTTTATAATACAATTTATTGGAAGGTGTTTTTGGCTATAAAATGATGGCAAGAGTTTTGAGAGGGGGTTGGCACATTTGTATCGAGTGTGCATATTTTTGAGAGCTTTGAGAGAAGAACATAAACACTCTCTATATTCGCATAATTTTGAGTGACCAAAATATACTATGTTCGGAATATTGATTCCGCAAATTGGTTTGGAATATTGATTCCGCAAATTGCTAGCACAAATGTTGTGGAATTATTAGTCGTCTCTCCATTCGTCAATTGGTGGTGTGTCTGAACTAGAAGCCCGACACTTGTGGGGCTGAGATCGAAGAACATCGAACCGACACCTCCGTTTCAAGCACGCTACAAGAGGTAGTCTATTTACTGCCTTTACTGCTTTGTGATTTTTCGATTGAAATGCACGAAGTACGCCTTTGGAGATACATGTATGGGTTGTTATTTATTTCCGCTGTGTTTACTAATTTTTATTTGCCCGTACGTGTTACGTGTATCCCAACAATTGCAACTAGGGGAATGCTTAAAGCGTCTTCACAAATGTGTTCTCACATTGATAAATCAAAAGCTTAAGTTGATACATGGAGGGAGACCAAATAAATATAAAGAGTATATAAGATCCGTTGTTAAGCTACGTGGGACAACTACTTCAACAATACAACCACGACTTAAGGGCTAGAGAAGTGTCTCCAACCCTCTGTCAAGTTTGTGCTTCTAATCTTATCCAGATTAGACCTAACCTTGATTTAACAAGCAACTGCCTGGCTTCACTCCTTTTCTCTTTGCAATGTCTTGAAAGGCCCTAACGTTGCCTAATGGACTTCCTTTAGAATCGTTTTCATCGAGGATTTCACCACCACAGTCCTGAACCGCATCTTCCAGAGTCACTCTCTGTTTCAGCCATCCCAACATAACATGAGCAAGGTACCATGTAAGATTCCTAGTGCAATGTAATAACAGAACCAATCACACTGTAAATGTTTAGAGAAAAGTATTTTCACATGCAAAGAAGATATCACTTCAATCATAAAAGCTCCCTCATGCGCGATGAAACAATTTTGTTACTGCCAAGATGACAATCATAGCGTGTATAAACTTACCGTGAAGCTGAGGAAATTATACTGCCCCCTTCATAGATTTTCCCTTTCTATAGTTCGCCTTTTCAAAAGCATGTTTACGTCAAAGTTGTTCTTCCCACGGTAGCTTTCTCCATTTCCATGCCACCGTGCTGCTGACAACAGTAGCAGAATTTCAGTTATTCGTAATAAAGTGCGGTCAATATGATTTCCACTGAGATTTTTTTTGGTCGAATTCCTCAGAGAGTTTAACCTGAGATTAATTAGCTGCTCGCTAGGTCACCGAATCGAATCTGCAGGGTTAATCAAGGCATGTGGAAGGAGATTAAAAGCCAAACAAGGTGACAATCTGATTACATTACGAGCATCATAATGTGACCAGCTGAGGTTTAGTGGTACGCGCACGAAAATGGGTCAGCTTAAAAGGAGCGAATCAATTGGGAAATGTTGAATGGCGTTGAATATTTCTTCGTATAACTCGAAAGTGCCCATCGTCCTCGTCGGTCCAAAATTAGTTTTTCATGTCAGGCCCAAGGTATCGAAATCACCATACCTCCATTCCGAATGCCGACGGAATGAATGCATAATTGTGTCAGATTAGTAGTTTTTGGGTTAGGGGTAAAAGTTTGCCGCTACTAACGAACTTAGGCTCCATGAAAATGCGAGGTTTTCAGAAAGTTATTTTCCAAAAAAAATACAATAAATTTATTTTTGGTTAAATTACGAAAAAGATTCAGAAAATATTTTTGGTATGAAAAATCGAATTTGATTTTTCTCTATGGACTCCTTTTAATAATTTTTTCTTTTAGCTTTTTATTTTTTAAAATTCAATTTTTTTTTAGTCATTTATCTTTATCTTTTTTCCATTTTATTTTATTTTATTTTTTCCTTATGATTTCGGCCATTCGCTGGCCATAGCGATCAGTCACAGTCGAGCTTGAGGATCAGCGGGTCCCAGTGATCTCAGGCTCGCCTAAAGCAGGCGAGTCCCGAGCTCACCAGATCCAGGCGAGCTCGAGCTCGAGCTTTAGCCTCGGCTAAGCTTGAAGCTCAGGGCTTGTTGGCTTGGATTTGGCAAGCTCGATGGTGACACTGGATCTCGTCTCGATAGCGACACTGGAGCTTGCGGACATGCGTTATGGCCGATCTCTAGCCGGCCGGTCGTCGCCGAGGTCCGTAGTCCACGAAGGAATGGAACAAGAAGTAGAAAAGAAAAAAGAAAAAGACAAAGATAAAATTAAAATTAAAAATTAAAATAGAAAAGAAAAAGAGGAAAATAAAAATAAAAAATTGAATTTTATAAAATAAAAAAATAGAAAATTTAATTTTATAAAATGAATAAAAATAAAAAAGTAAAATAATAATAATATATACAAAAGAAGTGTGAAAGAGGTGAGGAAAATGTTTTCCACTTCTTAAAAAGAGGAAAAAAATGTTCTCCACTTCTAAAGGTTTTCTTCATGGGTGCAAAATATTTTCCTAAACTAGCTTATCTTCTGCAAACCAAATGTCGAAAAATCCGAAACAAGTTTTTCTAGAATTTTTTTTTCGTGAAATAAAATGGAAGTTAATTCTTTTTCAGAGGCATTAAATTTCATAGCAAGAGGTGAAGGGATCAGGAGTGGCCCTTGGAACTTATTTGTGCTCAAGTATAGAATCTGGAGATTGGTTAGATTACCAAAACATGGTGGCATATTCCCAGAGAGATTATTGTTAGACAAATCTAATGCCCAGAGTGAGCTCAATTGACAAATTGAAGAGGGGAACTCACCGGTGAAACCATTATAGGAGGCACAAAATTATAAGATAGAAGGTGGAAGGATCAGGAGTGGTCCTTTGAATGAGTTGTTTTGAAGGTAAAGAACTGACAATCGCTTTCAGTGCAATTGTGGTATATCTCCCTGTTGACACCTGATTTTTGACCAAGTCTTTTTCAGTTTTATTTTTGAAAAATCACAAAAAATACATAAAAAGTCAAAAAATTACAAAATCAACTTTGGTGGCCTTGGCCAAGCTCAAGGAACCATTCTTGAACAAAAAATATTTTTTTCATATTTTTCACATTTTTTATTATTTTTAGAAAATAGGAAAATACTAGAAAAATCAACAAAAAATAGAATTTGAGGTCACAAAAATATAGGAAAATAGTCAATATTTTTCTTTTAAATCCCTTGTCATTTTGACCTCATCAAGAGTCGAAATTCAAGTTTAATTTTGTGTGTTTCTTTGTAACGCACAGGGTTGAATTTGTCAAAAAATATGTTTTGAGTCTTTTTATTTGCAATCTTTTGCATTTTTCGAATCTTGACATTCCGTTTGATTGCCCGACATTCCAAATTGGTTCAATTGTGCTCTGATTTAACCAATTTTGGGCCTTAGGGACCTAATTGCATAAAAACCTTTTATTTTAGTCCCTAGGGTGCCCAAATGTGAAATTAAATTTTCTCCAATGATACCCATGAAATCTTGAGACTCATACCCTATAGTATTCGACCCCCTGAATCTAATGGTGGGCTCAATTGAGGCCAATTCGTCCCTTAAGAGCATCAATTTGGCAAAAACCAAATTCGGATCCTACTCTACGTTTGGGGTTTTTAATCAATTCAAAAGGAATTTGTCACGAAAATCACATTTCTAGATGGAGTCTGTGCCATGGAGTCCAATTCTAATGTCAATTTTGTGATCTTGGCACATATAGACGTCCAATTTGAACAAAGAAAGTAGAACCGGGTCAATTGGGTCGGGTTGACCGACCCAGTCAACCCGGTTGACCAACCTGAAGAGAGAACAACAAAAGCGGAGAGGGAGAGGGAGAGAGAGCGCTGGCGAGGGGAAGAGAGAGAGAGCGCTCGCGGGAAAAGGGCGAGAGCGAGAACGCACAGAGAGAGGAGGAAACTGAGAGTAGAAGAGAGAGAAAGAGCTCGCGAGACAGAGGGCTGGCGAAGAAAGTGAGGCAGAGAGAGAGAGAGACAACAGAAAGCGAGCGAAAAGAGAGAGGAGGGAGAGAGAGAGCGCGCACGGCGGCCATGGGAGCTCCGAACTCAAGAAGTTCGAGCTCGGGTTCCCGGTGATCCAGGCGACGTCGTTCGATGCCACCACTTCTATTAGCTTCATCTCAACCCAAAGAACGCGTCGGACCGGCCTGTGCTCGCCGACGCTCTTGAAAAAGGTAAGTCGAGTCGCCAAGCTCAAGCTCAGCCTTTAATGGCAACTTAAGCTAGGGTCAGTCATTCGATGCCATTTTTGTTGCAATTTGTTCGTCTCGCCTCCCTGAGCATCTTCGCTTTTGATCCCATGTCATTTCGACGCCGGAATCGCCGAGTCGGCCTCCAACCAAGACGGATCGGTCGCGAGCTCCATGGCTCGTTCTAGACCAAACCGAAGCTCTGCAACGGTCAGGTAAGTCTCTTCAATCTCCTGTGATGCTTCTTGATCGATTAATAGGCTCAGATGTCTCTAGAAACGGTTAGGACGGTAGCTCGCCGGAGACTAGCTTCGGCCTTGATTTGCAGGCTAGTCAAGCTTGATGCTGCTGTGGTAAGAGTGATATATGTTGTAGAGCAGGCCAAGGCGAATCATTTGCCGTTGATTTCGCGTCAATCCGACGTCGGGAGGTCGAGAAATCATACTCCGACGAGGCGCCGGCGAGGGAGCGCCGGCGCCGATCGTCTTCTTCGGCCAGCCTGTTGACTGGTCAACGAAAGTTGACCAGTCAACGCCCACGTGGCGCTGACGTGGCGCCCACGTGGCAGCCACGTCAGCGCATTCGGTTAAAACCGAATAAAAAAATATAACAAAAACAGATCGGACGGTGGAGATTTGGCCACGTGTCGCGATCTCACTTTTTCGGAAATAACAAATGATTTTCAGAAATTAAATAATACCTTAGATCGGACGGTTACGGTTCAATCTAGCTCTTTAATCTGAACCGTTGGTTCCTTGCATAGATCAGGCCGTCCGTAGTCCGCCACGTGGCGCAATCAGGGCCATTGGTTCAATTTGGGCGGGAATTGAAAATTTTGAGCGGGATAAATGTAAACGGCGTCGTTTCGGTGCGGGACCGAATCCGGGCCGGGCCGGTCGCCGTGGACCGTGGGCCGGGTCACCCGACCCGGCCCGAATAATATTTTTTAAATAAAAAAAATTCCGAAAATGATTTTAAAAAATAAAAAAAAATCAGAAAAATCTTAGAAAATCCAAAAAATGCTAGAAAATTTCAGAAAATTCCAAAAAAATGTGAAAAATTTGTGAAAAATCCTAGACATTCCAGAAACCCCCCAAAAATCGAGGGTTGACCACAGACAACTGGTCAACCCTATTTTTGGGGTTTCTTACCCAATTTTCCGAGACTTGACGACATTACCGTTTAGGGGTAAGTCGCCTCTGCTGTGCATGCTAGATAAGACCGATAATGCCAAGGTAAGAATTAGGGTCGGGTAGGCGACTAATTCTTAGGTTTGGGTTTTTGAGTCCCGCCTCTTTTCTCAAAAATGACGATTTTACCCTTTAATGGGAAAATCGTCTTTCTTGTCTCAATCGAGTTCTGAAAATTGCTTGAAGTTAGGGTTTGGGTCAGGTGGACGACCAACCCTAATATTTGAGATTTTCAGTTCTCATCTTTGTCCAAAATGACGACTTTACCCCTCCGAGGGTAAAATCACTTTTAAATTCCAGAAAAATCCTGGAAATTCCAGAAAAATAGGAAATGGATTGGATTGATGGCCAATCCTATTTCCCCTGTCTTTCAACTTCCCAATTCATCTGAAAATGACAAATTCTCCCTTTCGAGGTGAATTTTTCCCCGAAGTGCTCCAAATTACGATTTTGCCCCTTATAGGCAAATCATGCCCAAATCATTCCTAAGCCTTGATTGATATTTCTCTAGGCTAATAGAGCCTCATTAGGGATGCCATGCTGGTTTCATGTGTTTTATCCGCATGTATTGGATCCTTGATTTGCGCACTTATTTCTATTGATTGTGATTGATAGGGTAGCATTTCCCATCTGCATGAATTCCTAGATTTAGGATCAGCACCCCACTCGTCTGTATGAAATCCTAGGATCAGATAAACCATTCAGCTTAGGTACCGAAAGGGCGTCAACTCTGACAGTTGGCGTAACTAAGTCCCCGAACCCACTTCTCTGGTTTCCGCAGAATCGAATAGACCGCTCTCAACTATTCGATAGGGTTTCCGATCGTACCCTCCACGAAACAATTGGTGGCGACTCCTTGGCATGTACATTCATCACATGTCACTAGACCACACTGAAGGTCGACCACGTATATCCAGCAGTTGCGATTTGGGTAATGGACCTTGGGAGAGGCCCGCGTCCGATCAAGCCAGCGATCGGGCGGCCCATTAGCCCGCTCCCGCCTCCGCGCTCGAGAGGGTCGCGACACTCCCTCCAGAAGGTTCTAAAAAAGATCTAAGAATTCCAATATATCATGGCTTATTCCCCAAAACCATGTCGAGATCTCCCCACTAATCCTATTGGAAGAGATGTTTAAGTCTGTTAATCCATTTAATGAGTTGAAGAAATAGGGAAACTTCGTCAAGTTGCAAAAAGGCAACTCCAACCTTTCAAGCTCGGGAAAAAGGAGGTCGCCATTGGAATAGAGAGTGTCACAAAACCGACTGCAAGTGAGGTTGAGACAAACGTTACTGGAGATATCATCGCAAGTGACACCGTCCCAGGAGTAGCAGTCCACGCCCTTGTCCCATGAGTTTGGTTTTGGATAAGGGTGTTGTGGAAATTCTCCTATATTTTGATTCTGACAAAACAATCGAAAGAAAATGTATAACGTTATGTGATGCAGAAAGAATGTGTAAGCAGCAGGTTGAGTGGATATAATTCTGTCGCGCTGACGAAAGGTCAGATGGAAGTGCTTCTGACGAAAGGTCAGATGGAAATGCTTCTGACGAAGGGTCAGATGGAAGTGCTTCTGACGGAGGGTCAGATGGAAGTGGCTCTGACAATCTAAACAGTGACAGATGGTTTACATCAAGTCTCCGTATTACCATTCCCTGTCAACTGATCTAGTAAGAAATAATTTTGTTCTAAGACGAAACCCAAGAAAGATCAGTTTCTGCCTCTGTAAAACGTGAAGACCCACGTATGGCAGGTTTCCGATCAAGGCAAGATTCCTACGGAAAGCTTGTGATATTCGATTGCCCTGATATCCCTTCCAATCAATCAAGGGACTTTATACAATGGGATATCATCTTCTAAGGAATATTCCTTCGGGAACCAACTCAGACTTATCACACTTATGGAAGCTAGAGATTCAGTTGTATGGGCGACTGAATCAGAATGCTTCAATATCTTACTCAACGGTCTACATATCTTCTGAAGATACAGTCTCGTTCAATCACGATTGATGACGTCCAATCAAGGATTGAAGAGCGATCCCTTGGTTGGGAATCCAACGGCTAGTTCGGAGGCAGGGGAGTATAAAAGAAGAACCATGATGGACTAAAGAGTGAGAGGCAAACTGCAATCCAAAGTGCAAGCATAATCTGAGTTCTATCCGAAAATATTCTGTGTATCCAAAATCATTCATTGTGAAAATCTGTGAGAGAGAAAAACCAAATGATTGAGTGTTTGTAATTCTCTTGATTCTTCATAGTGAAATCCAGCCGATCGGCTGTCATCGTGGGAAAGTACACGTAGGCTTGATCTAAGCCGAGCCACTATAATCGTCGTGTGCAATATTCTCTACTCTAAACTCTTACCTTCACGTTTAGACTTCTTGCACACTGTTATACTATTTCTGTTTCTAATCGTATACTAAATTTTATTTATTCCGCAAGAAATTTCAATTTTATTCAGAATCACCTATTCACCCCCTCTAGGTGACATTGCTAGATCCATCAATTGGTATCAGAGTAGGTTGCTCATCTTACGAAGTGTTTATTGACTTCAGAGTTAACGATCTACTATGTCTAGCAATCACTCTTCAGGAACAAGCGATTCGCACTTTGCCAACAAGCCACCATACTTTGATGGAAAGGACTACAATATGTGGAGCAACAAGATGAAGTGGTTCTTCAAAACCTACGATGATCTGATGTGGGATGTCGTTACGAATGGAGTAGTTCCTGCAACTACTACAAATCCAACCACTGCTGACGGAGTAAATCCTGTCACAACAATGACCGATGCTGAAAAGGCTAAAAGAAGAGGCCTTGATTCTAAAGCCATCAATGCTCTCTTTTGTGCCTCATCTACCCCTCTCTATAATCGTGTCTCAAAGGAAGAATCATCTAAGGCGATATGAGATAGACTTCATATTACCTTTCAAGGAACAAATCAAGTAAAAGAAACGAAGCTCAGTATTTTACTGAGTGACTATGAAGCATTTCAAATGAAATCTGATGAATCTATTGCAGATATGATAGACAGGTTTCAGACTCTGGCAAGTGGACTTGCAAGACAAGGCGCACCTATTGCTGAACCAATGCAAGTCAGGAAGATACTGCGTGGACTCACAGATGATTGGAATTACATCAAACCATCAATCCAAGAATGCCAAACAATCAGACCACTCTCGGTGGATGAGCTAGTCGGGACTTTGCAATCTTATGAAACAGAACGAGTAAACAAGAAGGGAGAACAAAAAGGTAAAAAATATATTGCCTTGAAAACTGAAATTACTCAATGTCTTTCTAATACAGATGATGAAGATGAGGATGATGAAGAATTAGCCCTCATGGTCAAGAAATTTAGAAAGATGGCTCGGAAAGCCAGAAATATCATAGGGAAGAAACCTTGGAAGAAGAATGATATGAAAATGTCAAGCAACGACTCACTAGATAGCAAAGACGTGATCTGCTTTCACTGTAAGAAGGCAGGACATATCAAACCGAACTGTACAATTTTGAAGAAGGACAAACTCAAGTACGAGAAGTACAAGAAGGCTCTAAAGGCAGACACTCTAAGTGATTCTGATGAAAGTGAAAATGATTATGCAAACATCTGTCTCATGGCCGAATCAGACTCAAGTTCAGACTCAGAAACTGAGGTATGTTCATCTGAACTCCCTGATGAAGTTACTGAATATATTGATGAATTGTGTAGAAATTACAAAGAAGCTCTTGAAAAAGTTTCTGGTTTAAAAAAGGAAAATTCGTCCTTAAAACAATAGAATTTGTCCCAAAAAGAAAAAATCGATTTTCTACAACAAGAGTTTCACCAATTGAAAGAAAATCATGATTTGATTTCAAAAGAAAATGCTTCCTTGAAAGAAAAGGTTTCTGATATATCAAAAAGGTTTTTACAAAGCTCAGAAACTCTGAATAACATTATTTCAAAACAAATACCCTTCAATGACCGATCTGGGTTAGGTTTTGAAAAGGAGAGCAATCTCAAAAATTCTTTTAAAACTGAATTTCGAAAACCAACATTTTCCGATTACAGACATCATTTTCATAAGCATTTTACTAGATCTTATATTCGACAATCCTGTGTGAACTGTGGTGATCCTAGTCATACTAAGGATCACTGCAAGAAAATTTGGAGACATGTTAAAAGGTCAAAACCTATTAACACAAAAGGACCCAAGAAAGCATGGGTACCAAAGAAACAGTAAGTTGTTTATTTCTTGCAGGTACCAAAGAAAAGGAAGAACAAGTGGTTTCTGGATAGTGGTTGTTCAGGTCACATGACTGAAAATCCAGATGTATTTATATCCTTCTCAGATTGTGATGGAAGAAGCGTGTCTTTTGGAGGAAAGAACAAGGGAAAGGTCATTGGGAAAGGAAATGTAAAGATTGGAAATCTGACAGTTAAAGATGTCTCTCTAGTAAGAGGATTGAACTACAACTTAATTTCTATAAGTCAACTCTGTGACTCTGGCTATGATATTTGCTTCCAAGATTTAAAATGTACAGGTATAAGCAAGGACAAGAAGCAATCCTTCACGGGACGAAGGCATGGGAATATTTACCTTCTAGATATTGATGCTAACTGTGAAAGTGCAAAATGTCTTATTTCTTTTAAGGATGAATCTGATCTTTGGCACAGAAAGTTAGGTCATATTAGTGTAAAACATATCTCGAAGCTTTCCAAGAAGGGAGATGTTCGAGGGTTACCTCAAACGACTTTTGAAAAAGGTGGACTATGTCATGCATGCACACTAGGCAAACATGTAAGAAGTTCTTTTAAGTCCTTAAATCAAGTGTCCACTAAGCATTGTCTGCAGCTACTTCATATGGACATCTTTGGACCGAACAGAACCTTAAGCCTTGGAGGTAAGAAATACTGTCTTGTCATAGTTGATGACTTCTCTAGATTTACATGGATTTTATTTCTAGCTCACAAAAGTGAGGCTTTTATGTCTTTTTCAAAACTTGCTAAAAGGATTCAAAATGAAAAGGGTTACACCATTTCTAGTTTGAGAACGGATCATGGGGGAGAATTTGAAAACCAAAGCTTCTCAGATTTTTGCACTGATTTCGGAATTCAGCATAACTTCTCTGCACCTTATACTCCTCAACAAAATGGGGTAGTAGAAAGGAAAAATAGATCCTTGTAAGAAATTGCCAGAACTCTTCTTATTGATAGTAAAACTGCATCTCATTTTTGGGCCGAGGCTGTTTCCACAGCTTGTTATATTCTAAATCGAATTTCTCTCAGACCTTTTAGTGAAAATACCCCCTATGAAATCTTCAAAGAAAGAAAACATGATGTTGCATATTTTCATGTATTCGGTTGCAAATGCTTTATTCTAAAGAATGCAAATGATCGAATTGGAAAGTTTGATGAGAGATCAGATGAAGGAATTTTCTTGGGATATTCAACAACGAGCAAAGCCTACAGAGTCTACAACAAGAACACTCGTGTCGTTGAAGAATCAGTAAACATCAAGTTCGATGAAAGCCATCAGAATGATGAACCTGAATCTATTCAAGTTCATACACTTCCTCTAGTCCCAGACTCACAAGAAGATTCAGGAGAAAAGCAAGACTCAGATGTGAATGTTGAGAATGGTCAGAAGGAAACTCTCTCAGTTGAAGAAAGACCAGAAGATGAACCCACAACATCCTCAAATGATTGCTTCGACAAAAACTGGAAGCACAAGTCAAGTCATCCAAAAGAACTTATCATAGGAAGCATAAGTGATGGCATAAATACTAGATCCAGATTCAAGCAAGCAATGAGCAACATAGTATTGGTATCTGAACTAGAACCAAAGAGGATTAAAGATGCATTAGCAGATGATAACTGGATAAATGCAATGCAGGAAGAGCTACATCAATTTAAAGTCAACAATGTTTGGGAATTGGTTAACAGACCCAAAAATCGTCCAGTGATTGGAACTAAGTGGGTATTTAGAAATAAACTGGATGACAAAGGAAAGGTTGTAAGAAACAAAGCAAGACTGGTAGCAAAAGGCTATTCTCAGGAAGAAGGAATAGACTACGATGAGATCTACGCACCGGTTGCCAGGTTAGAAGCCATTAGGCTACTTCTTGCTTATGCTTGTTACAATGATTTCAAACTTTTTCCAATGAACGTGAAAAGTGCCTTCCTAAATGGCTACATCAAAGAAGAGGTATATGTTGAACAACCCCCCGGTTTCGAAGAACCTAGAGAAAAGGATTTGGTATATGTCTTAAAAAAGGCATTCTACGGACTGAAACAAGCACCTCGTGCTTGGTATGAAAGGTTTAGTAATTTTCCATCTCAACACAACTTCACAAAAGGTAATGTAGACACTACCCTGTTTATTCAAAGAAAAGGTAAGGATATTCTTTTAGTTCAAATCTATGTTGATGATATTATATTTGGTTCTTCTAATGAGCTTCTCTGCAAGAAATTTTCTGAAGTAATGCATGATGAATTTGAGATGAGTATGATGGAAGAATTACGGTTCTTTCTTGGTCTTCAAATTCATCAATCTCAGAAAGGAACTTTCATATTTCAAGAAAAGTATGCACTGGAAATAGTGAAGAAGTTTGGTCTGGAGAATGGTAAAAAGAAAGAAACTCCTATGTATCACTCCTCCAAGTTAGATAAAGATGAAGATGGAAAGGAAGTTGATCCCAAACTATATCGAAGTATGTTGGGATCACTACTCTATCTCACAGCTTCAAGACCAGACATCCTATATAGCGTCTGTTTATGCGCAAGATTTCAATCAAGCCCAAGGGAATCACACCTATCAGCCGTCAAAAGAATAATCAAATACATTGGGACTTATCCCAACTATGGTTTGTGGTACTCTAAATCTTCTGATTTTATACTAAAGGGATATTCAGATGCAGATCTTGCAGGTTGCAAAATTGATAGAAAAAGTACATCTGGAACTTGTCAGCTCATGGGAAACATGCTCGTCTCATGGTATTCCAAGAAGCAAAATACAGTGGCACTTAGTACAGCTGAAGTAGAATACGTATCTCTTGGAAGTTGTTGTGCTCAAATACTTTGGCTAAAACAGCAGCTCAAAGATTATGGTGTTGAAGAATCAATTGTGGAAATCTTTTGTGACAACACAAGTGCCATAAATCTTACAAAGAATCTCATATTTCACTCGAGAACAAAGCACATTAAGATCAAGCATCACTTCATACGTGATCATGTTCAGAACGGTGATGTTAACATTCAATACATTGATACGAAAAATCAACTTGCAGATATTTTTACTAAACCATTAGATAAGCAGACTTTTAATTTTATTAGAAATGAATTATCCATTATTAACCTTCCTTCTTAAGTATATTTTAGAACAGGGAGCGTCAGAAGGAACGTCAGAAGGAACGTCAGAAGGAGCATCAGAAGGAACGTCAGAAGGAACGTCATAAGGAGCGTCAGAAGGAACGTCAGAAGGAGCGTTAGAAGGAGCATCAGAAGGAACGTCAGAAGGAGCATCAGAAGGAACGTGAGAAGGAACGTCAGAAGGAGCGTCAGAAGAAGCATAAGAAGGAACGTCAGAAAGAGCGTCAGAAAAAGCATCAGAAGGAACGTCAGAAGGAACGCTAAAAGGCGCGTAGGAAGAAATTCACATTTTTTTTTGGAAACTTAAAAATCAAGGTCAGTTAACTCCTAAAATCATCGTTAAGGTAATTTCCTCATATGAATATATATCTCCGAATATCTGATTGACAGTGATTAATTGATTTGTTAAAGAAATTCTTTTATTTCTTTTATTGATTTTGTTTAAAAAAAACCGCCTCTTTTATATAACATCGAACCGTCACTTCTGTTCTCCCACTTTCAAAATTTTCTCAAATCAAAATCCTAAAACCGTATCTAAGATCTCTCGCTCTCGATTTCTTCCTCAAAACAACACTCTTTCTTCCAAAGTTTCAAACTTTCTACGTCTCCATGGCTCCGAAATCAGCCTCTGACTCGAAGAAGAAGACTCTTCAGTTGAAGAGAAAGTTTTCCGCCTCAACAACAAGCAGCGCCGAACCTACGGAAACCCAAATCAACGAACAGCGCGAGGCACTCCGCTTGGCAAAAGGTTTGTCTCTATCTGCTTTTGAAGGAAAAGAAGCAATGTCACATTCTATTAAGCCAATGTACGAAAGTATTAAGGCAGCAGGGGATTTTAGCAATGAACTTAGAAGATTGCTGAATGCTCATCAGTTCGAAAGTGAAAGTGAACTGCTCGAGTTTATGAGCATACCTGGAAAAATAGTTGAACCAATTGCTATTGAAAAACCTGAATCTGCCTCTAGAAAAGGAAAGGAGAAAGTGGCAGAGACAAGCTCGAAATGAAAATCCTTTCCAATTAGACCTGGCGGTACTAAGGCAAAGGTCGAAGATGATAATGACATTCTGTTCAATGACTTTGTGAAGAATATTGGGTTTATTTTGGATAAAAGCTTTCCTGATCCTATGTTCCAGAATCAGGCTCACAAAGACAAGTTTGAATTCATGAAACAGAGAGGTGTTATACCTCACAGAGTATTTGAGTTAAAGTACTTTGATAGTAATGGCAACTATCTGAGGAAGCATCTACAAAAGGTAAAGATAGATCATTTCATAACGCAGAGGGGCTACACTTTTCCTGATCTGGTGGCTTACTTCTACTCAAATCTTCAGTTTATTAACTTCAACTCTTTGGCTTTCACGATGAAAAGAAAGCAGTATATTCTGACGGTTGATGAATTGGCATCTATCATGGGAACTAGAAAGGGAAATTTCACACCCCTAGATGTCACTGCAGGAGAAGCCTTTTGCTTCCTAACTGGCAAGTCAAGCTTCTCAAGGGAATCGAAGTCGCATATTGCCTACAATGACTTTCCTTTAAAACACATCATGATGCACAAGGTGATCATAGAATGTCTTAGACCCAAGGCAGCCTCAAAGACAGATATCTCGAAATATGAGGCAAAACTGTTGTGGGGCATCTTGACAGGAAAGAGGATTTCTTTTGCTCACACAGTCCTATTACACATGTACAGATCAACTCTCAAGCCAAAGGGACAACTACCTTATGCAGCCTTGATCTATAGAATAATAGATCATTTCAAGATTGGTGGCTTGAGCGCCTTTATCAAACAAGAAATTCCTCTGATGACTGCTGGTGAGACTATGGTGACAAAGATGGGATACAAAATGATACCTATTGGATGGAGAACAAAGAACAATGAACCAGTCATTGTAGATTTCGAGGATGAGTCCAAGCAGAAATCTCCAAAGAAGAGAAAAGCTATGGCTGTCAAGGGACAACAGAAAGACAGTTCAACTGATAAGGACTCAGAGGTAAGTGAAGAAGGAACAGGGGAGTATGATTCTGAAGCTACACAATCTCAAGGTGGATCAGATGAAGAAGGTGAATCTGGAAATCACAGTGCTGAAAGGAATGTGGAAGAAGGAGATGACGCAGAAACACAACCACAAGAGAAGGTTGTGTATCCTTGTGATCTGACTGAGGAAGAATTCCTCACAATGCGGAATGAGGAGCAAGCTGCCAGAATTGAAGATGACATAGAGTATGACAATACACTTGTCAATTGTGATCATGAGCAGTTGCTAGCACAAGTTCTAGCTAAATTGGCCTCAAAAGAGCAGGAGGAAGAACAAGATGACATTGAGGCTTATTCGGTATCCTCCACCAGACGAACAATTCACAAAGATGCTACAAGCCTGGCTTCAGCAATTGCACGAGAAGATCAACTGTCGAGTGCACAGTCCATACCAATGGACATTGATGAGGAAATAGAATCTGTGCCGAGCTCAAAAGCAAAAGGGAAAAAGGCTATAACATAGGGGGAGCCCTTGCCTGCTACATCGGATGTCTTTCTCACTGAAGTACTTGCCTCTCAAGCTTTTCCCAAGGCACAAACTGAGGGGGGAGAATTTAACTACAAAAGGGATTGACACATCTTCTCAAGAACCTGCTCCTCCAGAACCACAAGTGGACCTTCAAGGGCATTTTGAGAACCTTCAACATATTCTTCTTCAGACTCTGGCTGCTATGGAAACAAGGTTTGATCAGAAACTACAGACTTTTGAACAGAAGATCGATAGGAAGTTGCAGGGTATGACTAGTCAGGTGACAAAGTTGGAGAACTCCATTGATCTCTATGGCAGAATGTTCTATGCTGAGGTCGCCAAAATGCCTACCTACACACTGGTAAGAACTGACAGAACAGCTTCAGCCCGGCCCTCATCTCAAGCTGTTAGAAGCCACGCTCAGCAAATGAGAGAAAGCTATGAAAGACCTTCCACAGTGGAGGCTGATAACGAGCCTGAAGATCGTCCATCTTCTTCAAAAATGCCACCAACCACATCCTCTTAATTTTATTTTTTTTGGCCAAAATGTCACTCTTTGCTATGATACAAACTTTACTCTATTTTTGACTCAATTCAAGTTTTTAGTTTATACACTTTTTCTGATGTTGACAAAAAGGGGGGAGAAGAATCTACTTTTGTGCAGGTTGTATACTCTCATTATGGGGAGACAAGCTTATTTTTGTGCAGGTTGTATACTCTCATTATGGGGAGACAAGCCTATTTTTGTGCAGGATAACCATACTATGATCATATTTTCATATAGGAATATTTTCACATTTTCAGTATAGGTTCTCTAATGATGATTACCTACAGGAGCAAATCGGATGATTACTTATTTTATCACTGTTTAAAATTCTTTAAGTTTACTCATATGTATTTACAATAAGAGTAGTTTTGTCACCATCAAAAAGGGGGAGATTGTTGTGGAAATTCTCCTATATTTTGATTCTGACAAAACTATCGAAAGAAATTGTATAACATTATGTGATGCAGAAAGAATGTGTAAGCAGCAGGTTGAGTGGATCTAATTCTATCGCGCTGATGAAGGGTCAGATGGAAGTGCTTCTGACGAAGGGTCAGATGGAAGTGCTTCTGACGAAGGGTTAGATGGAGGTGCATCTAACGTAGGGTCAGATGGAAGTGCCTCTGACGATCTAAACAGTGACGGATGGTTCACATCAAGTCTCCGTATTACCATTCCGTGTCAATTGATCTAGTAAGAAACAATTTTGTTCTAAGACGAAACCCAAGAAAGATCAGTTTCTGCATCTGCAAAACGTGAAGACCCACGTATGGCAGGTTTCCGATCAAGGCAAGATTTCTACGGAAAGCTTGTGATATTCGATTGCCCTGATATCCCTTCCAATCAATCAAGGGACTTTCTACAATGGGATATCATCTTCTAAGGAATATTCCTTCGGGAACCAACTCAGACTTATCACACTTATGGAAGGTGGAGATTCAGTTGTATGGGCGACTGAATCAAAAGGGTTCAATATCTTACTCAACGGTCTACATATCTTCTGAAGATATAGTCTCGTTCAATCGCGATTGATGACGTCCAATCAAGGATTGAAGAGCGATCCCTTGGCCGGGAATCCAACGGCTAGTTCGGAGGCAGGGGAGTATAAAAGAAGAACCATGATGGACTAAAGAGTGAGATGCGAACAACAATCCAAAGTGCAAGCATAATCTGAGTTCTATCCGAAAATATTATGTGTACCCAAAATCCTTTATTGTGAAAATCTGTGAGAGAGAAAAACCAAATGATTGAGTGTTTGTAATTCTCTTGATTCTTCATAGTGAAATCCAGCCGATCGGCTGTCATCGTGGGAGAGTGGACGTAGGCTTGATCTAAGCCGAACCACTATAATCGTCGTGTGCAATATTCTCTACTCTAAACTCTTACCTTCGCGTTTAGACTTCTTGCACACTGTTATACTATTTCTATTTCTAATCGTATACTAAATTTTATTTATTCCGCAAGAAATTTCAATTTTATTCAGAATCACCTATTCACCCCCCCTCTAGGTGACATTGCTAGATCCATCAAAGGGTCACGCCAAGGATACTCTTCGCAAGTATAGTTGGACGACGTGCCATCAAGCACGAAGGAATTCCTAAAATGGAGCAAGGCATCTCGTTGGTCAGGAGGGCAAAGGGGTGAGGCGAAGGAAGGGGAGGAATGTAAGAACATGAGGAAACAGAGGAGGCCGAGGATTGATGCCACCCCATTTTGGTATTTTAGCGTGCGAGTGAGTTTACTGGTGGTGGAGAGTGCGTCAACTTATACATATATATAACCCTTTCTCAAAGTGCGAAGTCATCGACACAAAGTCTTCTCTAGGAGGTCTTTGGTGTACTAAAAAAGTCCTAAACCTATTGTATTGATATCAATTCAATCCTAAACTTTTTTAATTAAATCAATTTAGTCTTAATTGCACTAATTGAATCTATCCGGGCAATTTTATTTAGAGATCGCTGACATGTTGATGCCAGCCGTCTAACGTGACACTGCTAACGCTGAAGTGTACATTTTTTTATGCAACTTTTTACGGTATTTTCTTTCTTTCTTTCTCTCTCTTCCATGACCTGTGCTAATGGCCAGCACTGGGCGAGAGCGAGCGCCGGCGAGGACGACCACCTGCCAAGATCTTGCCGAATGTGAAAAACGAGAACCAAATGATCATCACATTCCCAACATGAACTGACTCTTGATGACCCACGCTCCTATACTCCAAGTCAAAAAGTCCGTTTTTACATGGCAAAAATATTGTCCAACACACTTTAATCAATCGTACGATAACCTAATCAAGCGGAAAAGATAGTGGCTTTAGTAAAAGTGAAGAGGGCATTATTGTTGGCATTCAGGTGGTCGTAGTTCTGCTTTTCGTTCTGTCCATCCAAGTGCAAGTCAAGTCTCCTCAATTTTTTATAAGCCAATTATCACGGCAAAGCCTCCAGGCATGCATTGTTCTTCGCGGTGTTGTAATTATAGGTTAACCGATCAATGCAAGTGAGCTAAACAAGATATATTTTTTTTCTGCTCACGACATTAATGGCTCAACAATCGCTGAGACATGTCTCTTCCATTCATGCACGCAAGATTTGAGAGACGTCTCTTCGTTCATGTGCATCAGTTGTAATAGTCGTCTCTTCAGTTCGTGGACAAACTTCATTGTCTTTAAGAAGATGTGTCTCTTTAGTTCTTCAGTAGTCATTCTCGAGGTGCACCGGTTTCGAGATTTGAATGAGTCCTAAGTTCGAGATGTTGTATTTTGAAAGACATATTTCTTGAGCCTGCATAGCACCATTGGCATGAACTAGTTGCCTTAAAAAGATTCAGTAATCCATACCTCACATCATGTTTAATTTGTTATAATCCATTTGGTTTTTCCCACAAAATGCAAAACAAAGTCGAATGATTGTGGCGGCCGACCAATGCAACTTCCAAAGAGAGTCCACGAAGGCTCCGCACAAGTCTCTGCCTCATCGCATCGGGCGAAGGAACTCTTGCGCTCAAAGCATTTCCTCGTTTTCGAGACCGCATCTCTTCAAGAAGATGGCCTGGGGACTTTCTTCAGCCGATGCTTAGCACAAAGTTAGGCATTAGCACGTTCACTCCATCTAGTGGCTTGCGTTTGTCGAGTTAATTTGTTAGCGCTTTCTCAGAGTAATTATTGTTGAGTTGTACATTTACAAGTTACAAAAAAACAGTATTGTGATATGTGCTGTAACAATCTTAAGGCGATTAGGATTGCTCACCAAAAAGAGAAGGAGGATTAGGATTGCTCGATCTGAACTTATGGAATAAAGTTCTATTAGGCTGTACGCTGTGGAACCTCATTAATCATCCATCTTCTTCCCTTTGGAGCATATGGGTTCACAACACCAAATGCAGAGGCACCCCAATTATGCAGCTCAACATGAGGGGTAGTATGGCTTGGAGTTGGCGTTGTCTCCTCAAATTGCGACCTTTTCTAACCTCGGTTACATCTAGTTCATAGTACTATTGCTGAGAGATATATATGACGAACTCAGACATGAGGGACCGGCTGTAGAGTGGTACAACCTAATTTGGAGCAACGGCATTAACAAACACAATTTTTTTGGCTAGCTAGTTTGCAGAGATAGACTACCGACAGCAGAAAATGTAGCACGATGGATGATGTCACACCCCGAACCCAACGAGCCGCGAACATTCCACTGGCCATAAACAAACTGTGACATCCAGGATCATTCGGCCCTCATCAAATTAATCATGTAACTACGGAAGCAAGAGGCTACTCCGTGCACAAATAAAGTCAAGATGACTTAGGACAGAGAAATAGTACACTTCGGTTCTCATGGATGATCGGAACTAAAGATTTGATTTCTACATCCACCTCATTATATACAATCTCTAATGATCACCCAATGTCTTAGATACATTTGATCACCTACTTCCCCCATAAGCCACTTCTTTATCCAAATCGGGCTTCCTTCGTCTGGAACCTGAGAAAGGTAAGCCCCCACTAGGGTGAGATATAAATCTCAGCGAGCTATCCTAACCCTAAATTAGGCCAATCGTTCCACCGAACCAATATATTTACAGCAACATGCAATCATTAGTTGAAACAAGGCAATGCATTTTCTCAAAGCATCGAGTCATGCTGAAACGAGAATTTCAATCAAAGGAAAACTTGGCATCAAGTAACCACGCTTTAGTGCTAGCTTAGAATAAATCTCATCACATGAATTAAAAGGTGTTTCAACTTCACCTTACACTCCAGAGAAGGGGAACATTTCATTTCTCAACCCCGCGATTACATCGCCTCAGGGTACATTTCATTTCTCAACCCCGCGATTAGATCGCCTCAGGGTGCGTTTCATTTCTCAACCTTTCACAACCCCGCGATTAGATCACCTCAGGGTACGTTTCATTTCTCAACCTTTCACAACCCCGCGATTAGATCGCCTCAGGGTGTGCCTTCATCATGCAATCCCTGCGTCGTCTTAGGCGCATCAGGGTGTTCCTCATCAAGTAATCCCCACGTCATCTTAGGCACATCAGGGTATTTTCACGACTCAACATCCCACTTCCTCAAGCAATACCAGTGAAGAACCATCACAAGCATTTCACCATATATTCAACATCAGGAGTTTCAAGCTTTAGAACATCACCCAAATGCTTGTCACTAGCAAATTCGCTTTATCACGAAACGAAGTTTAATAAATAGGTGCCATGCGACAGCATATGCAAACAAGGTATACCGACAAGCACATCATCAATGTAATCATGGAAACACAATTCTATAGCACATGAGCAATCATAGCTCAATCCTCATCAAGATCGTTCGGCACTCAATCAATCAAGCACAACAAATCGATTAATTCATCAATTCCTCAACCAAACCGTCCAGTCGCGGCCAAAAGTCCTAATTTAGGTTTAAGGGTCACTCACCTCTTCATTCAAATAGCAAACGCCAATCACCAAGCTCCTCCAAGGTCAGCAAATTTCAAGGTCGAACAGGACTTCCACGGTGCGCCTAGGAAAAACCACATCGAAACTTAGTCATTTCTCATTTTCATTGTGTCATTACTTCAATAGCACACACAACCCCTTATTCTCATGTTCTCACAGTGTCGATGCAATGGCCCTAAGCATGTCAAATCGCTGTTCTAACAAGGCAAATCACCATAATTATCATTTCACCAAAACTGCCCTATCTCTAAGCCCCACGACCAGATTCAATCCTTAATAAACTGACATTGATCCAACACCTTTTTATGAAATAAACTTTCAGAATCTTATACTTCAATGTCTTACGGACGTGTGGGCGAAAACGGAGCTCAATTCGGATACCGGACGACTTAGAACGACTCATTTTAAAAACAGTGTGCGCCGAAGACAGATTAGTCGGCCTTTCGGGTTTCACTTCAAGCAGCCCTTAAATCACTTCAAATTCTCAATCCACTTCACCCACTTCCCATTAACACTTCAATTGACATTCTAGTATGTCATAACGATGAATTTAAAGCATGGCGACACTCCCCCCAGCCCATAACAGAATCAGTTTTCACAGGACACGACAGGGCAAAACCGGTTCAGCACTTTCCTACACTAAACAGCCCACAAATCACTCCTAAGCTCCAATTTATCACAAATTCCACTTGCCGACACCTTAATCTACATGTCACAGAGCCTCACCGAAAAATTGGAGCGAGACAATGTCCAAAAGTTCCCGAACAACTCCGGTTTCCACAAGCTCACCGCCGATCAGATTCTGTTCCAGAGAAACACCTCATCTCAACCAATGAAACTCATCCAAAACTCAACCAATCCAGCAACCCTAGCTCAGTGATTTCAAGCATAACATGTCTACAAGGCTCCACCGAAAATCGAGCAGCAAATGAGCTTCGGAAGAGGCTCAACGAAGACCTTACCTCAGCTGCGACGAAATCCGTCGGCTTTCGGGAAAATGGCTGGCCGGAGCTCTACCGGTGTCCAAACGCTGAGCTACCACTTGGAGGTGGTCAACAAGAGGTGCGGCTACGGGCTGGTGGTCGGCGTAAGGGCTGGTGATCTCTAGAGAAGGCGCTCGACGGCGACAAAAGAGGTGGCTGGAGCTGATCGAGCAAGAGCAGGTTCTGTTCTTGAGAAAAAAAAAACACAGAAGAGAAGAAGAAGAGGTGAGGTTGTCGTCCAAAATGGCTTAGGGAAAGAGAGAGGTTTGCTTCTAGGTTAAAAGGCAAGTAATTAATGCCAAATCAACTATCCAAAGACACTTGTCCACAAAATAATTATTTGATCATCCAATGGCCAATTTTAATCCTTATTTTCGGCAGCCAAGGGGAAGTGGTCGATGACCAAAATGTCCTCCTTCACTTATTAAGGCGAGGTTAACTCACTAGGGGCAAAATGGTCTTTTCTCAGCGTTCATCCGAAAATCCATTTTTTTGCCAAATTTCATTCTTGATTAGGCGTCGTCTATTCCAAATTGATTGTTAGAAATTCTTCATCTCCATTTACTAATTCCGAGATCACATTCCATGCCTCAAGCCTTGTGGGCGGAAATTTCGGAATGTCACAGATGACTTCACTTGATATGCAATGCAACTTCTGTAGGGCCGGTATAGAAGACATAGCACATTTATTCTTCTAGTGTGAGTGGACAGGCAAAATATGGCGTAGTATCCTTGCGCAACATGGGATTAAACGTTCGTTAGGGGGATGGAATGATGAACTTTCATGGATGATTATGGCAACAACAGGCAAAGATTTGGCGGCGAGACTCCTAAAGGTATCTTTCCTCGCAACCATATATTGTATTTGGATGGAGCGCAACCAGAGACGGTTTCGAAACAAGTCAACTGACATCCATATTATTTTGGCAAAGGTGCGTAAAAATATCAGAGGTAGAACTTCACTTTACCAAAAAATTTGTCCTTCCCAGACAAATGTAGTTTTGGCTACTATATGGGGACTTCCTACCTCCATCCTTTTGAATTATTAGCTCTCTTTGTAATGCTGGGGGATGTCCCTAAGCTGTTGTACTTCATTTGCTCTATAATATTTACATCTTCAACCAAAAAAAAAAAAAACTTAAGGCGATTACTGTCCTTATTGATTGTTGGATTCATTAGAAAATCGAGATAGCTGATAGCAATCAAGTGCAAATGAAAAGATGATAATTGAATACACAGTAAACAGGCGAAGTGGAGGCTCATGAGTTGAAATAAAATGGCATATAACATACAAATTTTCAAGAACTCGAAGCCTCTTCTATATAACAGACCACACTCAAATTTCAGCAGTTTTGGATTGAATTGGATAATCCAATGCCAAACCATCTTTTGCTTCGTTTATCGTGCCCAAGTATCAGCTGAGTAAAAACTCACCAGAAGGATTTCTTGTGAAAACAACTCTGTCCTCATAAGAACTGTTAGGATGTGCACGTGTGAGTTGTGTTAGAAGAGTCCCACATTGGAGAATTAATGTGGTGTTGAGCACTTAATATATCCAAGTTGGCCCATAACTCATTAGCTTAAGCTTTTGAGTTAAGGTGGGTTTGACTGGATATGTTAACGGGCTTGGGCATGGGCTCCCTCTTGGCGATCTCCTCAGGTTAATTAAGGTATTGGATTTTTGTTGCGCACTCCCATCAAATGGTATTAGAGCCGACGGTTGATTGGTGGGCCTCCGATCTGTTCCGGCGAATATCTCAAGAAGGAATCTGGTGATCGCTTCTCAAAGAAAGAATCTAGTGCCAACGCGATTTCCAGTCCTGTGAACGTTGTGGTGTAGCAGTGAGGGCCTGATGGGCGTTGATGGAGATTCAGATTGAGATGGAGCCAACGCGGTTTTCGGCAACTTGAGATAAGTTGGTGCGAAAGGATGCTTAGATTAAGGGGGAGCAAAACCTAACATTGGAGCTCACACGTAAGAGAGAGGTTGTTAGGATGCACGTGTGAGTTGTGTTTAAAAAGTCACACATTAGAGAATTAATGTGGTGTGGAGCAGTTAATATATCCAAATTGGCCCATAACTCATTAGCATAAGCTTTTGAGTGAAGGTGGGTCCAACTGGATATATTGACAGGCTCGGACTTGGGCTCCCTCTTGGCGATCTCTCCCAGCGAGAAGTATTGGACTTCTGCTGCGTGCTCCCAAAAAGAACTGCAGAAGAGATCACCCCACTAACGACTTGAGATAATGTAGAAGAAAGACCCAACTTTTGCTTTCTTTTCTCCTTTTGATGAAGTCTAATCTTGCTTTACTTTAAGATTGTCAAGTCTGATAAAGAGATAATACTAAAGAAAGACCTGAATGAATTTGAAACTGACCTGCACAATTGATGTTCACATTCCCCTACAATGAAATCGAGCAATGCAAGACAACAAATTAGTAATTCCTTCCAAGGACATTATGAGTATTTTGTACTTGAGGCTTTTTGGGTGTAGATTAAGTCTACTAGTTTCTTCACATGTTATCGCCTGAATCATTGCCGTCTTTAGGAAGTAGAGCAAAACTCACATACAAGTTGGATTAGGAATGGACACGTGGAATTTGACTAACTAAGATGAACAGGCACAAGAAAAAGACAAGCAGAATTTGGTTCTAATGCTATGTTAGAAAGTTCAAATTAAAATTTATGCTAATAGGTGGAGAGAAATCATGTGTATATGAAAAGCATATAAGTTTAATTGTCAAATAATGTGGGAAATAAACCTTCTTTGATGCTATAATTCCAGTCATTAATTAAGGCCAATGTTATTTAAAGGGGTAAATTGTGGTAAAAATCTCATTTGAAAATGGGTTTTGGATTGAATAGTGTTTAGTAAAAATAACCTAAAGGGGCTTTGAATATAATTTTTTAATACTTTTAATTAAAAAAATTACCCTTTGTCGGACCGGAGAAGAAGATAAATAGTAAAAGGGAGAGGCAAAATTGAAAATACAGGGAATTGATGAGGTTAGTTTTGAAAAGAAAAAAATTCCTTAGCATTTGGTCAAATGCTGATCCCTACCAACATTGGGCTTTCAGCTTTGAAACGTGATTGAACAAAGGATTCGAGTTTCATGTTTAGATCATTCACCAAAACTTATGCCTCATATGTTTCCTAAGATTAACGAGTTAATCCGTAATTCGGGATGATTTCGTTCATCCGATGATGGACTTCTTCTCATTCGTGAGAGTAAAATAAGGGAGCGCATGGTAACACTTCAGAAGCAGAATTTCTGCTTTTCAAGTGCTTCTTTTTGAAGTGCTTCTGAAACTGAAACCCGCTTGGTAAAGATACTTCAGAAGTGCTTCTGAAACTGAAAGCCGTTCGGTAAAAATATTGATGAATCACTTCCAGAAGTGATTTCTACTTCCAGAAGTGATTTTTGGCCAATTTTGAGAAGCTAAAAATTGTAGCTTCTAAAAAAGAATTCACTTCTTCAACTACACCGATCTTTCGCCTCCCAACGCCCACCTGCCGTCGCCGGCCGCCGGCCGCCGCCCCCAGTCGCCCGCCGCTGTTCGCTGTCGCCGCCGGCCGCAGTCCGACGCCTGCCATAGGTTGCCGCCCGTCGCCGGCTACCACCCGTCGCCCCCCGTCGCCGACCGCCACCGCCCACTGCCGGCAGTAGGCCGCCCGCCATGTCGCCGTTGGTCACCGCCGTCGCCAGTCACTGCCACCGCCGCCGCCGCCGCCGATCGCCCGCCGGAGATTTGGTTAATAATGTTTCAAAAGTAGAAAATTTGAGAAGTAGAAATCAACTTCTGATAGATGATGAACAGGACGGGGAGAGATGATGACGGTGGCAATGGGCAACGAGCAGTGCAAGTCATTCCCATGAAGAAGACCTGTTGGGAGAGATGATGAACAGGACGGGAGGAGAGGGGAGCAGGAAAAAAAAAGAAAAACAGAAAAGAAAAAGTAAAAATATTTAAAGATAAAAATATAGACGTTTTTTGAAAAAATTTGAACACTTCATGCTCTTGTTTAAAATGATATTCACTCTAGTTCATTATTTGAGAAAACCATGTCACTTCGGGCCATTTTTTTTAAATTCTCACTGCCTGCTACGACGCGCCTCATTCTGCGATCACTCCTCTCCTTTCACGCCCACCTTCCCGTCTCACCTCTCGTCCATGCGCTATCCACCTCCGACGACGAGCCGATTGCTTGCCAATCATCGACCTGATCGTCCTTCTGTCGGATTCCGGGGTCGAATCGGAATTGGCTGGGGATTTCGCGGCTAGGGTTTCAGGATTGCTGTGTTCTCGCGCGTTGGGGTTGATTCGATGCCGGGTTTATGCGGTAAGCAGTCTCTTTCCAAGCTGCCAAATCATTTTCAATGTTGAATCACGCTCTCGTTCTGCTTCGTTTCATGATGTGGCACTCGTCTGATTCGGCGGTCTTCCATGGACTTGACATTCCTCTCTTTCTTTCTTGGTTTATGTCTCTCCTGTCTTTTTTTTTATTCCAATTTTCTGTGTGATTTTAGGGAGTGTGGTATTCTGGATTGGGCAGTGAAAGGGGTTTTCTTGGGTGGAACACACATGATTTCTTGCAATTCGTGGAAACGCTGGCTAACAAAATTGATTTGGGTAATACTGTGAAAATCAACTTGCTATTGGCTCTGTTTTGATATTTGTGGAGAAATAATGTTACACCTCTGCATTTTTCTTTTGAAGCATCAACCCAGAAGAGCTATGGATTTCTACTGGCAGTTACACTATGTACTTCTTGTTGGAAAAAACAGTGTTAAAAAGAATAATACTGTTTTATGAATATGGAGGATACTTACAATTCGAATGACAATAATAAACGTAAGCAAATTGCCTCAAATATGAAAACACTAAGTTGGCAGAAGCACATAATATGAGCCTTCAGAAGCAGTATTCAAAACTCATCAGATGCAACCTTCTGGACCCATCAGATGCAACCTTCTGCACCTGTCAATGCACCCGTCAATGCAACCTTCTGAGGTTCCTTCTGAGTCACCTTCTGACCTTCCTTTTGATGCTCCTTTTGACCTTCCTTCTGAGTCTCCTTCTGAGCCTCCTTTTGAGCTTTCTTCGAGATAACAAAATCTGAATGGAAATATAACAATATAAATAAATTGGTTAAAAAGAATACCGAGGCCTATGTTCGATACAGTTTCCTTAAAACAGATTCGTCTCCTCCAGTACGTGCTTTGAGGTTTCGTGAACGTCTATCTCCCAAGATACAATGGTTGAGCAGAGATAGATGCTAGCATAGCACTCCAACGCTTTCGGCGAACTTGAACAACACGAGAACACTATCGAAAACATTGCAAATGCAGACAATTAAAAAGAGGGAGAAGTCCGTAGTTTTTGTCACTACTCTGTTGTGTCTGAAACAGAATGGGAAGCCATCTATTTATAGGCTAAGCGGGGCATTGCGAAAATAAAGAATAACGGCTAAATAATTATGCCGTTATGTAATTAATTCTGTAACCACAGAATTATAACAGCCGTTACTTAGTTAATACCATCAACACACAGGTAATTAACTCAAGAACGGTTAACGGCTTGAGTTGGAAAAAATTAAAACAGAAGGCAAAAATGGGCTTGTCTCCGATCCCGTATTCGCGTACGCAAGTCGTGCGCTCGCGCCCAAGTTTCAACTTGACGGGCCTCTGTCGGAGTCCGGGATTTGCACCCCTGCGCTTGCGCGCGAGGTATAGTACTTGTTACAATAGTTACCACTCAAAAGGAGTGTAACCACATATAAAGCACTTCAAGGCCTTCTTCCTTTCCTATGTGGGACTAGTGCTTTGTCACTTCTCACTTCCAACTCAATGGGTGTTCTTTGAGAAACAATTTCTCATTCACTCACCCATCAAAATACCTCATATTTTCCAACACTTCTCCCTACTAAATGCGAGGATTACATGTGCAGGTTGCGAAAGAAAACCAGATAATTCATAAAGGGCACCTAAAAATGGGAGGGCAATCTTCTACTCTTGCTGACTTTAACATATTTCCTGGCGATACACTTTGGGTGAGGGATTCAAAGATCCATTAGGATCAACATGTTGCTGGTAATTACCTTTTTTTTTGGGTTAGTGCTGGTAATTACCTTTGGGAGCTATGATGAAGACAGGATTCTCCAAAATATTGTGAATTTACTTCATATTTTGCATTAGGAATTTACTGATTGTTGTCCGTCTTCATTTCCTTTTGGCAGGTTGACTTTAGGTTGTCCTCACTGACATTGGGAGCTTGTTTCTAATAGTATGTGATTCATGTGTACTGTTCAGTGTAAGTTTTTATCAGATGTCCAAGATTTTTGTAACACCATCAATTCTTCTGGCTGAATTCATTTTCTGAGACAAAAGAGTATCTTTCTTAAAGGTAATTCTCTCACATATAGAAACGTGATGTTTCTATGTAGACTATGTGCCTGAATATAAGTTCTAGCTATGATATGGAAAAGATCTTCTGAGTCCCAGTTGAAGTGATTTACAGCTCCTGGATGTGTACTTCCAAAACTGACATGTTTAATTCACTGGATAAATAATAAATCCAGGACAAAAAATTCATTGTTGCTGCTTCATTGATTTATTTCCTCCGTATAACAAGCTTGACAGATCTGAATTCTGCCCACATGAAATTCTTATCCCCCTTTTTGAAAGAGGATAGATGGTTTGAAAGAGAATCTACCAAATGTTTATTTTGAGATGTAATTACGGTTTGTCGCGACCCTCCCCCACGAGGCGGGGCGGGGCTAATGGGCCGCCCGATCGCTGGCTTGATCGGACGTGGGCAGCTCCCAAGGTCCATTACCCAAGTCGCAACTGCTGGATATACGTGATCGACCTTCAGTGTGGTCTAGTGACATGTGATGAGTGTACATGCCAAGGAGTCGCCACCAATCGTTTCGTGGAGGGTACGATCGGAAACCCTATTGAATAGTTGGGAGTGGTCTATTCGATTCTGCGGAAACCAGAGAAGTAGGTTCGGGGACTTAGTTACGCCAACTGTCAAAGTTGACGCCCTTTCGGTACCTAAGCTGAATGGTTTATCTGATCCTAGGATTTCATACAAATGAGTGGGGTACAGATCCTAAATCTAGGAGTTCATGCAGATGGGAGATACTACCCTATTAATCACAATCAATAAAAAAAAGTGCGCAAATCGAGGATCCAGTACATGCGGATAAAACACATGAAATCAGCATGGTATCCCTAATGAGGCCCTATTGGCCTAGAGAAATATCAATCAAGGCTTAGGAATGATTTAGACATAATTCACCCATGAGGGGCAGAATCGTAATTTTGAATAATTCGGGGAAAATTTACCCTTAAAAGGGTAAATTTGTCATTTTAGACGAATTGGGAAGTCAAAAGATAGAGGAAATAGGATTGGCCATCAATCCGATCCATTTCCTATTTTTCAAGAATTTCCAGGATTTTTCTGGAATTTAAAAGTGATTTTACCCTTAGAAGGGTAAAATCGTCATTTTAGAAAAAGATGAGAACTGAAAATCTCAAATATTAGGGTTGGTCGTCCACCTGACCCAAACCCTAACTTTAAGCAATTTTCAGGACTTGGCCGGAACAAGAAAGACAATTTTCCCATTGAGGGCAAAATCGTCATTTTGAGAAAAGAGGCGGGACTTGAAAATCCAAACCAAAGAATTGGTCCCCTTCTCGACCCTAATTCTTACTTTGGCATTATCGGTTTTATCTTGCATACACGGCAGAGGCGACTTACCCCTAAAGGGTAATGTCGTTAAGTCTCGAAAGAACGGATAAGAAACCCCAAAAATAGGGTTGGCCAGTTGTTTGTGGTCAATCCACGATTTTTGGGGGTTGCAGGAGTGTCTAGGATTTTTCTACAATTTTTCCACATTTTTTGGAATTTTCTGAAATTTTCTAGAATTTTTTTTGAATTTTCTAGGATTTTTCTGATTTTTTATATTTTTTAAAATCATTTCTGATTATTTTTTTATTTAAAAAAATATGATTCGGACCGGGTCGACCCGACCCACTCGGGTCGGGGACCCGGGCCAGACCCGGACTCGCGAAACCCTCGGCCAAAACGACACCGTATCACGCATTTTTTATTTTCGGATCATCCGAATTTAATCCGACGGTCCCTGATACACCACGTGGATAATCTGTGTCCATTGGATCTGATTACTAGAACCTACGGTCCAGATTGGACGAAGACTTGATCATAACCGTCTGATCGGATTACTTAAACCTACACCTAAAAATTGGACGAAGGCTGATCCATTGTCGATCAATACGCGTGCCACTCTTTTTCCGTTACATTGTGCGGAAATATACAAGGCTTTGTTGTGCCCTTTTCCTTCCATGGGGAAGTCCTCGTCAGAGAAGCTCAATTGGTCTTTTAAAAGGATCGTCCCCACAAAGTCCCCTAATTGTACCTCATTAATTGTTTCAGGGACATGTACTTCATTAAGTATCCTCAACAGTGCGTTCTTATGCTTTTTAGAATTAATGAATAGATCCAATAGGGATATCTGAGCGGGTAACTTCTTCAGCTGTTCTATCACCTCAAACTCGCTGGTTTTGATGATCGATATGAGTTTTTCCGCGTCTTCTTTTGAAACCTCCTTCTTTTCGGATTCGCCCTCCCTGGGGGCATAGAATCGTCCGAACCTCATTACCGCGTCTACCTGTGTGGTCCCATAGTCCCAATGGACTGCTTTAGGATCGTATTCTTCTGCTGGGGGGACTTTTATAGTTACAGTTGCCTGATGAGATATCTCCGGTTTAGTCGCGTCGTCTGTTTCTCCTCGCGGCAGTTGAATCACAACGGGCTTGACTAGGTAGTCTTCCACCCCGCTCATGCTATCAAGTTCTTCCAATCTGATTACCACTGTCGAAGCGACTTCGACCATCGATACGGTGTTGTCAAGTTCTTCTATGCCCTTCGAGGTCTCTGGTTGAGAGAGATCATCCATACCTCCCCATCCGTCCGGTATGATGTCTTTAATTTTCTGATAAAAGCTGGGAGGGGCTGAATATTTCACTTTGAAGTTGTATCCTCCAGAATCTTGACCAAGGTTGTCTATAATTTCGCCCTTCTCAAGTGCGTCGGCCATAAATTTGAGGTCTGCTAGGCTTCGTCTCTTGGCTTCCAGTTCGTTTTCTTCAGACTCTTCTTCTAATTGAGTGACTGGCCCAAGACTGTTTACCAGATTCTCATGTGAGGTACCCTAGGTATTACCCTGCTCAGTCTTGATCACAAAGTAGCTTCCTTCCAAGGATAAAGAAGCTTTGACTCCTTCGAACTCTTCATTGGTGATATCGGACATTATCCACAAGCTCATCATCTTAGCGATGCATAGTTTCTTTTGGTCAGTCGAGATCGCTCCTGCTTTTGGGCATGATGAAGCGGTTACTAGCAGGTCGGTCAACTTAAGCATATCTACCTTCAGCTTAAGGTATTCTTCTTCCCCTTCAGAGAATATTGCCACTACTGCTTGATGATCCGGCAGCGGATTTTCTTGTACATTCGGGGCTGCATTGTCAAATTTTAGAATCTGATTATCAATCAGGGCTTGCACTTTCAGCTTAAGGATATAACAGTTATCCACATTATGCCCTCTCTCGCCCATATGGAAGGTACAGGTCTGGCTCTCATCAAAGCCAGGATATCTTGCAGGGTTTGCCCTAGGCGGTTCTTTCGCCACCAGGTGTTGTTCTAGCAGTATCCGGAGCAGCTTGGATAAAGGCCTCGGGAGCTGGGAGAATTGCTTCTGAGGTTGCTTTCTTCTAGGCTCTTGCACTTTCGGTGTTGACCAGGATGATCCTCCTTTGGTCTGATTGGAATTGCCAAACGGCTTGGGCTTGTGGGGATCTGGTATAAACGCTATGTCCAGTCCGGCTTCTCTCTCCTTTCTCAAGAGATACTGCTTCCTAGTAGGAGCTTCATGAGGCCTTCTTTCTCTCAAGGCCCATTCTAGCCTTTCAGCAACCTTTATCAAGTGTGCAAATGTTTGACACCCAGAAGTGTTCAGCTTGTCGAAGTACTCATAGGGGAGTGCTTTCAGGAATAAGTCGATCAGCTCCTCTTCTGGGATTGACGGCTTTACTTGGGTAGCCAAGGCTCACCACCTCTGAGCATATGTCCTGATTGATTCGCCCCTCGCCTTTGAAGTTCGTAGAAGATCCTCCCTCGTTGGGGCTGTAGCCGTGTTGAACTTGTACTGCCTGAAGAAGTCCTCTGCAAGATCCTCCCATCCATCGTAATCTTCTAGATCTAGCTCAATGAACCATGCCAGAGCGGCGCCAGCCAGACTCTCTTGGAATGTGTTCATTAGTAACGGGATATAATCTGAATAGTGCGCCATCTTGCGCAGGTAATACTTGAGGTGTGATCGGGGACAACCTGTCCCATTGTATTTCCTTACAAACTCTGGCTCTTTATAATCAAGAGGAGTTTCTACTTTAGCGAAAGGAGATATCTTGTTGAAGGGGGTTAACTCGTAACCTTGACTACTCAAGCACTCTTCGATTTTGGCCAGCCTTTTAGCCTCTGCTTCAGTTTTCATGGTATGCTTCCCCTTCTCCTCTTTCTCGAGGTTGATAACAACAGGCGAGGCTTTTGGTTGTGAACGGCTATTTGGTTCATGGACATCCTCCTCTGTATGTTGGGTATCCCTTGTTACTTCTCTATCTGTTACATCAGGCACCGTAGAAGGGCCTGAGTTGTTCTGATTATGGGCGGTTGTCTGTTTAGCTTGGGTGGCCTCCAGCATGGCCTTAATGTCAACCATCATAGTTGCCAGGGCAGTCATCTGAGACTCCAACATGCCCACGCGCGGAGTCAATTCTTGCTGCTCCATTCTTGTCTTAAGGCGAGTACGGAAACGATGTGTTGGCAGTTTCGTGATGAGAGTGTACCTGTTAAAAAGATTTCTAGTGAGTGCTTCGCTTATTTTGGCAAAAAGAAGCAGTTTTAACTCTTTCAGTTGCATGTTTCTTGTCAGTAGATGAGAAAAAGTGGCTGCCTTGTGAGCCTTAGCCTCACATAAGTAGTTCTTTTAGTCATTTCCTGATATGAATCCATGAAATTAAAAGAGGCGTAATTTGTGACGATAGTTTTTATGCATTCGAAAGACATGCTTATATTCATGCTCATGTGTCCAAGATAGTATCTAACAGAAATGAGAATGTATGAGAAGATATCACAGTGTTTGCTTATTTTACACTTGACAGAATAGCCTATTCAAGTCTAGGACGTTTGAGGTCTAAGGTATCCTCATCATCCCAGTATGGATTCCCCTCTTCAGTCTGGGGCTCCTCATCCTCTGAATACGACAGTGGTCCCATGTCTTCGGGTATGTACGGCTCTATTCCCGATACGTACGGCACGATGTATTCAGGTATGTAGGGCTCGACAAGGCTTCGTCGGGTCGCTTTGAAGTGTTGAATGTATTCTGCGGTGGCTCTATGAGTGTTTTCTTCTCGAGTCATGTCTTCTGGCCAACTTATTTCTTCAGCCTGAGAATTCTTCAAAGAGCGTATGATGGATGCCACCTTGGCTTCAAATTGTCTCTTCTCCTCCTCTGTGAGAGTCTTGCTCGGTAAGTCAAAAGAAAAGGTATCGGGTTGTGGTGGAGAAGGGATCCCCTGTAGCGCCCCAAACTGTCGGATCACCCTCTTCGGATAGTATGCTGTAGCACCCGTGAATCCTAGCAAGGGGACTGGACCTTTGTCACCACAGGCCAATCTGACTTTGCCCAGCATTGGCAACCTTAGCCGCCATTGGAGTTGTTCGGGCTTTAGAATTTTAAGGAAGTTCTTCCACTCTACAAAGTTGAACTTCAGAATGCGTGTATGTGTTCTGACAAAGGTTTTAAGAGGATGTGCATCAGGGCTGATTTCAGTGAAACCCATGCGGATGTGGAATTGTCTGATATGGGATGTGAACCACAGATACAAAAGATCACTAGAGGCTCTAAAGATTCCCTTTTTATTTTTCCTGAAGCGATTTAGGGAAAGGAAGGTCTCGGCAAGGAGGATGTTTGAGTAATCCCACCCACAACAGACTTGTCTAGCTACTACGGCCATGATAGGGTCAAAGGGGACAGATGAGATCGGGAATAGTACAAAGCTAAAGAATGCCAAGACAAAGGCTCTACTAGATTTGGTTCCTTTAGCAGCAGGGAGGCAGGAAAATCGATCTATAAGGAAAGACAAGGAGACTCGTCCAGTATTGCTTTTTGCATTTGCTTTGACTTCATTTAGACCTGTATCAAGGAACTCAGCCAACTGACTCAGGGGTTCAAATCCTATGGGGGGTCGGACGGGCGTAGGAGTGAACTCAACTCCGATGACGGCGCTGTATTACTCGATAGTGGGAGTAATCTCTAGTCCTTCCATGCAAAATGTAGTGGTGGTAGGATCCCAATAGAGCGCCATGGCTTGGATAAAGGCAGGTGGACACTCAATCTTCAGCAGGTCTAACAGGTATCCTAGCCGTGATCCAGCATACTTTTGGGTAGCTTCACCCATGCTGTCCCACCATGATTGAAGTTCGGCCCGGGGGATTTTGAATACTTGAATATCATTCTTTCCCATGAAGTCTAAAATATGCAAATGATTTTGAAAAGTCAATCGTCAAAAATTACTTCAAACGTATGAACGTGCAGATGTCATGAGATATGCATGAGCTAACTCGATTGCATAGTTCGATTGGAGAAATGGAAATTAGGACCTTTTTCAGGTCTTGAAAGCCTGACTCAAAGCCTAATTCGAATTTCAAGGAAGTGAATTATGAAATTTAGTCAGGTTTACTCAGTGACTAAGGGAAATAACAACGTCACATTCCATTGGTCAATACATCAAAAGAACAAAGTTGAGTGAACTTTTATTACAATCAAAGTGTTTTAATGGAAGAAAGGTAAAGAGAGATCTTTCAAACAAGAAAGCTATAAAAGATCGTTGGAATGTGAGGGTCTAAATCACTCTTTTCCTAGGGGTCTATCCAAATGATAGTTGGTCGGGAGTTTTCCTCTAATCAAGTGTAAATGAGTCGTCTTCAGTGTTTTGGTCGAGAGGCTGTAGTTCTTCTGGCCATTCTCTGGTCCATGGTACGACGACTTTAGGAGCCTTCTCGGGTTTCGCCTTCTTGAGCGTGATACGCTTCGGTTTTGTCTTGATTGCGGGGCGCCTCTTTCTTCCCCAGAAAGTGACCATGGGCACACTTTCTCTGGCCAGTAGTTCAGCCTTCCGACGGGTATATGCTTCTCTGGCCAACTGGTTACGACGCTGTCTCTTCATCTCCAGATAGTCCTTAAACATTTCGTCCGCTTGTCGCTTGAATCTGATGTTATCAACGTAATAGCAGGTTTGACAGTCTTCCGCATATCCTAGCTTATGTCCAGTCAGCTCCCGATCATGCACGAATCTAGTGAAGTGTAGCCTTGTGTTTGGTTCAGGGCGAGTGACTTTCCTCAGGTATTCAAAGGTCACCAATTCTGTCGAGCTTTTAGGGAATAGCGACATCCTACCTTATTACCATTGCTGTTTCAATTAGTCACTTGAGCGATTTGCATGATGTGAATGCACATGAATGTATGTAATGCATGAGTTATATCATGGAGCAGGGAATAGTAAAGTACATCGGAAGTAAATGCCTTACCAACCATACCTCGAGGAATGTGGAATGTCCCCCTTTTATCAATGGGCGGTTTTAGGTATACCAACCATCCATAGACATGCGCATGAGACAAGTGGGTATACTCTAAGAAATCAAAAATCAGGTGAGGAACCTACGGCTTAGGCTCTCACGATCCACACGAGGCAGATTCCTCCCCAAGGGTACCTACCCAAGAGGGCTAGACATCGCCAATGCAGATGATGAGCGGGAATGAGTACAAAAGTCTCAAGTGCCATCAAACACAAGATCCTTTTCGCACCATTTCCCTATCTAAGGTAACCTAGGGGTGGTTACAGTCGGGGTTTGACCGCCAGTGTGTGCAATGTGTCGTGATCATCACAATGCAAAGTCATGCACAGTAGCTTGTATCAAAACACCGCTTCAGTATGTGCATAAAAATAAACATACATTCCCAACTCCAACCTGCAGGAAAAAATGTCAACAATCACTCCACCCCTTTATTTCTCCAATCTGCAAAAACATATAACACAATGGTTAGTGTACGTACCTCACCTTCGAGAGCATCTGCAGAAAACAAGGTCAGATAAACCAAACAACTTTTTAATCGGCTTAAGTCCTTTGGAATCCGTAACCAGAGATTCTGTTTTAGAATAAGTCCCCAGCGGAGTCGCCAGTCTGTCGCGACCCTCCCCCACGAGGCGGGGCGGGGCGGGGCTAATGGGCCACCCGATCGCTGGCTTGATCGGACGCGGGCCGCTCCCAAGGTCCATTACCCAAGTCGCAACTGCTGGATATACGTGATCGACCTTCAGTGTGGTCTAGTGACATGTGATGAGTGTACATGCCAAGGAGTCGCCACCAATCGTTTCGTGGAGGGTACGATCGGAAACCCTATCGAATAGTTGGGAGTGGTCTATTCGATTCTGCGGAAACCAGAGAAGTAGGTTCGGGGACTTAGTTACGCCAACTGTCAAAGTTGACGCCCTTTCGGTACCTAAGCTGAATGGTTTATCTGATCCTAGGATTTCATACAGATGAGTGGGGTACAGATCCTAAATCTAGGAGTTCATGCAGATGGGAGATACTACCCTATTAATCACAATCAATAAAAAAAAGTGCGCAAATCGAGGATCCAGTACATGCGGATAAAACACATGAAATCAGCACGGTATCCCTAATGAGGCCCTATTGGCCTAGAGAAATATCAATCAAGGCTTAGGAATGATTTGGACATAATTCACCCATGAGGGGCAGAATCGTAATTTTGAATAATTCAGGGAAAATTTACCCTTAAAAGGGTAAATCTGTCATTTTAGACGAATTGGGAAGTCAAAAGACAGAGGAAATAGGATTGGCCATCAATCCGATCCATTTCCTATTTTTCAAGAATTTCCAGGATTTTTCTGGAATTTAAAAGCGATTTTACCCTTAGAAGGGTAAAATCGTCATTTTAGAAAAAGATGAGAACTGAAAATATAAAAAAATATTAGGGTTGGTCGTCCACCTGACCCAAACCCTAACTTTAAGCAATTTTCAAGACTTGGCCGGAACAAGAAAGACGATTTTCCCATTGAGGGCAAAATCGTCATTTTGAGAAAAGAGGCGGGACTTGAAAATCCAAACCTAAGAATTGGTCGCCTTCTCGACCCTAATTCTTACTTTGGTATTATCAGTTTTATCTTGCATACACGGCAGAGGCGACTTACCCCTAAAGGGTAATGTCGTCAAGTCTCGAAAGAACGGATAAGAAACCCCAAAAATAGGGTTGACCAGTTGTTTGTGGTCAATCCCCGATTTTTGGGGGTTTCAGGAGTGTCTAGGATTTTTCTACAATTTTTCCACATTTTTTGGAATTTTCTGAAATTTTCTAGCATTTTTTTTGAATTTTCTAGGATTTTTCTGATTTTTTATATTTTTTAAAATCATTTCTGATTATTTTTTTATTTAAAAAAATATGATTCGGACCGGGTCGACCCGACCCACTCAGGTCGAGGACCCGGCCCAGACCCGGACCTGCGAAACCCTCGGCCAAAACGACACTGTATCACGCGTTTTTTTATTTTCAGATCATTCGAATTTAATCCGACGGTCCCTGATACACCACGTGGATAATCTGTGCCCATTGGATCTGATTACTAGAACCTACGGTCCAGATTGGACGAAGACTTGATCATAACCGTCTGATCGGATTACTTAAACCTACGGCTACGATTAAAACCTAAGTCTTAATCTGAACCGTCCAATCCTACTAATCTGAACGACGTCGCCTCCTAGCTAACCCATACGGCGCCGTTTCCATCATTTTTTATTTCCGATTTAAAATCATTTTCGAATTATCCTAATTTTTAATCGGACGGCCACTATTTGTTGGACTCGATTAACCTAGACCGTCCGATCTAAGCTGACTCGCCCTAACAGCCTAACGGTCGAGCTGACTCGACATTCACGTGGACCAATCACGTGTTGCCACCTAGACCCTTGACTTGTTGACCTGCCACGTATGCGTCATCTTCAACCTCGCGACCACCTCTGAACGAACGGCCACGACTCTCCGGCGATGATCCAACGGTGGAACCTTAACGGAATCGAATGAGACCGGCGGCGATCGACTCGTCTATGCTTCGTACGCAACATATCACAAGATTACACGATTTCATTCACAGGATCGAGCGCGAGCAAGCACGAACCAGTACGTACACATATACTCTAATCACTCGATTCATGCCGTATTAAACCAATTCATTAACAGGGAAGCATCATTCAATGTTCAGGAGACTTACCTCGAGCTTCGATGGAGCTCGCTCGGCCCAGATTTGGCTGGGTGAGAATGAACAATGTTCGGCAATGGAGGTTGAATTGGAAGACTGGATTCGATGTATTAAGACAAAATCGATGCAAGAAAGATATGCGACGATGGTCAGTGATGTTCGGGGGATAAAACGCCTGCTCTAATTCGAACTATGATGATCGGAATCGAGTTCCGCCATTAAAGCACAGTGAGAAAGCTCGAAGGTTGAACTCACCTGTTTCGGAGCGATAGGTCGCGCGGCTGGTGGCGATCGCTTCTTGGCACTCTAAGCGAACCTCTGACGGTCTTCTTCAGCTTCGGTTTGGCCAGAGATGGCCCAACCAGCGCCTTGCAGTCGAGCTCAAGTTCTCGACGACGGGCGGTCGGAGAACGAGCCCTCTCTCGCGTTTTCTTTCTCTCTCTCGATTCAGTTTCGCCCTCTGCAACTGAATCCCCCTCTCCTCCCTGTTCTAGAAGGTCTAATAGTTTTATATCTGTTAAGGAGTTTTGACGCCGATTTGGGGAAAGGAGGGTCGGTGACCTCCGCACGTGAAAACACGTGCGAAATGGTCACCGACGACCGGTAATCGACGGGCATGAAATGGAAAATATGTTCGGGACCTCCGGTGATCGCATTTGGCACGAATTTGGACAAATTTCATCTGAGTTCTGTCGCCGTTGACTTTTGCAGGTGCCGCAGCCTTGACCAGCCGATTATTCTCCGTTCCGGCGACCATTGCTCGTGTTTTTGGTTCGAATCGACGGGTAATGATTCGAGGAACAAAACCCCTCTTCAAACTCTTCCAATCATGGCCGTTTTCACCCTCAATTTTGCCATTGAAATTGACCCTGACACTGTTCATTCGTACGGTTCTTTGAGGAAGAAGAAGACACTGTTCTGGACCGGTTTGACCGGTTCAACCGGCGGTCAGACCTGTCCGAACCGGTCCCGACTTGCAATTTTTCAAATTAAATCCAAATTAACAGGAAATTTTTGCCATTGAACCTCATAATCGAATCTAGGGCATGAATTCTATCAAAAAATATTATTTTTCCCAAAAGTTCATATCAATTTCAACAAGAACCCCAAATTTTCTTTTAATTGCAAATTGGGGAATTATGCAATTAAAGGTTCAAATGATCAAATTGGGTCAAATTACCTGTGCCAATCAATTCAAAATGGTGAAACCCATTGGGCAGTATGTTCAATTTGCAATGATAGCCCTTGAATTGAAAGTAATTTCAATTATGCTCAATTTCAAGGACTAAAAATGCAATTTTAGTACGTAATTTTGCCAAATTCGTGCAATTGAGCAATTTGCACAAACAATTGGGCTAAATTGAAATAGAGGATAATTAGATTTAATGTCAAGATCCTAGAAAATGCAAAAATTGCAAATTAAAAGACTCAATTGATATTTTTTTCTCAAATTCAATAGTATGGGTTACAAAGGAACATCCACAATTGAATCTGATTTTGAACTTTTTGTGAGGTCAAAAATACAAGGGATTAAAAATAAAAATATTGGCTATTTTTACATATTTTTGTGACCTCAAATGCTATTTTTCTTGATTTTTTTTTTGAGTATTTTCCTATTTTTCAAAAATACTAAAAAATATAAAAAATGTGAAAAATTATTTTTTATTCAAGAATGGTTCCTTGGGCTTGGTCAAGGCCACCAAAGTTGATTTTGTAATTTTCTGACTTTTTATGGATTTTTTGTGATTTTTTCAAAAATAAAGCTGAAAAAGACTTGGTCGAAAATTAGGTGTCGACACGGTTGATAGTCAATTTCATGAAAATGATATCGAGGCATATTTTCTTTGAAAGTTTGTTTTCTGGTCATGCAAGATTTATATGATAGTACTCCGAAAAGGTCACTGTTATTTGTGCTCAGTCGGGGATGGGGCTACTTGAACTTGATTGATATCCAACATCTGTTAAATGTGCAAGAGAAGAGATCCATTTTCAGTATCCACTTAGTAGAGTGAGGGGTCCAGGGCCTTGGGAGAAGAATGGCATCCTCTCAGTCAGATCTGCCTATCATTTCCACGGGAAATCAGCTTCCTTGAAGTCTTTACAGTTTCCAGCTCTATGCATTCTAGGATTGCAACTGGCTGCTTCACCATCCTAGCTTAGATCACGTGTTCCAAATAATGATATACCTATTCCACTGAGGATCAGTTGAATGTATCTTTTCCGTTATAGAGTTATATCTCTGTATTCTGTCTTCTCTTTTGCTTCCTTTGATTGGGTCTCTCGTGGTTGGCATCCTAACGTACCTCACTAATGTCTCACAGTCAACGTTTGTAGCACCTCCTTGGAGCTGGAAACAATGATGAGACGAGTGTGTAATTCTAGTTTGAAGGGTCATGGAACAATCTATTGGTAAATAGGAACCATCCATTCATAGTAACAAAGTGAAAAAATGATGAGAACTCCTAAAGTTAGACGTTTCAATTCTTATAGTGACAGATTTTCTTGTGCATTCACAAAGGTTTCTACTGTCAATTCCGAATGCACTTTACCAATAAGATAATGATATTCAGCTTCATCAATTCGAATTCTAGCTCAAACAGCAATAGCATGGTACCTCATTCAATGAAAGCGAGATAGTCCTACCTTCACAATTACATACAGCATTGCTCATGTAAAAGAGCAGTTTCTTTTTTTTTCTTTCTCACCTAGCTTGGGAGGAGCGAAAAAAAAAAAACCCTAAAGCCGCCCCGATCCGACCCTCTTTTTTGTCCAGTCGATATTCGGTTCGGGTCAGGTTCGGGCTGGGTAATGCAAGCAGCGCTTAAGGTTCGGGTCGGTTCAGGTAGTATAAAAACCCTACCCTATCCTACCCATTGACACCCCTAGGTATATGTGGACCTTGTTAGCCAGTTATGGGCAAACATGGAATGATTGCCAGACCAACCGCCTACAGGCCCAATATTCTTCTACTTTGTTTTTTTTGGTCGAATACTCTTGTGCTTTTTTTTTTGGACGGGAGTACTCTTGTACTTCGAAACCAAGTTCTGTAATGATTTTTTTTTTTTTTTACTTTTGGGTCGAAATGTAAACAACTTCTTTAATGTATCATTTCCATTCGCGATATGCTTAAGAAAAGTGGAAGTTCCATAGGGAGAAGTTGATCAAACCAAGCTTTTCCGTTTTATCTTCGTGATTCATTTGGTGAAAAAGGCAGCAGAGAGAGGGATTAAATTCGCCAAGGCGATATCGATATCCCCACATACGGCAGCAAGCACTCAGTCCCCAAGAATTTAAGTCACTAGACAATGACCCAAGCCGGTCCAGACGGTGTACCAGACATTTGTGCTAGTTCATTCATGTTGCTTTTTTTTTTCCCTCTCTGGTGTTTCCGCATCAATTTAATCACATGATCATGTATTTTCTTCATTTATACGACCACAATTGTAATTCGCATTTAGGCGCGGGAGTCCTTTCATTCTATTCGGAATGAAGTAAATCTAAATACAAGCCCAATATCGCAACAATGCTGCCAAGTCCTTACAAGCATTACAAGTCAATCAACGACATCCCACAAACCAAAATTCACAGGCTTAACAAGAAATCACAAAATGTCTCCAAAGCTCAAAATAAAAAATTGCTCATATTAACTAGAGAGCTCAATGCCCCATCTCGAACAAAAAGCTTTAACTGCATCACTCAAGAACAAATTCGATTCCTGCAACACGGCTTGAATTGAAACCCTGACAGAGAAAGCAACTGACTTAATAACTCGTGCAATCCAAGGAACAACACGATCGTGCAAATATGATGGATAGCTCCATTACAAGCAAGCTTTAGCACAGTTTTATGCAGAGATTTTCCCTTAGCAGTTCGAAGTATCCATTCAAACTCTAAATCCCATGCTGTGTTCATAAGGATAGTATTACTTCAAGTAGAGATAAGAGGAAAAGGAAACCAAAGCACAGGAGGCAGACATAAGATCAAGCAATGAAAAATTTCAAGTGCAAATCCCATGAAAGATAGCATCACTCTGTTTGTTGATGCTAGAACAGATGATTGCTTCAGAAAGCTTATTTGCCAAAGCATTTGTCCATCAACGTTCTTCCTACAGTAGCTTTCCCTATTTTACATGCTACCCGGCCGCTGACGTCAGTCACTAAATTCCAGTTATTCATGATAAAGTGCAACCCGTATAATAAATTTTTGACAAAAGGAATTTAACCTGAGATTTCGCTGCTTGCTAGGTTACTGAATTGAAATCTCTAAGGTTGTCAAGTCATATGGGATGAAATTCAACTCAAACAAGGTGGCAACCTGCTTACACTGCAAGCATCGTAAGGCATATCAACTTGCACACAAAGTTTTACCATCACACTTTCACTTGACGGAAGAGCGATAAACTACATCATATAAAAGAGTACCAAAATTTGTCCATATTCATGTCAATTCAGCACATACGGTGCGACCAAACATGAATTTGTCGATATCAAGATAGCAAAGCCTCATGCATTTATAACTGCGAGGGAAGAAGAGGCGAACTCTCTGAGAATCAAAGGGTCAATGCATCAAGAATTCAAGTTTCACAGAAAAGGTGAAGATACTGTGTCCTCAGAGAAATTGCAATTTAAAAATATGAAAACGGAACCTGAACAATCGTCTTTCTAATGGCACAAAAAGAAAAACAACACATTTCAAGAGAACGTCAATAGAGTACAAATAAAGGAAGTCATGTCTCAACGTGAGGAATGGAACCTCTTGAAAACAGTACAGCAGATCAAGAGCATATGCAACTCCTACTATTGCAATCCGCGAGAAAAACCAATTGACAGACATCCAGGATAAGAGGTACTAGCTGGACCATAGCGCTACCAGAACAAATTAATTGATACTTAACCAGGACAAGAGGTTGAAGTACCGAGTCATTGTGAAATTCCACAAGGTTTGAGCTGGCATCAACCGCAACTGCATTGATTGTGTTTCCTTGGTAAAGACATGCATGGTTCTGGGAATGGCCATATGGTAGACAATTTATCTTGAATCTATGCTGCGTAGTTTAAAGAGATAACTATCCATGAAATTTGATGGCCTTCCGCTTTGGCTTTTCCATCCACTTGGCTGCTCTTCTCTCCAGCATTCTCACACCTCGCGCAAGCCATCTAGGTCTCCTCGTTTCAAATGCCATGTATGCTATCGAAATACCAATTACGATTCCGGATGCATAACCTATCCACACTGCTTTCCATACGAACCAACTCTCATGCCCCTTGTGGTTGAAAGTTGACAAGGATGGCGGTGGAGGAGGTGGAGCATCGCCAGGGCATGCTTTTCGCAATGGAGTTCCACATAAGCCTGGATTCCCACTAAATGAGTCGCTTGAAAATGTGCTTAATTGCTTGTCTTGAGGAATTCGACCATTGAGTTGGTTGTTCGAGAGGTTTAAGTACTCAAGGGATGCCATATCTCCCAGTACTCTAGGAACTTCCCCATTAAGCTTGTTCAAAGAGAGATCAAGTGCTTCAAGATTAGTCAATCCCCCTAGAGTTGGAGGGATAGAACCCGTAAGATGGTTGTGTGACATGTTGAGCCCTTTGAGAGAGTAGAGGTGTCCAAAGACTCCAGGTATGTCTCCTTCGAAAAAATTGTGCGACAAGTCGATGGTTGTAAAGATGGTCAAGATCTTCACTAGCGTAATCACCCGCCCTTTCATTGTCACGGTCACAGAATTTTCATATGACTCCGATCCGAAAGACTCTGTCATATATAATGATTTTTGTTGCCCATTTTCGCCATTCATCATGCCTCTAAGGTTCATTATCAAATTGGTTGGCAAAGGGCCGCCAAAATTATTTTTGGAGAGATCCAAAATGCGTAACTTGGGAAAGAGGTCGGCTTCCTTCGGAATATCCAAAAGGCCCTCAAAATTGTTGGACCTCAAAATGAGAACTTGTAACTCCGGAAGTTTTCCCAACCATATTGGGAATGTATCCTTTATCTGATTGCTACTGATATCTAGAACTTCCAGATATTTACAATCGACAAGGGACTGCGATAATGTGCCTTCAAACTGATTTTGACTAAAGTCAAGAGTCTTCAAGTTATTTCTCGAAGAAAATGATTGAGGAATTGTACCCTCAAGGTGATTCATTCGCAAGTTCAAAACTGACAGACCGGTGCTAAAATTCATTAAGCACCGAGGCAAGCTACCTATTAAGCTGTTGTTAGACAAGTCCATAACCAGGAGCTTTGTAACATTGCAGAACCAAGAAGGGATTTTTCCTGTCATCTTATTACTTGCAATGGAATAATAAGATGTCATGGGAGATGGAAGCGGAATTGGCCCTTCAAACTCGTTGTTGGACAGATTTATTACAAACAACGAGGTGTTTGAGAAGATATCATTGACCTCATGGTGACTGAGAAATAATGATGTGGAGTTCACGCATTTGGTTTGGGAGTGCGGTAAGGGCCCTTGGAACTTGTTGCTGCTCAAGTCTAGAAGCTCAAGATTGGTCATATTACCAAAACATTGTGGCATGTTCCCGGAGAGATGATTGTTAGACAAATTCAAATAAGAGAGTGAACTCAACTGGCAAATCGAAGATGGGATCTCACCGGTGAAGCCATTGCGAGAGGCATCGAAGTAGGACGTGGAAAGTGGAGGCAACGGGAGTGATCCTTGGAATGAGTTGTTCTGAAGATTTATATATGACAATCTCTTCCAATACAATGGTGGTATACCTCCCTCCAGAAGGTTATGAGAAAGATATAAGAATTCCAACGTCTCATGGCTTATTCCCCAAAACCACCTCGGGATCTCCCCACTTATCCTATTGGAAGAGAGGTCTAAGAAATTTAATCTTTGTAACGAATTCAGGAAAACAGGGAACTTGGTCAAGTTGCAAGAAGGCAACCGCAAAATTTCAAGCTTCGGGAATGCATGGCTCGGTCTATCGTAGGTTATATTTAGTTCCTGAGAAACACTAAGCGCCCGTAGATTTTCAAGCTTCGTAAACATTTCAAACTCGACGACCCCGCTGAAGTTATTCCCGAGAAGTTGTAGGAATTGGAGTTGTTTGAGATTTCCCAACGCTGAGGGGATGGGTCCTGTGAATTTGCACCCTGCAAGATTAAAAAAAAATGTTTAAACTCTTCATTTTTCCAAATTAAATCGGGTATTTCGTCAAAAAAAGAAAAAAAGAAAAAGAAGAAGAAGCTCGTACCCCAGAGAGACAAGTGCGCAAGAGGACCAGTCCAATTGGATTTGGGAAGAATCCCAGACATGCCTTCATTGGTGAGGTTTGGGAATCGAAAAACACTAACTGGGAATATACCCCTTAAGGAACAATTAATAACGCTTAAATATGTCAAAGAAGAAGACAAATTCGCAAAGGACATTGGTGAAACCGTGGACATGTCTATATAATCGAGAACAAGCTTTCTCAATACTGTTAGGTTCTGAGCAAGCATTGTGAAGATAGGATTTTCCAACCTGAGAGAAGAGGGTGAGTTTGATACATAAATAGAAGAGAGATCAAGCGAGACTAGGTTGGAGAGGCGAGAGATTTCACTGGGAACAGTACCCGAAAAGTACGAACTAGAGAGATTCAAATGAGTCATCTTTACAAATGCGCTCAGACTAGGCGAAATGTGTGAGCCAGTAAAGTTATTACTGAAAAGGTTGAGGTCCTGAAGATGACGAAGGAGAAAGAGGGAGCTATTGGAATGGAGAGCACCGCGAAGCCAACTGCAAGAAAGGTTGAGACCGACGAAGTCACCGGTGATACCGTCGCAAGTCACACCGTCCCACGAGCAGCAGTCCACGCTCTTGTTCCATGAGTTTGTCTTCGGATAAGGTGTATAATAACTAGGACAAAAGCCGGACGCCATGCTGTCGACCACGAAGGAATTCTTAAAACGGAGCAAGGCATCGTGTTGGTCAGGAGGGCAGAGCGGGGAGACAAAGGGAAGGGAGGAGGAAAGTAAGAAGAAGAGGAAAGAGAGGAGGAGCTGATGACACTCCATTTTTTTGCAATTTAGAATATGCGAGGGAGTTGATGAACGATGGTGGTGGAGTGGAGACCGCGGAGAGCTTCAATTTATTGATGTAAAGCCCTTCTCAAGTGTGAAGTCATCGACACGACACGACGCGAGTCTTCTCACATGCATGGGTTGGTCGCACATGTTGATGTGCGTGCGACGGTAATGGTTGTGCTGACTGCTGACCCATTTGTTTAATTTCTTAATAAAACTAAATAAATAAATAATATATAATATTTGCCCACACATGGTCAGCAACCGTTGCTGACCACGTGAAGTGCGTGTGGGACATGGGGCGCACACGATCAGTAACGACTGATCCTTTTCTTTTACGTGCAAACCACTCTGGATGTGCGCGTGGGTTTTTATAGACGAAAACGAAAAAGAACATTTTTTTTTATACACGCTTGAGCAGTTTAAAGCAGAAAAATTCAAGTGACCAAAATTCAACAGCGCGAAGACTTATTACCACGGAATTAAGGTGGTGATTTTCGCGAGTTCATTTTTCCGTTTAACTTTACGATTAGTGGTGTGTCTGGACTAGAGATCCGATATTTGTGTGGCTCGAACAAAGCACATCTTATTCGACACTTTACACTGTCACATTCATATTCCCAATATGAAAACTGACAAAAGTATTGTTCAACGCACTTTATCATGTGGTTCGACAACTCGATATGGAAATTGATAAAATGGCTTTAGAAAAAGTGAGACCGCATCAGCTGGCAGCCATTATTGATGAGCAAAATACATAATTAGTCACGATAATAACAATAACGCACAACAGTGTGAAAGCATCAAATAATTATTGAGAGCAAATAACAGCCTAGAAATGTTATTCGACACTTTACTCATAAACATGATCCAAACAATATAAAGAGGACAATTTTTCTTTCTTGTTTCCTTTTCTTTTTTATCTTTCACATTTCTCCTCCATCTCGCTTGTGACAGTGGGCTATGCGATCTCACGGCAGTCGGCGAAGGGAGCCCTCGCCAGATCAGACGAGACCAGCCGCCGCCTGCGGCCACCGGCGAGGGCAGCCCTTGCCCTGTCCATGTCTCTTGTTCTTCGATCTTAGTTGTGCTGAGGGGAACCCTTTCCGCCAGCGTCCCAGTTGGCCCCGAGTTCCCCGACTGGCACGTCGCGGTTGGCTTGGCTCCTCTCAGCCTCTGTACCTCCGTCTCCCTCCAAGTAGCCCGCTGCACTATGAAGCTTACAATAACTTTTAGAAAATTGTCTCACCAACTTTAAGAAGTTGTAACTTTAAAATAAGATAAACAAATCGCAATTTAGGATGTAAAAATGCAAGAATCAAATCACCATCACCATCACTATCACCGTGACTCACGCTCCCAATATTCCAAGTAAGAAAATCTCTTGTCTTGCATGGCAAAAAGTATTGTTCAACAAAGCTGATCAATAGTACGACATCCTAATCAAGCAAAAAAGAAAGTCAAGTCAACTCTCCTCCATTATTTAGAACCAAAAAAATCTTGCTGCTTATTTATTTATTTAGTTTTCCTTCTTTTGATAATTGGACTCCCGAACTCTTTGAGCACTCCATTAATCTAGGACTGAAAAACACTTGATTAACCTAAAATCTGGCTGCTTGCTTGGTTATTGAATCAAATCTGCGAGGTTAGTCAAGTCATTAAACTCAAACGAGCAGACATTCTGATTACACTGCATGCATCATAAGGCGATATCAACTTGCAAAACGGAATTTTACCTTCACAAGTCCTTTGAAAGAAGAACAATAAGTTGCATCAGAAAGAATATTCAAAATTTATCCCTACATGCAAGTCAATCCAGCACAAAAAGTGCAACCAAAGATAAATCCTTTCAAACCATGACCGTAAACATACCAAAATAGCAAAACTTTCATTCACTAAATTGTTTGGAAGTGCTTCATTCTATTCATTCGTAGTGATTTGGGTTGGACTTTCTAACAATTGCAATGGACTTTCTAACAATTGCAACTAGGGGAATGCTTAAAGCGTCTTCACAAATGTGTTCTCACATTGATAACTTAAAAAAATTAAGCTGATAGGTGGAGGGAGACCAAATGAATATAAAGAGTATACTGGATCCGTTGTTAAGCTATGTGGGACAACTACTTCAACAATACAACCACGACTTAAGGGCTAGAGAAGTGTCTCCAAACCCTCTGTCATGTTTGTGGTTCTAATCTTTTCCAGATTAGACCTAACCTTGATTTAACAAGCAGCTGCCGGCTTCACTCCTTTTCTCTTTGCAATGTCTTGAAGGGCCCTAACATTGCTTGGTGGACTTCCTTTAGAATCGTTTTCATCGAGGATTTCACCACCACAGTCCTGAACCACATCTTCCAGAGTCACTATCTGTTTCAGCCATTCCAACATAACATGAGCAAGGTACCATGTAAGATTCCTAATGCAATGTAATAACAAAACCAATCACACTGTAAATGTTTAGAGAAAAGTATTTTCACATGAAAAGAAGACATCAATCACAAGCGCAATGAAACAATTTTGTCACTGCCAAGATGACAAATTATGGAGTGTATTAACCTACCGTGAAGCTAAGGAAATTATACTGCCCCCCCTCATAGATTTTCCCATTCTATGGTTCGCCTTTTCAAAAGCATTTTTACATCAAAGGTGTTCTTCCCACGGTAGCTTTCTCCATTTACATGCCACCGTGCTGATGACAACAGTAGCAGAATTTCAGTTATTCGTAATAGAGTGCAGTCAATAAGATTTCCACAGAGACTTTAACCTGAGATTTAGCTGCTCGCTAGGTCACCGAATCGAATCTGCAGGGTTAGTCAAGGCATGTGGATGGAGATTAAAAGCGAAATAAGGTGACAATTTGATTACATTACGAGCATCATAACGCGACCAGTTGAGGTTTAACGGTACACGCAAGAAAATGGGTCAACTTAAGAGGAGCGAATCAATTGGGAAATGTTGAATGGCGTTGGATATTTATTCGGAACTCGAAAGTGCCCATCGTCCTCGTCGGTCCAAAATTCGTTTTCATGTCGGGCTTAAGGTGTCGAAATCACCACGCCTCTAATCCCGAATGTAGAGGTGGCAAATGGGTGGGTTGGGTTGGGTTTGGGTCGGGTCGAATATGGTCCGACCCATATTGACCCATCTGACCCATATTGACCCATATTTAATGACCCAAACCTGATCCGGGACTAACCCATACCCGACCCGACCCGTTTTGACCCATATTATCAAAACACAACAATATTTTAAGAAAATAATATTACTAAAATACTTCCCGACCCCGGTCACTGCACTAGCCCCGTCCCTGGCCCTTGCCCTGCCCCCGTCCCTGGCCCTTGCCCTGGCCCTGGCCCCTGCCCCGGGACACAGCCCCGGCCCCGGCCCCAATACCGGATCCCGACCCCGGTCTCGGTCTCGGCCTCGGCCTCTGCCCCGGGACCCGGCACCGGGACTCGACCTCGGGACACGGCCCCTGCCCCGGCCCAGGACACGGGACACGGCCCCGGCCGCGGTCCCGGCCCCAGACCGGGGACACGGCCCCTGGACCAGGCCCCAAGACCCGATCCCGGCCCCAGCCCCGAGACCCGATCCCCGGACCCGGCCCGGAGACCCGATCCTGGGACCCGGCCACGGCCCCGGCCCCGAGACACAACCCCGGCCTCGGCCGCGAGACCCGATCCTGGCCCCCCGGCCCCCGTCCCGGACTTTGCCTCGGGACACAATCCCGGGACCAGGCCCCAGCCCCGGTCCCGACCCCGAGTCCCGATCCTGGGACCGGGCCCCGAGACCCGATCCCAGCCCCCCGGCCCCAGCCCCGGTACCCGATCTCGGGACCCAGCCCTGAGACCCGATCTCGGCCCTGGCCCCGGCCTCGAGACCCTATCCCGGGACCCGGCCCCGGCCCCGAGACACGGCCTCGGTCCCGGCCCCGGGACCAGGCCCCTATCACGGCCCTGGCCCCGAGACCCAATCCTGGCCCCAGGACCCGGCCCTGAGACCCAATCTCGGCCACTCGGTCCCGGCCCCGATCCCGGGACCCAGCCCCGGCCTCGGCCCTGGCCCCAAGACACGATCCCGGGACCCGGCCCCGGCCCCGAGACACGGCCCCGGCCCCGGCCTCGGGACCCGGCCCCTGCCTCGGCCCAAAGACCCGGCCCCGAGACTCGATCCCAGCCCCCCGGCCCCGCTCTCGGCCCCTGCCCCGGTCCCCGCCCCGGCCCCGAGACCCAATCCCGGCCCCGGCCTCGAGACCCGATCTCGGGACCTAGCCCCGGCCCCGAGACACGGCCCCGGCCCCGGGACCCGGCCCCGATACTGCCCCGACCCCCGGCCCTGAGACCCTATCCCGGCCCTGGGACACGGCCCCGGCCCCCTGCTTCGAAATTCAGCCTCGGGACCCGGCCCGGTCACAGGACTATTTGTAACTTGTTAAAGGATGTTGTCCTTATGGGTCGAAAGTGGGTCAATATGGGTCGAAAATGAGTCAATATGGGTCGAAAATTGACTTAAGTGTTACCCATTGTTGACCCATTTTTAGTGAACCATTTAAAATTTAATGACCCATATTTGACCCATTTTTTACAAATATAAGTCAAATATGGGTTTGTGACCCATATTGCCACCTCTACCCGAATGCAGACGGAATGAATGCGAAATTGTGTCAGCTTAATAGCTTTTGGGTTAGGGGTCAAAGATACAAGAAAATTGCGAGGTTTTCTGAAAATTATTTTTCCAAGAAAATACAATATTTTTGGTCTTTGGCTAAATTATGAAAAAAAAAATTCAGAAAATATTTTCCTCCTTTGGTATGGAAAATCGAATTTCATTTTTCTCCATGGACTCCATTTAATAATTTGTTGTTTTAGTTTTTTTTAAATCCAAAATTTTTCATTATTTATCTTTATCTTTTTTCCATTTTACTTTTTTATTTTCATTTTTCCATCTGAATTCAGCCGTTCGCAGGCCACAAAGACCAGTCACTATCGAGCCGAGGCTCAAGCAGTCCCGGCGATCTCCGGCTTGTCTGAGGCAGGGGAGAGCTCGGGCTCTAGCCTCGGCTGAACTTGAAGCTCGAGGCTTGTCGGCTTGGATCTAGCGAGCTCAATAGTGACACTGGATTTGGTCTCGGCGGCAACGTTGGAGCTTGCCGGCATGGATTATGGCCAATCTCTAGTTGGCAGGCCATCGCCAAGGTCCACAGTCGGCTAAGGAAAAAGGAAGAAGTAGAAAAGAAAAAACAAAAAGTGAAAGAGAAAATTAAAAATTAACAAATAAAAAAGAAAAGAAAAAGAAGAAATCTAAAATTAAAAATTAAAAATTACAAAAATTGAATGTTATAAGTGAAAAAAAAGTAAAAAATAATTATAAAGAAGGAAGTTTGAAAGGGGTGAGGAAAATGCTTTCCTTTTCTTAAAAAGAGGGAAGCATTTTCCCCACTTTTAAGGGTTTTTTTTTTCATGGATGGAAAATATTTTCCTAAACTAACTTATCTTCCGCGAATTAAACGACGAAAAATCCGAATTTTTTTTTCCAACAAATTATTTTCCTTGAAACAAAACGGAACCGTAATTTTTAATTTGTTTAAAAATGCGATGGTGACTTAAAGGCGAAAATTTAAGTTTCAACAAGAACATATTTCCACGTCAGATAATTTATTTACCACTTTGGCTGAGTGGGTTAAGGTCGGTCTTCATATTCTAATTCTTCATGGACAAAAGTAAAAGCTACGCAGATGGAAAAGATATCTGTAGGGTTATTGGCACTTCCTTCATTTTTATAATTTGGTTCTTCACCGCGTTAATCGTTCTAACGAAGCGCGTAACCTCTCTTTCGCACGCGGTGAAATTTGTATTTCGTTGTTCTTTGTTTTAGATTAATCGCATGATGATCGAACGAACGTAGCGAAGAGGGACCTACTTTACAAATGGAAAACTGATCTATGTTCAAGTACCCGTTAAAGAGAAAAACTCATACATAAAACAATCTAAGAAGTTATAAATGAATATTTAAAACAAGTGATTCATGTAAATCTATGAACTTATTTATAGATCCATCAGACTAAACTTGCATTGTACTATTTTTTTTTCTATGTTACTGTGGTTGATGTATCTCGGTATTGATGATCCCAATATAACTGACATAGAATTGCACCAAGAAATAAGAAGAAAATAACACGTCAAGCAAGTCTACTGACATCTTTATTTACCAAACTACCTTGCACAGTTTAAAGAGACAACTCCTAAAACAAATTTCATTGTCGATGAAATTTGATGGCCTTCCGTTCTGGTGTCTCCACCCACTTGACTGCTCTTCTCTCTAACATTCTCACACCTTGGGCTAGCCATTTGAGCCTTCCAGTTTCAAATGCAATGTATGCTATGGAAACACCAATTATAATTCTAGATGCATAACCTATCCACACAGTTTTCTATTTGAAAAAACTCTCATGCCCTTCGCGATTAGGAGTTGGTGAAGATGATGGTAGGGGAGGTTTAGCGCCACCGGAGCATGCTTTTGGCAATGGAGTTCCACATAATTCTGGATTCCCACTAAACGACTCGCTTGAAAATGTGCTCAAGTGCTTGTCTTGGAGAATTCGCTCGGTGAGTTGGTTCTTTGAGAGGTTCAAGTATGCGAGGGATGCCAAAACTCCCCAATTTATAGGAATCACCCCATTGAGTTTGTTCGAAGAAAGATCAAGCCATTCAAGATTAGTTAAGCTCCCTAGAGTCAAAGGGATAGTACCAGTATGTTGGTTACAAGAAAAGTTGAGCCCTATAAGAGAGTAAAGATGTCCAATAACTCTCAGGATATCCCTTTGGAAAGAGTTCTGCGAGAAGTCTATGGTTGTGAAGATGGCCAAGATCTTCACTAGCTAAATTTGTTGTCCTTTGATGGTTACAATCATGGAATTTTCATATGATGCTAGCTTGTATGAAAGATTGCGTCATATACGGAGATTCGTCATACCCATCTTCACTATTCATCATGCCTTTAAGGTCCCTTATGAAGTTGGCTGGCTGCTAAAATTTTCGTTGGAGAGGTCTAAAATGTGTAACTTGAGAAAGAATTGATCTCCCTTTGGAATATTCAACAGACCCTTAAACTTGTTGGACCTCAAAACGAGAACTTTTAGCTCTGGGAGTGTTCCCAACCATCTTGAAAATGTGTCATCTATCTGATTGCTACTGACATCCAGAACTTCTAGGGACTTACATTCCACAAGGGACTGTGGCAACCTGCCTTCAAACAAATTTCGACTGAAGTCAAGAGACATCAGGCTAAAATGATTGTGGAACCATTTTTTGCTTCTTTTCTCGTACCAATTCACGAATCCAAGCATCAGCTGAGTAAACTCACCAGACGAATTTCTTGTGAAAACAGCTCTATCCTCAGAAGAACTGCAGCAGAGATTGTCCCACAAAGGCTGCATGAATCACGACTTAAGATAATGGTAATGCTAAAGAATGACCTATCTTTTTCTTTTTTGGGGTGCTTTCTTTTCTCCATTGATAAAGTCTAATCTTGCTTAACTTTAAGATGGTCAAGTCTGGTAAAGAGATAATACTAAAGATAGACCTGAATGAATCTGAAACTGACTTGCACAATCTATGTTCACATTCACATACAATGAGATCGAGCAACGCACGACAACAAATTAGTAATTCCTCCCAAGGACATTATGGGGCTTTTTTCCAAACTATGCTAAAAAACACAAATATTTACCAAAACAGGTCTAATTTTTTTTTTTTACCAAACCAGGTCCGGCTCGGCAGTCACACTGCCGAGCAGGACTACCGGCGGGTACAAATAGTGCCGCTCGGCAGTTATACTGCCGAGCGGCACTGTTCATTCATTTTTTTTAATGAATCAAGAAACTGGGGCATCCAAAGACAAAGATTATTCTAACGAGGACTATATAATTGTCGCTTATTTGCGACAAACCTAGATGATCATTGTGGTTAAATTGGAAAAATTTGAAGGTTGGCTTGGATGGAGAAAAGGTCAAGGCATACACACAAGGAGGATCTCACCGGGTACAATGGACAAAGGCAAACGGATCCTGCTCTTACTTGGTACAAGGTATCAAGATAACATTTTTCAGAGACATAGCCTAAATTTCTAACACAATAGTATTAGAGCAATGTGTATAACCGCATCATCTTGATTGCAGGCATACTTCGATGCCTGCAAGACTGTGGTTTAGCGATAAATTTTCTTCGTCGCTAGTTTTGTCTCAAATAAGCGACATTTATATAGTTCTCGTTAGAATAACATTTGTCTTTGGATGCCCTTGTTTCTTGATTCATAAAAAAAAAAATGAATGAATAGTGCCGCTCGGCAGCATAACTGCCGAGCGGCATTGTTTGTACCCGCCGGCAGTCCGGCTCGGCAGTGTGACTGCCGAGCCGGACTTGGTTTGGTAATTTTTTTTTAAGACATGTTTTGGTAAATATTTGTGTTTTTTAGCATAGTTTGGAAAAAAGCCCGACATTATGAGTATTTAGTACTTGTGATTTTTTGGGTTCTTGATTAAGTCTACTAGTTTCTTCACATGTTATCGCGTGAATCATTGCGGTTCTTAGGAGGTAGAGCAAAACCTCATGTACAAGCCGAATTAAGAGTGGACACAAGAAATTTGACTAACGGGGATGGACAAGCAAACGAAAGAGACATGCAGAACTTGGCTCTGACACCATGTTAAAAAGTTCAATTAAAAGTTTAAGCTAATAAGGTGGAGGGAGACCACATGTACATAAAAAGCATATACATTTCATTGTCAAATAATGCGAGAAATAAACCTGTGTTGTGACGAACACGGAAAACAAACACAGAACAACAAGGATTTACGTGGTTCGATCAAGGTGATCTACGTCCACGGGCGAGGCAAAACGAGATTCCACTATAATCAAGGAGAGTGCAGATTACAAAAGTCGTTCACAGCGACTGAACAAAGCTAACAGCTCACAATCTCTCAGATGACGAAAAAACCGCCGTGTCCTAAAAAACCCTAGCCGTAGTAGTAAATAGGGCCCCAAAAAATTTTCTCGGGGGCTTCGCCCCCGAACCCCCTTTGCAATCTGTCGCACCGCTATGGAGATTTGTTCGTTTGCTCCGAGTTGGGCCTATCGGCCCAACTCTCCCGTCACGAACCAAATCTCAATTTTCTCTCCAATTTTGGGTTGCACAAAAATATGTCGGGTCGAGTAATTAACCGGCCCGAGTACATAAAATTCAAGACATATTTAACAAATCTCCACCTTGGGTTGAATTTAAAGAAAACAGTCAAGAAGCCGAACACATTCTCCTAGCATCCCTAAGCCTACGTGAGCTAACTCGGTGTAGGAAACAAGGGATGCAACGAAAGAACATATCCACTTCATAAAAAATGTAGAACTTTCATTTACCTCGCCACCAAGCCCCAAAAGGGGCAAATCTCAAACAAGCATGCCAATCAAGTTCAAGCAATGCTTAAACTTGTTGGCGGAGACTGACTTGGTCAACATATCAGCAGGATTGTCAGCAGTATCAATTTTCTTTACCATCATATTTCTCTCAGCAAATGCTTCTCGAATAACGTGGTACCTGATATCAATGTGCTTAGTCCTCTCATGATATGCTTGATTTTTAACCAAGTATATAGCACTTTGATTGTCACAAAAGACAACTGAATTGTCTTCCTGCTGGAGCCCAAGTTCCTGAACAAGATTCCTTAACCAAATAGCTTCTTTTACCGCTTCTACTGCTGCCATATACTCTGCCTCTGTAGTAGACAAAGCAACTGTCGACTGTAGGGTTGACCTCCAACTAATAACCGAGTCAGATAGTGTGAAAAGATAACCAGTCAAAGATCTTCTCTTATCGTGATCACCTGCAAAATCAGAATCCACAAATCCCACAACTGAGGTACCGTTGGAACTGTTTCTATCAAACACTAGGCCCAACTCTGCGGAACCTCTAAGATACCTAAGTATCCATTTCACTACCTGCCAATGGACCTTTCCAGGGTGTGCCATATATCTACTAACCACACTAACTGCATGGGCAATGTCGGGACGAGTACATACCATGGCATACATCAGGCTACCAACTGCACTGGAGTATGGGACATGAGACATCGCAGTCTCCTTGACCTCTGATTGAGGTGACTGTATAGCCGAGAGTCTAAAATGAGATGCTAACGGTGTACTGACAGGCTTAGCATTTTGCATGCCAAACTTCTCAAGTACCTTCTCAATATAACTCCTCTGCGAGAGATATAATTTCCTTGCTTTCCTGTCCCTCTTAATCTCCATTCCTAAGATCTTCTTGGCAGGACCCAGATCTTTCATCTCAAACTCCTCGTTGAGACGTTTCTTCAAGATCAACACATCTGACATGTTCTTTGCAGCAATGAGCATGTCATCCACGTATAAAAGAAGATAGACAAAAGATCCATCTGAACCCTTCCTAAAGTAGACACAACTATCATAGCTGCTTCTATGATAACCACTCCCTATCATAAAGCTGTCGAATCTTTTATACCACTGTCTTGGAGACTGCTTCAAACCATACAAGGATTTCTTCAATCTACAGACATGTTCTTCCTTGCCTTCTACATAATAGCCCTCGGGCTTGGCCATATAAATAGTCTCCTCAAGCTCACCATGTAAAAAGCAGTCTTCACATCAAGTTGCTCAAGCTCCAAGTCAAATTGAGCAACTATAGCCAGCAACAAACGAATGGAAGTGTGTTTTACCACGGGAGAGAACACTTCATCATAATCAATTCCCTCCTTCTGATTATAGCCTTTAGCTACAAGCCGTGCCTTGCATCTAGCATTTTCTACACCTGTAATGCCTTCCTTTTTCTTGAAGACCCATTTACACCCAATGGCTCTTTTTCCCTTTGGCAACGACACCAAATCCCAAGTCTGGTTCTTGTGGAGTGATTCAAGTTCTTCAGCCATAGCAACAGCCCATTTTTCTGATTCTGTGCAAGTAATAGCTTCGGTATAGGTAGAAGGTTCCTGAATACCCATATCTTCTGCTGTCGTAAGAGCATAAGCCACTAGATCAGAGAACCCATATTTTTGAGGAGGGCGAGTCTGCCTCCTTTCTCTGCCAGTAGCAATAGAGTATGGCTGCTCCACCTCATCTAAAACTTCCTCATCTGGACTTGAATCGACAGTAACAATTTGCTCGCTTAAATCATTCTGAGATGTCTTTTCTCGAAGTTCCACCTGAACCTCCACCTCATTCCTATCACTCTCATGTTTTCCTGCAGACTCATCAACAATCTTCTTTTGATCAAGCATAAGGATTTCATTAAAAGTAACATCCCTACTAATAATGAATTTAGGTGAGTTAGGTTCCTGGCACCACAAACGATAACCTTTCACCCCATCAGCATACCCAACAAAGATACATTTCTTTGCTCTAGGTTCTAACTTACCATCCTTAACATGAAAGTAAGCAGGACATCCAAAAATCTTTAGATTAGAATAGTCACAGGGCTTACCTGACCACATCTCGAAAGGAGTCTTGCATTCTATTGCTGTTGAAGGAGAACGATTAACCAGATAACAAGCTGTGTTAATTGCTTCAGCCCAAAAATCCTTTTCCATCCCAGCATTAGAGAGCATGCATCTTGCTCTCTCCAATAGAGTTCTGTTCATCCGTTTTGCCACTCCATTTTGCTGTGGAGTGTGCCTAACTGTACGGTGTCGAATGATACCTGCATCTGCACAGAATTCATTGAAATCGCCACCACAGAACTCAAGACCATTATCGGTCCTAAGGCGTTTGATCTTCTTCCCTGTCTGATTCTCAACCAGGGATTTACACTTCTTGAAGGTTTCAAACACGTCACTTTTTCTTTTCAGAAAATAAATCCAAACCTTCCTGGAATAGTCGTCAATAAACGTCACAAAGTAAAGAGCACCACCCTTAGATGGAACCTGTGCTGGTCCCCATAAATCAGAATGGATGTAGTCGAGTGTGCCCTTCGTCGAATGCGTGCCCGTACTGAAACTGACTCTGCACTGTTTGCCAAATACACAGTGCTCACAGAAATCCAGCGAGGTTGTCTGCTCACCACAAAGTAAACCACGTTTACTCAAAACTGTCATGCCACGCTCACTCATGTGGCCCAAACGCATATGCCATAGTTTCGTTCTGTCATTATCCGAAACAGAATTTGATGTGCCAATTGAAGTACCCAAAACTGTGCTACCCTGCAAATGATACAAGTGATTCACCTTGCTTCCTTTCATCACAACCAGATTGCGTTTGGATACTTTTAGAACTCCACCTCCACCTGAGTACACACACCCAATGGAATCCAAACTGCTCAAAGTGATAAGATTTCTCTTTAAGTCTGGTATGTGTCTTACTTCAGTCAAGGTTCTCATTGCTTTGTCGTGGCACTTAATCCGAACAGTACCAATTCCCACAACTTGGCATACAACATCATTTCCCATCAAGACTGATCCACCATTCATTGGCTCATATGTGGTGAACCATTCTCTATTTGGGCACATATGATATGATGCTCCCGAGTCCATTATCCAAACATCATTAGAGAAACTAACAGCAGAGCATGCCGTAAGAACATTGTCTGACGCATTAGACTCATTTTTGTCAGCAACATTCGCCGCATCTTGTCTTTGAGCATGCTGCTTATCCTTTCTCTTGAGCAAAGGACAATCTGATTTGTAATGTCCCCTCTTGTGACAATAGTAGCACTCGACGTTCGTATTATCTCCAGGTGGCCTAGATTTTGAACGATTAACAGATTTCCCTCTGAAGACTTTATCCCTGCTCTTGGTTCTGCCTCTCACAAGCAAACCATCTGCTCTGTCTCCACTGTTGTTCCCATTCAACTTCGTTCTCAGTTCTGCAGAACTCAATGATGTTTTAACATCCTCCAAAGTTATGGATTCACGTCCATAAAGCATCGAGTTCACAAAATTTTCGTATGAGGCAGGCAGTGAACATAACACGATCAAAGCTTGATCTTCATCCTCGAGTTTAATATCTAAATTTTTCATATCCATAATAATTTTATTAAACTCATCCAAGTGTTCCTGAACAGGCGTACCTTCACGCATCTTTAGGGTATAAAGACGCTGCTTCAAATAAAGTCTCGATGTCAAAGATTTCTTCATATAGAGACTTTCCAGTTTCTTCCAGAGACCAGCCACTGTTTCCTCATCGGCGACTTCTCGCAAAACATTGTCATCTAGAGACAACTGAATCGCACTGTGCGCCTTCTCATCAATCTCTTCAACCTCAGCCGAGGTCATGTCGTCTGGATATTTTCCATCCAATGCCCTAACAGTACCCTCTCGCTTCAACAACGCCTTCATCTTTATTCTCCATAATCCGAAGTTGTTCTTGCCGTCAAAAGATGAGATCTGAAACTTCAAAGACGTCATCTTCAAGAATCCCAGAAACGAACTTGCTCTGATACCAGTTTGTTGTGACGAACGCGGAAAACAAACACAGAACAACAAGGATTTACGTGGTTCGATCAAGGTGATCTACGTCCACGGGCGAGGCAAAACGAGATTCCACTATAATCAAGGAGAGTGCAGATTACAAAAGTCGTTCACAGCGACTGAACAAAGCTAACAGCTCACAAATCTCTCAGATGACGAAAAAACCGTCGTGTCCTAAAAAACCCTAGCCGCAGTAGTAAATAGGGCCCCTCCGAGTTGGGCCTATCGGCCCAACTCTCCGCGTCACGAACCAAATCTCAATTTTCTCTCCAATTTTGGGTCGCACAAAAATATGTCGGGTCGGGTAATTAACCGGCCCGAGTACATAAAATTCAAGACATATTTAACAACCTGCTTTGATGCTATAATTCTAGTCAGTAGTCAGGGCCAGTGTTACATTGCGGTACAATGTCTCGAGTTTGAGCCACTGGACAATAACCCATCCAAAATGATCTACGTGGGTCGTGTTGATTTTGTGAATGCGGCTACACACGTTTTTCATATGGATGTCGGTGGCGCATGAGCTCCCTTCTTCTGACTTCCACGGGCTGCACATTTAATGGAGAACAATCAAAGTCTTTGACAATAGAAGGAGGTCCAAAGCAGAAAACCGAAAAGAGAGAATTGTTGAAACAGGTCCTACTTTGGACAATAGTGTAAAAGATGTGGGCTTGGTTGGTTTGATTTACTGTTTTTCCCACGGCGGCCGAAAAGAAGCGAAGACTTCTTCATGTATAATAAATGAATGTGCGGCTTTTGTGGTGTATAAACAGAGAGCTTCTTGTGAGTTCTTAATAAGCGAACAAAGAGCTCCAGAGACTAAGAGAGTCTAGAGCTCGGAAAGATTTCTTCGTCGTGTCGAGTCCATTGAGTTGAGTTCCTAAACATTGTTAGTATCGGGTGTATAATCTAGGACTGAAAAACACTTGAGCACGAGTGATTATAATTTTATTAATCTTCGATTTATTAATGGATTATTTTTTGGCTCTTTGTTTCAACATTCGATCCGAATCACGTATATTTTGTGTCATTTATTGTTCTATGTTTTATTTATCAGTCGATTTATATAGCCCCCGACTTAATTGTAAAGATCACGATCTACTTCCGTTGCGGTACCGATTTCTCAACAGACCATTTCAGCCAATTATGGGCCAACATGGAATGATTGCAGGACCAACTGCCTACAGGCCCAACACTTTTCTACTTGGAATCCAAGTTCTGTAATGATTTTTTGGTTTTTGGGTTTCAAGGTAAACAATTTCTTTAATGTATCATTTCCATTCGCACGCCCGTCTATGCTAGAGATGCCTAAGAAAAGTTGAAGATCAATAGTAAGAAGTCGATCACATCAAGCTTTTCCGTTTTATCTTTGGTGAAAAAGGCAGTTGAGAGAGTGGGTTAAACTCGCTAAGACTATATACCGGTATTTCCACACGCAGAAAAAGCACTCAGTCCCCGAAAATTCAAGTCATTAGATAGTGACCCAAGCCCGTCCAGACGATGGACTAGACATTTGTGCTACTTCATTCATGCTGCTTTTTTTTTCTTCGTTTATATGATCACAATTGTAATTCGTATTTGGGCGCGGCAGTACTTTCGTCCTATTCAGGGGGGAAGTAAATCTAAATACAAGTCCAATATCGCAACAATACAAGTCAATCAACAACATCCCACAAACCAAAATTCACAGGCTTAACAAGAAATCGCAAAATGCCTCAAAGCTCAAAATAAAAAATTGCTAATATTATCTAGAGAGCTCAATGCCCCATCTCGAATACAATGCTTTATCTGCATCACTCCAAAACAAGTTCGTTTCCTGCAACATGGTTTGAATTGAAACCCTGACATAGAAAAAAAAACCAACTTAATAGCTCGAGCAATCCGAGGAACAACTTGATCGTGCAAGATATAGTATGGATAGCCCCATCACAAGCAAGCTTTAGCACAGTTTTAAGCGGAGATTTGCCCTTAGCAGTTCAAAGTATCCATTCAAACTCTAAATCCCATGCTATGTACATAAGGATAGTATTACTTCAAGTAGAGAAAAGAGGAAAAGGAAACCAAAGCTCAGGAGGCAGATATAAGATCAAGCTATGAGAAATTTCAAGTGCATATCCCATGAAAGATAGCATCACTCTGTTTGTTGATGCTAGAACAGATGATTGCATAGCTTATCTGCCAAATCATTTGTCCATCAAAGTTGTTCTACCTACAGTAGCATTCCCTATTTTACATGCTACCTCACTGCTAACATCAGTCGCTAAATTCCAGTTATTAATGATAAAGTGCAGCTCGTATAATAAATTTTTCACAAAAGGAATTTAACCTGAGATGTCGCGGCTTGCTTGGTTAATGAATTGAAATCTCTAAGGTCGTCAAGTCATATGGAATGAAATTCAACTCAAACAAGGCGGCAATCTGATTACATTGCAAGCATCATAATGCATATCAACTTGCAAGTATCATTTTACCATCGCATTTCATTTTACAGAAGAGCGGTGAAATCAACAATACCAAAATTTGTCCATACTCACGTCAATCCAACACAGACAGTGAAATCGAACATTAATTTTTTGAAACTAAGATAGCAAAGCCTCATGCATTTATTAATTCAAGGGAAGAAAGGGTGCACTGCTTAAGAATCAGAGGGTCAATGATATCGAGATTTCAAGATTCACAGAAAAGGTGGGAAAATGCTTGCCTCACTCCTTAAGAGAAATTGCAATTTTAAAATATGAAATCGGAACCTGAATAATGGTTTAAAGAGTTAACTCCTCAAACAATTTCACTGTCCATGAAATTGGATGGCCTTCCCATTTGGCTTCTTCATCCACTCGGCTGTTCTTCTCTCCAGCATTCTCACACTTCGCGCGAACCATCTGGGCCTCCTCGTTTCAAGTGCAATGTATGCTATAGAAGTACCAATGATGATTCCGGATGCATAACCCATCCACAATGCTTTCTGTTCGAACCAACTCTCATGCCCCTCGCGATCAAAAGTTGAGGACGATGGCGGTGGAGGAGGTGGAGCATCGTCTGGGCATGCTTTTGACAATGGAGTTCCACATAAGCCTGGATTCCTTCTAAACGAGTCACAAGAAAATGTGCTCAAGTGTTTGTCTTGAGGTACGCGTCTAGTGAGTTGGTTCTTAGAGAGGTCCAAGTATCCGAGGGATGCCAAATCTCCCAGTACTCTAGGAACTTCCCCATTAAGCTTGTTCGAAGAGAGATTAATTGCTTCAAGATTAGTCAAGCTCCCTAGAGTTGGAGGGATAGAACCCGTAAGATGGTTGTGTGACATGTTGATCCCTTTGAGAGAGTAGAGGTGTCCAAAGACTCCAGGTATGTCTCCTTCGAAAAAATTGTGCGACAAGTCGATGGTTGTAAAAATGGTCAAGATCTTCACTGGCGTAATCTCCTGCCCTTTCATTGTCACGGTCACGGAATTTTCATATGACTCCGATCCGAAAGACTGTGTCCTATATAATGATTTTTGTGGCCCATTGTTGCCATTCATCCTGCCTCTAAGGTTCATTATCAACTTGGGTGGCAAAGGACCGCCAAAATTATTTTTGGAGAGATCCAAAATGCGTAACTTGGGAAAGAGGTCGGCTTCCTTCGGAATATCCAAAAGGCCCTCAAAATTGTTGGACCTCAAAATAAGAACTTGTAACTCCGGAAGTTTTCCCAACCATATCGGGAATGTATCCTTTATCTGATTGCTACTGATATCTAGAACTTCTAGATATTTACAATCGACAAGGGACTGCGGTAATGTGCCTTCAAACTGATTTTGACTAAAGTCAAGAGTCTTCAAGTTATTTCTCGAAGAAAATGATTGAGGAATTGTACCCTCAAGGTGATTCATTCGCAAGTTCAAAACTGACAGACCGATGCTAAAGTTTGTTAAGCACTTAGGCAAGCTACCTATTAAGCTGTTGTTAGACAAGTCCATAACCAGGAGCTCTGTAACATTGCAGAACCAAGAAGGGATTTTTCCTGTCATCTTATTAATTGCAATGGAATAATAAGATGTCATGGGAGATGGAAGTGGAATTGGCCCTTCAAACTCGTTGTTGGACAGATTTATTACAAACAACGAGGTGTTTGAGAAGATATCATTGACCTCATGGTGACTGAGAAATAATGATGACGAGTTCACGCATTTGATTTGGGAGTGCGGTAATGGTCCTTGGAACTTATTGCTGCTCAAGTCTAGATATTCAAGATTGGTCATATTACCAAAGCATTGTGGCATGTTTCCGGAGAGATGATTGATAGACAAGTTCAAATAAGAAAGTGAACTCCACTGGCAAATCGAAGATGGGATCTCACCGGTGAAGCCATTGCGAGAGGCATCGAAGTAAACCGTGGAAGGTGGAGGGATGGGGAGTGGTCCGTGGAATGAGTTGTTATGAAGATGTATATATGACAATCTCTGCCAGTGCAATGGTGGAATACCTCCCTCCAGTAGGTTATGAGAAAGTGATAACAATACCAACGTATCACGGCTTATTCGCCAGAACCACCTCGGGATCTCCCCACTTATCCTATTGGAAGAGAGGTCTAAGACTTCTAATCTTTGTAACGAATTCAGGAAAACAGGGAACTTGGTCAAGTTGCAAGAACGCATCTGTAACCGTTCAAGCTTCGGGAATGTATAGCTCGGTCTATCGTAGGTTAGATTTAGTTCCATAGAAACACCGAGCCACTGTAGATTTTCAAGCTTCGTAAGCATTTCAAACTCTACGACCCCGCTGAAGTTATTCCGGTCAAGATATAGGACTTGGAGTTGTTTGAGATTTCCCAACTCTGAGGGGATGGGTCCTGTGAATTTGCACCCTGCAAGATAAAAAAAAAATGTTAAAACTCTTCCTATTACCAAATTAAATCGGCTATTTCATCAAAAAAGCTCATACCCGTGAGATACAAGAACACAAGAGGACCAGTCCAATTTGATTTGGGAAGAATCCAAGACATGTCTTCATTGTAACGCACATCTAGAGTAGTGAGGTTTGGGAATCGAAAAACACTAACTGGGAATATCCCCCTTAAGGAACAATTACGAACGCTTAAATCTGTCAAAGAAGAAGACAAATTTGCAAAGGACGTCGGTGAAACCGTGGACATGTCTATATAATCGAGAGCAAGCGTTCTCAATACTGTTAGGTTCTGAGAAAGCATTGTGAAGATCGGATTTTCCAACCTGGAGGAAAACGACGAAAAGTACGAACAAGAGAGATCAAGTGATACCAGGTTGGAGAGGCGAGAGATTTCACTGGGAACGGTACCCGAAAAGTACGAAGAAGAGAGATTGAGATGAGTCATCTTTGCAAACGCGCTCAGATTAGGCGAAATGTGTGAGCCAGTAAAGTTATTATCGAAAAGGTTGAGTTCTTGAAGATGGCGAAGGAGAAAGAGGGAGCTATTGGAATGGAGAGCGCCGCGAAGCCAACTGCAAGAAAGGTTGAGACCGACGACGTCACCGGTGATACCGTCGCAAGTCACACCGTCCCACGAGCAGCAGTCCACGCTCTTGTTCCATGAGTTTGTCTTTGGATAAGAAGTATCATTTCCAACATCATCCTCACAGTTGTCCGACGCCCCGCGATCGAGCAGGAAGGAATTCTTAAGACGGAGTAACGCATCGCGTTGGTCAGGAGGGCAAAGCGGGGAGACAAAGGGAAGGGAGGAGGAAAGTAAGAAAAAGTGGAAACAGAGGAGGCGGAGGAGGAGCTGATGACACCCCATTTTTTTTGGCAATTTAGAATATGCGAGGGAGTTGATGAACGGTGGTGGTGGAGTGGAGACCGCGGAGAGCTTCAATTTATTGATGTAAAGCCCTTCTCAAGTGTGAAGTCATCGACACGACACGACGCGAGTCTTCTCACAGGATCCGGATCGCATGACATACAGCTTGTATGTCATGCGTGACAGACTTCCCATCTCAACCGTTCATTCTACATGAATGGTTAAGATGGAGCCACGTCACCTCCGCGGGGATCTGAAATTTTAGACCAATTTTTTGAATTTCAAAAAAAAAAAAAAAAAGGGGGAAGAACCTATTTCTCTCTCCTCAAGGATCCCTCAAAGAAACCCTCCTCCGCCCTCTCTCTCAAAAGCTGTTGCGACCCAACTCCCCGACCACCTGCCACCGTCGAACTGAGCTTCCTGTGCCGCCACCACCACCGTCGGGTCTTCGCCGCACCTGGTTCTTTCTCCTTAAACCCTCCTCCTTCCTCCGTCCTTTCGACCATGACACCGGACCAGTTCCTTGACCAAAGCCACACCGCGGACCAGTTCACTCTCTGTGTCTTCCTCGACCAGATCTCCGCTCGACCATGACACCGGACCAGTCCCTCGACCAAGGCCACACCGCCACCGCTTCCACCTCCACCGTCCCGGAGCCCCTCTGTGTCGCCTCGTCTCTCTCTCTTCGGGTTCATAGCTTGCTCTGTTCTTTCCAAGTTCACTATCTCTCCCTCGACCAAAACTACGCCGCCCCTCCTCTGTCGCCTCCAGGACCCCCATTGGCGGCTCGGATTTGTCCTTTGCCACCGATGACCTCAGGTTAGGGTTTCTTCTCTTTGCAATCCAAAAGCTAAAGCTTTGCTTTAATTGAGGGTTTTGCCGAGTGTGGTAATTTGAATGATGCTAAACTGCTGCACGGTGAAATAGGATATAGTAATTTCAAGCTGTGCGAAGAGATTATCGAGATTCGTTTGCTAGTCAATTGGGCATTGCAGTTTGTTGTTGGTGAAGGAGTGAAGGATTGAGGTAGTGGAGAAGGTAAATAACACCGTCTTTAGAGCTTGCAACTTCAGCCACTAAATAGACATAGGTCACTGTATTTGAAATTAGTTACCTCAGTGCAAATTTTAAGGCTTAAAAGGAATGTCGAGATTCTTATGCTGTAGCATAAGTATGTTCTGCACAATTGATTGTGTTCTAACATAGAGGTAATACCGCTCAAAGTGTTTTCGTGCGAGTTTTTGTGTTATAAAAATTTATGTTCGGTATTTCATTAGGAAAGATTTTTGGTACACAGCATGCACGAATGGGAAAACCAAAACTAAAAACTTTCGATAAACTTTGGTTCCTAGGCAATTGCATATAGATGGTTCTACATGAGATGCTTTCTTTGATGGTTAGCTACATTATTTGAGTTATTACATATGCACATGTAATCTTGGATGCTTTCTTTGATGATTCCCTTTGGAGGAAATGAAAGGGAACAACTTATGGAAGGCTTAAAAGCTCAAGTGAGAAAGAAAAGGAAAAAAAATCTAAGAATTAGTTTAGTTTGTCTGAGGGAGTATTCCTGCTACCTGAATTTTGTTTTTAACTTAAGCATGCACAAGCATGGGAAGATTTGATTGACAACACTAATTGTTTCTTAAAAGGAAGATGTTGCAGGGGGTTTTCATCTGATGTTTAGGATGAAGCCTTGTTGTGCTGTTGTCACTCCAAAGGTTATCTCTGTAATTCTAGTTTTCTATGTTCGATTGTGCCACGGACGACATTCTCAATGAAACTGATTCTGTGGGTAACTTGTGGAGCATATTGGGGAAGGCTGCTATATAAATTCTGGTGCCGTCTTTTGTGTATTACGGTTGTTTGTCAACTAACAACTTTACATCAAAGTTGTTGACACCTGATTTTTGACCTAGCCTTTTTCATTTTTTTTTTGAAAAATCATAAAAATATTCATAAAAAATCAAAAAATTACAAAATCAACTTTGGAGGCCTTGGCCAAGCCCAAGGAACCATTCTTGACCAAAAAATAATTTTTCATATTTTTCATATTTTTTAGAAAATAGAAAAATACCTAAAAAATCAAGAAAAATAGCATTTGAGGTCACAAAAATATGGAAAAATATCCAATATTTTTATTTTTAATCCCTTGTATTTTCGACCTCACAAAAAATCCAAAATCAGATTCAATTTTAGGTGTTCCTTTGTAACCCGTATTATTGAATTTGAAGAAAAATAACAATTGAGTCTTTTAATTTGCAATTTTGGCATTTTTTAAGATCTTGACATTCAATCTAACTATCCCCTATTTCAATTTAGCCCAATTGTTTGCGCAATTTGCTCAATTGCACGGATTTGACAAAATTACATACTAAAATTGCATTTTAGTCCTTGAAATTAAGCATAATTGAAATTACTTTCAATTCAAGGGCTATAATTGCAAATTAAACATGCTACCCAATGGATTTCACCATTTTAAATCAATTGGCATAGGTGGTTTGACCCAATTCGATCATTTGCACCCTCAATTGCATAAATCCCCAATTTGCAATTACATGAAAATTTGGGGGTTTTTTAGAAATTGATGAAAACTTTTGGGCAAAACCACATTTCTAGATAGAATTCATGCCCTAGATTCGATTATGAGGTTCAATTGCAAAATTTTTCCATTAATTTGGGCTTAATTTGAAAAGTCCTATTCGGGACCGGTTCAGACCGGTCGGACCGGTCAGACCGGTTTGCTACAGTGTCGTCTTCCCCAAAGAGCTCGAGCAGATGAACAGTGACATGCCGAGCTTTGAAGATCAAATTGAAGGTCAAGTCGACCACAATCAAAGACACATTGGTGGGGGTTTAATACTTTAGATCATCCCCCGTCGATTGGCACCGGAATCGCGGCCAATGATCGCCGGAGGAAGGAGTAATCGGTCGGTCAATCCTGCGGGCCTGCAAAAGTCAACTCAGCACATGTCCATGCCAAATTTGCAAGAGATAAGGGCTGCCGAAGGACCAAACGGAGTTGGACGGAAAGCCCATCGTCCTCGACGCCGTTTAGACCTAAATGCACGTGGCCTCACGTGCAATTGAAGCCGTTACACCACCCCCGTTTCGGCGCCAAAATTCCTAAGAGCTATATAAGCTCATGGTTGCTTTCTGTTGAAGAGGAGGTTGATTCAGTTGCAGAGGGGCGAAACTGAATCGAGAGAGAGAACGCGAGAGAGAGCTCGTTCTCCGACCCTCCGTCGTCGAGAACTTGAGTTCGACTGCAAAGCGCTGGTTAGGCCGTCTCCGGCCAAACCGAAGCTGAAGAAGACCGTCAGAAGTTCGCTTTGAGTGCTAGGAAGCGATCGCCATCAACCGCGCAGCCCAAAACCGCCAGAACAGGTAATCCCGAACTTCAAGCTCAAGCTCAGGTCTTCAATGGCGGACTTTGATTTTGGCTTCAATCTTTGCAATTCCCGTGTGCTTTTCATCCCTTAGACATTACTGACCATGCTCGCATCTCCATTTTGCATCGACTTTGCTCGCATACCCTGAATCGAGTCCTCCGATTTAGCCTCCATAGCCGATCCTTGCCCAGCCAAATCGGGGCCGAGCGAGCTCAATCGGAGCTCGAGGTAAGTCTTCTGAACCTCCATTGGTGCTATTCTGTGACTGAATTTCTCTAATTTTGAGTAAATCGTATGATTGAGCTTCCATGGCCGTGTTTGGTACTTTGCATGATGCTCGTGATTTTGCGAACAAGATGCCACGATCCTTAGATTTGTTAAGCTAGAGACGATCGCGAGTCGATTAGAGTTAGTCTCGCACGATTTCATCAAGGTTCAACCGTTAGATCACCGCCGGAGAGGCACAGCCGTCCGTCCTATCGGAGTCGCGAGGTTGAAGACGAAGCTGACGTGGCGCGATCAACGGGTCAAAGTATTAGGTGTCAGTTCGCCATAGGTCCACGTGTCAGTCCAGTCAGCTGGCCGTTGGAGGTTGTTATTCGAATGGGTAGATCCAACGGCTGAGGATAATTGAGTCCAATAAACAGTGACCGTCCGATCAGTAATTAGGAATTATCTGAAAATAGTTTTAAATCAAGAAATAAAGATATGGTGAAACGGTGCCGTTTAGTTAAGTAATAATGCGACGTCGTTTAGGATAGTACGAATAGACGGTTTAGATCGAGTCTCAGGTTTTAATCGTGGCCGTAGATTTTAGTAAGTCAATCAGACGGTCCTGGGCGAGTCTTCACTTAATCTAGGCCGTAGATTTCAGTCAGGATATCTGGCGGTCACAGGGTAGCTACGCGGCTCAATGAAGGTCGTCGGATCAGAGTCGGATAATAAAAATAAAATAAAAAGCTAGAACGGCGTCGTTTTGAGGAAGCCGGTTTCGCGGGTCCGGGTCTGGGCCGGGTTCCGGCCCGAATGGGTCGGGTCGACCCGGCCCGAATAATATTTTTTTAAAATAAAAAAAATTCCGAAAATGATTTTAAAAAAATAAAAAAAAAATCAGAAAAATCCTAGAAAATCCAAAAAATGCTAGAAAATTCTAGAAAATTCCAAAAAAATGTGGAAAAATTTGTGAAAAATCCTAGACACCTAGAAATCCCCAAAAATCGAGGGTTGACCACAGACAACTGGTCAACCCTATTTTTGGGGTTTCTTATCCATTTTTCCGAGACTTGACGACATTACCCTTTAGGGGTAAGTCGCCTCTGCCATGTATGCGAGATAAGACCAATAATACCAAGGTAAGAATTAGGGTCGAGTAATCGACCAATTCTTAGGTTTGGGTTTTCAAGTCCCGCACCTTTTCTCAAAATGACGATTTTGCCCTTCAATAGGAAAATTGTCTTTCTTGTCTCAATCGAGTTTTGAAAATTGCTTGAAATCAGGGTTTGGGTCAGGTGGACGACTAACCCTAATGTTTGAGATTTTCAGTTCTCATCTTTGTCCAAAATGACGATTTTACCCCTCCAAGGGTAAAATCCCTTTTAAATTCCAGAAAAATCCTGGAAATTCCCGAAAAATAGGAAATGGATTGGATTGATGGCCAATCCTATTTCCTTGGTCTTTTGACTTCCCAAATTCATCTAAAAAGACAAATTTACCCTTTTTGAGGTGGATTGTCCCCGAATTGTTCAGAATTACGATTCTGCCCCTCATGGGCGAACCATGTCCAAATCACTCCTAAGCCTTGATTGATATTTCTCTAGGCTAATAGGGCCTCATTAACGATGCCATGCTGATTTCATGTGTTTTATCCGCATGTACTGATTCCTTGATTTGCGCCATTACTTTTAATGATTGTGAGTGATAGGATAGCTATTCCCATCTACATGAACTCCTAGATTTAGGATCAGTACCTCACTCGTCTGTATGAAACCCTAGGATCAGATAAACCATTCAGCTTAGGTACCGAAAGGGCGTCAACTCTAACAGTTGACGTAACTAAGTCCCCGAACCCACTTCTCTGGTTTCCGCAGAATCGAATAGACCACTCCCAACTATTCGATAGGGTTTCCGATCGTACCCTCCGTAAAACGATTGGTGGCGACTCCTTGACATGCACACTCATCACATGTCACTAGACCACACTGAAGGTCGATCACGTACATCCGGCAGTTGTGACTTGGGTAATGGGTCTTGGGAGAGGCCCGCGTCCGATCAAGCCAGCGATCGGGCGGCCCATTAACCCTAGCCCGCCTCGCGGGAGAGGGTCGCGACAGACTGGCGACTATTCTAAACCAGAATCTCTGGTTACGAATTCCAGAGGACTTGAGCCGATTCAAAAGTTGTTTGGTTTATCTAACCTTGTTTCTCGCAGATGCTCTCGAAGATGAGGTATGTCCGCTAACCATTGTGTTAGATGTTTTTGCAGATTGGAGAAATAAGGGGTGGAGTGATTGTTGACATTTTTCCTGCAGGTTGGAGTTGGGAATGCATGTTTACTTCACGCACATACTGAAGCGGTGTTTGATATGAACTGCTGTGCATGACCTTGTATTGTGATGATCACGACACATCGCAAACACTGGCGGTCAAACCCCGACTGCAAACCACCTCTAGGTTACCTTAGATAGGGAAAGGATGCGAAAAGGATCTTGTGTTTGATGGCACTTGAGACTTTCGTATTCGTTCCCGCCTACCATCTGCATTGGCGATATCTAACCCTCTTGGGTAGGTACCCTTGGGGAGGAATCTGCCTCATGTGGATCGTGGGAGCCTGAACCGTAGGTTCCTCACCTGACTTTCGATTTTTTAGAGTATACCCACTTGTCTCATGCGCATGTCTGTGGATGGTTGGTATACCTAAAACCACCCATTGATACAGGGGGCACTCCACATCCCCCAAAGTGTGGTTGGTAAGATATTTATTTATAAATGTTCTTTATTTCTTGCCCCATGATATTACTCATACATTGCATACATCCATATGCATTCACATTATTACTCAAGTGACTAATGGAAACAACAATGATTGTGGGGTAGGATGTCGCTGTTTCCTAAGAGTTCAACAGAGTTGGTAACTTTCGAGTACTTGAGAAAAGTTACTCGCCCCGGACCAAACACGAGGTTACACTTCACTAGATTCGTGTATGGTCGGGAACTGACGGGACGTAAGCTGGGGTATGCTGAGGACTGTCAAACCCGCTACTACGCTGATAACCTCAGATTTAAGCGACAAGCAGACAAAATGATGAAGGATTATATGAAGATGAAGAGACAACGTCGCAACCAGCTGGCTAGGGAAGCGTACGCCCGTCGGAAGGCTGAATTGCTAGCCAGAGAGAACATACCTGTGATTGCTTATTGGGGTAGGAAGAGACGCCCTGCGATCAAGACCAAGCCAAGGCATATCACACTCAAAAAAGTGAAACCCGAGAAAACTCCCGAAGTCATCGTGCCCTGGACTAGAGAGTGGCCTGAGGAACTACAACCTCTCGACCAAACCACTGAAGATAACTCCCCTACCCTAGATTAAGGGAGAGTTCCTGACCGACTGTCATTTGGATAGACTTCTAAGAAAAAGAGAGAGTGATCTAGATCCTCACATTCCATTGGCTTTTATGGCTTTCTTGTTCGAAAAACTTCTCTTTACCCTTCTTCCATTAGGCATCCTGATTGTAATAAAAGTTCATTCCACTTTGTTCTTTTGATGTATTGACCAATGGAATGTGACATTGCTGTTCCCTTTAGTCACTTGTTGACACCTAAATTTTGAATTTTTTAGAAATTCATTCATTTAAGCATAAAATGAGAGTTAATCATAATTCTTGCAAAAATAAATTCTCATGCATTACATATTTATTTTTTTGTCATGCATCGGCATTCAGTCGAAAGCGAGTCGATTGAGCTTAATTCGACAGGCGGTCAGATCGGACTCAACTTGTGATGAGACCACAAAGGAAATTGCTGAATTTTAATAAGCTAATTGGACCTATTTCTTGAGCTTTCGTGTTAAATATCCATTATTTGGAAAAGCCTTAATTTGAACCCATGAATTTGATTGGAAAGATCGGTCAAGAGGTGAATATGTGAATGTCGAATAATTGAGTGGGTGTGGACTCAAAATCAATTTGGCCCCATCTTATTCAATTAAATACAAAAGGTAAATTGGACTAATAATGAGATCTTTACGGCAGCCCATTGTTATACCCCACATGGCGAAGGATTTGAAGGAATATTAGTGGATTGGGACATATCCATTCAGATTTTAATCCAGCGGATAAAAAATCAGGGTTCCTAATCTAATGGTTGAGGATAAGTCCAAGTCTCCCTAGGTTTACAGAACCTGGTTCTATAAATACATAATTAAGACTAGGTTTTCGGAGGAGGCCATATAATTGCAATACACGGCCGATCATTCATACGCAAGAGCTGAGAAAAGAGAGGGGAGAGGGCATTTGAGAGTTTAGAGAAAGAAGACAAGAGCATGGTCTTCTAATATTGGTTCGACTTTGAGCCGTCAATGGGCACGCCAGTGGAGACTGATCTAAACGTGGTGGAGTCCTTCACCCTTGTCGCCTTTACTGATCCGCCCCAACGTCGAAGAAGCAATCCAGCTGTGGTGCATCATCGACGTCTTCAACGAACCAAGGAATCCCCCAAGGTGTTTGTGTACTTTTGTCGATTTGTTTCAACCCGAGGAGATCCCATCGGCATGTCAGCGGCTTCGCAAAATCAAGTGCTGAATTCTTTGGTCAAGGGAGCATCACACTAACTTCGGCCAAATAAAGCCCAAACGGTGGGTTTTGTTTCTTCTGGATTTTTTTCTAAATCTGACCTATCTAGATTTTTTCTTTGTGCTTCCAGTAAAAGACCATTCTCCTGCAAAGAGATTGTGGAAGGTTTAGGTGTGCCCCGATTTGCGGACTTTTTGTGTGAGGACAAACCATGCCAATTTCGCCAGTGACCTCTTAAGCTCGAAGACTACAAGCTTCAGTCGGTCCGAAGCACGCCTCAGTCCTTAGAGTCGACACAGTGGCAAAAAAAAAAAGACGTGTACAGAATTGTGGGATGCTTCATTCAATGCATGGTCACGAGCAAAAGGGATAACTGGTGAAGAATTTGGAAATTGCTAAAACGGTGGACTCTGTCTTCTTCCCATATTACCTGCACTTGAAAACATGGAATGATTTTCTTCTTGGTTGCTTTAGTTTTGTTTCTTGTTACAGGATTATTCGTTAACGAGCTCTCATTGCGACCGTCGATTTTGGTGTCAAGCCATGCTGACCATAAGCAAATTTCGAGCCATTCAATTTCGTTTCAAATTAGGGAAGTGCATCTTCGATTCAAGGTTATTTAATCAATTCGGCAACTTCATCCGCTGCCAGCCCCGGTTTTCGCCTTCGCGGATTAAGGTAACGCTCAACACTTTGAGGCTTAATTCGAGTATGTTCATGAAGTGATTGGTTGTTGTTTTGCTCGCTACTTTCGCATAATTGGCATGCTGATTTTTATTCGAAGTAAAGCTATTTTTGCATGTTCTGATGCCGATATTAAGTAGAAATGCAAACCCCTTTTTTGGAAATCCAAGAATGACTTTTTTATCTAAACTTCAAAACCTAATTTTTGTCAAGAAATTTTGGATTTAGCCAATCTGACCTATCGCCACTTAGGTCTGATTCACTATTTTCGGAATGCTAAAATTCTAAGAATCTGGATACTCAATTTTTCGAAATGATGTGGTCTCAATTGTGTTTCCTTATTTGTTTTGATGGATTGTTATCTTGAAGTGATTTGTCATATTTTGAATATTCCTGAAAATTTTAGTAAGATATGGTTTCTCAGAAACCCTGTCTAATTGAATTTTTAGGAAGATAAGGTTTCCTAGAAACCTTATCTCATTAAACCCTAAACTTGCAAATCAAGATAACAAAACCTTCAAGTTATTCATGATGGCCGAAATTTTCAAAAGGAAAAAGGCAAAAATCACATCCAATGCATATCTTGCATATTTCATGTAATTTAGGATAGCATATCCCTAACATCATGCATATCTTTATTTTATCTCATATTTTCGAATATCACCTCATACATTCCATATTTTCGAAATCCCCTGGCATATCTTTAAATCACATTTCATGCATTGCCAAAAATAAACAAAAAATACAAAAAAAATATCTTTCGTATCACATATCATATAAGTTAGCGGGCATTATCATGTTTTCTATGTCATTCATATTTATCACGTTATCCATGCATAGTCGCCATGTCATCTTTTTACATCATTGCACGTCACATGTCATATAGTTAGTTAGCATTAGCATTGCATCTAAAAAGAGAAAATCCAAAAAAAGGAACTCTGCTTTATCTGAGCTTTAAATTGATTCAATCCAAGTCGTCAATTTAGGGCATCCCCTATGGAATTAAGGTACCGAAAGGGCATTAGTTTTAATTAACTAGTGTAATCAAGTCCCCGAATCCACAATCTCTGGTTCGTAGAAGTAAAATGGTTCTCCCGCTATTTTACTTAGGTTTCTAATCAACCTACCAAAAATGATTAGTGGCGACTCCAAATCCTAAATCATTCTAATTAATTTAAGTTGCGATTTGGTAGGGCTAGGGAGAGTCCGTATTGGGTTAGTTAATTCATTTGATTAATCTAATAATCCATTAGCTTAGAAAATAAATTTTTTTTTAGGTCGCGACATCACTGAGTAAACCTGACTAAATTGCATAATTCACTTCCCTGAAATGCAAATTAGGCTTTGAGTCAGGCTTTCAAGACCTGAAAAAGGGTCCTAATCTCCATTTCTTCAAATTGAACTATGCAATCAAGTTAGCTCATGCATGCTTCATAACATCTGCATATTCATACATTTAAAGTAATTTCTGGCGATTGACCTTTCAAAAATCATTTGCATATTTTAGACTTGATGGGAAAGAATGATATTCAAGTGTTCAAGATCCCCCGAGCTGAACTCCAATCATGGTGGGATGGCATGGGCGAAGCCAGCCAGAAGTATGCGGAGTCACGACTAGGATACCTGCTGGACCTACTGAAGATTGAGTGCCCACCTGCCTTTATTCAAGCCATGGCGCTCTACTGGGATCCTACCACCGCTACATTTTGCATGGAAGGATTAGAGATCACTCCCACTATCGAGGAATACAGCGCTGTCATCAGAGTTGAATTCACCCCTACGCTCATCCGACCCCCTATAGGACTTGAACCCCTAAGTCAGGTGGCTGAATTCCTTGACACGAACCTAAATGAAGTCAAAACAGATGCGAGAAGCAATTCTGGACGAGTTTCCCTGTCTTTCCTCATAGACCGATTTTCCCGCCTTCCTGCTTCTAAAGGAACCAAATCTGGTAGAGCCTTTATCTTGGCATTCTTTAGCTTTGTGCTATTCCCAATCTCAACTGTCACCTTCGACCCTATCATGGCTATAGTAGCTAGGCAAGTCTGTTGTGGGTGGGATTACTCAAACATCCTCCTTGCCGAAACCTTCATCTCCCTAAATCGTTTCAAGAAAAACAAAAAGGGAATCTTTAGAGCCTCTAGTGATCTTCTGTATCTGTGGTTCACATCCCATATCAGAAAATTCCACATCCGCATGGGTTTCACTGAAATCAGCCCCAATGCACACCCTCTTAAAACATTTGCTAGGACCCATACACGTGTTCCTAAGTTCAACTTCATAGAATGTAAGAACTTTCTCAAAGTCCTAAAACCCGAACAACTCCGATGGCGGCTAAGGTTGCCGACGCTAAGCAAAGTCAGATTGACCTGCGATGACGGGAATCCAGTTCCCTTGCTAGGATTCACAGGCGCTACTGCATACTACCCAAGGAGGGTGATTCGGCAGTTTGGGGCACTACAAGAGATTCCTTCTCCACCGCAACCTGATACCTTCTCCTTTGACATACCAAGTGAGACCCTCACGGAAGAGGAGAAGAGACAGTTCGAAGCCAAGGTCGCATCCATCACACGCTCTTTGAAGAATTCCCAGGCTGAAGGAATAAGTTGGCCAGAAGACATGACTCATGAAGAGAACATCCATAGGGGTACCACTGAATACATTCAACACTTCAAAGCGATCCGACGAAGCCTTGTCGAACCCTACATACCCGAATACATCGTGCCGTACGTACCGGGAATAGAGCCTTACATACCCGAAGACATGGGACCACTGTCATGTTCAGAAGATGAGGAGCCCCAGGCTGAAGAGGGGAATCCATGTTGGGATGATGAGGATACCTTAGACCTCAAACGTCCTAGACTTGAATAGGCTATTCCGTCAAGTGTAAAATAAGCAAACATTATGATGTTTTTTCATACATTCTCATTTTTGTGGAATACTATCTTGGACACATAAGCATGAATGTGAACATGTTTTGCAAATGCATAAAAACTATCGTCAGAAATTACGCTTCTTTCAATTCCATAAAATTTTTGTCAAGAAATGATTAAAAGAACTACTTACATGAGGCTAAGGCTTACAAGGTAGCCCTTTTTCTCATCTACTGGCAAGAAGCATGCAACTGAAAGAATTAACTGCTTCTTTTTGCTAAAATAAGCAAAGCACTCACAGAGATCTTTTTAAACAGGTACGCTCTCATCACGGAACTACCGACACATCGTTTCCGTACTCGCCTTAAGACAAGAATGGAGCAGCAAGAATTGACTCCGCGCGTGGGAATGTTAGAATCCCAAATGACGGCCCTGGCTACTATGATGGCCGACATCAAGGCGATGTTGGAAGTCACCCAAGCTAAACAAACGACGACTCACAACCAGAACAACGCTGGTACTTCTTTCGTACCCGATACGGCAGATAAAGAGTTGACGAGAGATACACAGCGTACAGAGGAAGACGTTCATGAACCAAATAGCCAGGTGCAACAAAAAACCTCACCTGTTGTCATCAACCTTGAAAAGGAGGAGAAGTCTAGCAGACCTCAAGTTTATGGCTGACGCACTTGAGAAGGGCGAAATTATAGACAACCTAGGTCAAGATTCTGGAGGATACAATTTCAAGGTGAAATATTCAGCCCCTCCCAGCTTTTATCAGAAGATTGAAGACATCATACCGGACGGATGGGGAGGTATGGATGATCTCTCTCAACCAGGAACCTCAAACGGTATGGAAGAACTCGACAACGCAATATTGATGATCGAAGTAGCCACGGCCGTGGTGATTAGATTGGATGAGCTGGATAGCCTAAGCGGGGTGGAGGATTGCCCAGTCAGGCCTATCGTGATTCAATTGCCTCAAGAGGAAAGAGGCGACACGGCAGGGCCAGAAATATCTCATCAGACAACCGTAACGATAAAAGTCCCCCCAGTAGAAGAGTATGATCCTAAAGCAGCCCATTGGGACTATGGGACCACACAAGTAGATGCAGTAATGAGGTCTGGAAGATTCTATGCCCCCAGAGAGGGTGAACCTGAAAAAAGGGAGGTCTCCAAGGAAGATGCCGAAAAGCTCATATCGATCATCAAAACCAGCGAGTTTGAAGTAATAGAGCAGCTAAGGAAGATGCCCGCTCAGATATCCCTATTAAACCTATTCATCAATTCAGAAAAGCACAAGAGCGCGCTGTTGAAGGTACTCAACGAAGTACATGTCCCTGAAACAATTAATGAGGTACAACTAGGGGACTTCGTAGGAACAATTCTTTTAAAAGACCAATTAAGCTTCTCTGACGAGGACTTCCCCATGGAAGGAAGAGGGCACAACAAAGCTTTATACATCTCCGCCCAATGCAACGGCAAAAGAGTCGCACACGTCTTGATCGATAACGGATCGGCCTTTAACATCTGCCCCTTGGCTACCATAAGAAGGCTGGGAATCAATGAAAAGATGGTCAAGTCATCCAAAACAGCTGTAAGAGCATTCGACGGCATGAAAAAGACTGTATTGGGTGAGATCGAGCTTGACGTATTCATTGGCCCGACGAAATTCTCTATAAACTTCCAGGTGATGGATCTGCCCAGTGCATTTGGATTCCTGCTAGGAAGACCTTGGATCCATACAGCAGGAGCTGTCCCTTCGAGCCTGCACCAAAAACTACGTTTCGTTGTAGATGGGAAGGTGATTACCGTACATGGGGAAGTCGACCTCCAGGCATACCAGAACAGTGCCATTCCCTATATTGAGCCTGAAGAGAAAACAGAAGCAAGCTATCATTCCCTAGAATTGGTAGCAACAGTTCATACCCCAGTAGGGTCAAAGTTGAGAACCCCCTACATCTCGGAAGCCAGTCTTCTACCAGCTAAGATGCTGCTGGCATATGGGTTCAATCCCAAAAAAGGCCTAGGCAAACATAATCAGGGTATAAATACCCTGCTACAGTTGAAGGCTAATCCACATAGAATGGGCTTGGGGTACCAGAAGTATCCCATGAATGATTCTGTCCCGAAAGCAACAGACCGAGGCCGAGGCAAAAGCCTGGGACGCCAGGGAGGCGAAAGCAGCATGAATAACTCATTCATAGGTTCTCCAACCTGGAAGGGCAGGTTTCGGATGTTCAGGAATCCCTTAAGTGCCTACTTCGACCAGAACTCCAAATGGCTATCTGAAGAGGATATCACTTCGCCGATGGAACCAGATCTGACAAATCCTTTTCTTGAAGATGACTCTGTGAATGTCATCATGGAGTGGTTGGACAGTGAAGCCACTTCTTCTGAGTAAATAGACTCTTCCTTCATCTTTAAATACTGCGTTTAGAACTTTCTGCATTTCATTGTATTTTCTTTCCTTATTGTACGCATAGGGAAATGCCTTTGGATCTCCGGCCGTTGGTCCAAATAGCACATCTTGTAACGCGGCCCATTTCACATTCAATAAAACCACTCATGTTTTTGTTAAGGACATATGGAACCACAAATCAGCCCGATGATGATAATAGTCTTCCATATAGAAGCTTGAGGCCTGATTTGCCATATGATTCCTAATTTTCAAAAGATTTCCATGGGGGCCGGGATGTCCAATGACATGAGGACTAGTCCATTGGCACCTATGCCTGTTTCGAAAATTTTTTCAAAAAGACTTTTCATGATCATGCATGTCATTTTTATGGAGCACAAACTAACCATACTCATGACATTTCAGGCATATCATCTCAAACATGCATACCAGGTTGTTACAAAATTCAGATCCCTCTATTAACCACTCCTATAACATCGAGGAAGAGGAAGACGAGGATTATGCATCTATCCGAAGAGATTGGAACACCTTTGAAGAGTCAAAACCTCCTACCTCAGAAGAACCAGTCGTTATTAATTTGGGAGACGACGCGAACGTCAAAGAGGTTAAGATCGGAGGACACCTATCCCGAGATGAAAGGCTCGAATTCACCAAGCTACTAAAAGAATACCAAGACATCTTCGCATGGTCTTACGCGGATATGCCAGGACTAGATCCTAAAATTGTGGAACATGCATTACCCACGAATCCTGGCATCAAACCTGTCAAACAGGGCAGCAGACGGATGAAAGCCGAATTAGAAGACAAGATTAAGGAAGAAGTCATGAAACTTCTTAGGGTAGGCTTCATTGAAGCTATCCCATACTCGGACTGGATTGCAAATATAGTCCCCGTCATGAAGAAAGACGGAAAAGTTCGGATCTGTGTAGACTACCGAGATCTGAATAGAGCAAGCCCAAAAGATGATTTTCCACTCCCCCACATTGATGTATTAGTGGACAGTATGGCGGGTTACGAATTATTCTCGTTCATGGATGGATTCTCGGGATACAACCAAATCTTCATGAAACAAGAAGACAAGCCCAAGACTGCATTTACCACACCCTGGGGAAATTTTTGCTACAAAGTCATGCCCTTTGGATTGAAAAACGCCGGGGCCACCTACCAGAAGGCTATGATCACATTATTCCATGATATGATCCACAAAGAGATTGAAGTATATGTCGATGACATGATCGTTAAATCCAAAAAAGAACAAAATCACACACAGGTATTAAGGAAGCTGTTTGAGCGCCTGCGCAAATACAAGTTAAAGCTGAACCCTAACAAATGTGTATTTGGGGCAAGATCCGGGAAACTCCTTGGGTTTATAGTCAGCAACAGGGGCATTGAGATTGATCCCTCAAAAATACAAGCCATCCACAATTTATCAACTCCCTCCTCAGTAAAAGAAGTGAGAAGCCTTCTAGGGAGATTGAACTATATTGCCAGGTTCATCAATCAGCTGTCTGATGTGGCTAAGCCAATCTTCAAATTGCTTAAGAAAGGCGCGAAAATAACATGGGATGCCGAGTGCAGCAAGGCATTCCAAATGATCAAAAACTATTTGATCACACCACCGGTGCTTGTGCCACCAATTCCTGGTCACCCATTGACCTTATACCTGACCATACGACAAGAGTCCTTGGGAGCCTTACTTGCCCAAACAAGCCCGATAGATGGAAAAGAAAGGGCCATCTATTACCTGAGTAAGAAATTCACGCCATCTGAAGCAAAATATATACCAGTTGAAAGGGCCTGCGTAGCAACGGTATGGGTACTCCGCAGACTGAGACAGTATACCCTACACCACCATATCCAGCTCATAACAGAGAACGATCCTGTCAAATACCTCCTGGAGAAACCCGCTCTAATTGGGAAATTAGCAAAGTGGCAGGTGATGTTGTCTGAATTTGACATCAAGTGTTCCTCACTGAAGACGGTAAAAGGGAGAGCTATAGCTGACATGCTGGCAGAAAACCCGTCAAGCGGTGAGTCCCCTGAAGTAACGAACACAGAAGGCCGAATTTTAAACTTAGCAGAGGATAAGTGGATCATGTATTTCGATGGTGCTGTTAATCTATCAGGGGCAGGCACTGGGGCGGTACTGATATCCCCAGATGGTCAACATCACCCTGTCGCTGCAAAGATAACTTTTCCTTGTACCAATAATATTTCGGAATATGAGGCATGCATTCTGGGCCTACGGCTGGCCATTTCTATGAAGATACCTAAGTTGCAAGTTTTTGGAGATTCCATGCTCATCATTCTACAGACACAGGGGGAGTGGAAGACGAAAGATGCAAAGCTCATCCCTTATCACGAATACCTTGAAGAATTGATACTTAAGTTCGATGAAGTGTCATTCGAGTACCTATCGAGGTCTCACAATCAGTTTGCAGACGCATTAGCCACCCTAGCTTCGATGTTACAAACAATTGAAGGGTTGGATGTAGAACCTCTGAGGATCGGCATTGTTGGAAAGCCAACTTATTGTATGCTAATCGAAGAAGAATTTGACAGAGAGCCATGGTACTATGACATCAAGAATTACCTCTCAAAAGGGGAATTCCCTGAAGGATGCCAATCAGGAGACCGAAAATATATAACCAAGATGGCCAGCAAGTTCTTCCTCAATGGACAAATTCTATATAAGAGATCGTTCGATTCCACTCTACTGAGATGTGTAGATGCCAAAGAAGCAAATATTCTCATGAAAGAGATTCATGAAGGTGTGTGTGGGCCTCACATGAACTGCCACCTCCTCGCCCGGAAGATCATGCGGCTTGGATATTACTGGATGACCATCGAATCAGACTGCTGTCAACACGTCCGGTCATGCCACCAATGCCAAATATACGGGGATAAGATTAATACACCCCCGAACGAACTACACCAAATGTCTGAAGTATGGCATTTCTCTATGTGGGGCATAGACATGATAGGGCCTATTAATCTGGTGGCTTCAAATGGTCATCGCTTCATCTTGGTAGCGATTGATTACTTCACAAAATGGGTAGAAGCCAGCTCTTACAAGAATGTCACTGCAAGAAATGTGGCAAGATTCATCAAAAGAGATATCATATCTCGGTATGGTACCCCTCAAGCGATCATCACAGATAATGGGTCCAACCTAAACAACAAGATCGTCGATGACCTACTGGATCACTTTAGCATTCGACATCTGAATTCGCCTCCTTACCGCCCACAGATGAATGGGGCAGTGGAAGCAGCCAACAAGAATATCAAGAGAATCTTGGCTAAGACAGCAGAAAACTATAGGGATTGGCATGAAAGGCTACCCTTCGCCTTACTGGCTTACCGAACGTCGATCAGGACTTCTACAGGGGCAACTCCCTACAGTCTGGTGTATGGAATGGAAGCAGTTCTGCCCGTGGAAGTTAAGATTCCCTCTTTAAGAGTCTTATCAGAGGGTAGATTCTCAGAGTCAGAATATTTCAAACACAGATATGAACAGCTGAATTTAATAGACGAGAAACGTCTCAAAGCCATTTGCCATGGACAAACTTACCAGAAGAGGGTAGCCAGGGCATTCAATCGAAAAGTCAAGACCAGAAACTTCGAAGTAGATGACTTGGTAATTAGAAAAGTTTTGCCGAATACTACCCATCCAGGAGGAAAATTCACTCCGAATTACGAAGGCCCCTACATTGTTAAGAAGATCCTCACAGGAGGAGCATTAATTCTTGTAAACTCCGAGGGAGAAGAACTGGGACACCCTGTGAATTCAGATGCTGTGAAGAAGTATTACCCTTGAAATAAAATCAGATTCCAGTCATACGACTTATCCCGAATTGAGCATACCCTTCATAATAGTCATTGCATAAACACATCATGCATCCATGCATACACTAGCATGTGTTCAATATTGCAGGACCCAAGGAAACAAGGTCATAATAAATTGGAATGCATGATCGAGAGGAATTACTGCCGCAGTGATCAGATTTTCATGAGTCTATCTATTCCCAGTGGAACGCATGGTCAAGGGTAAGGTGTATCGTTCTAATTTTCTGAAAATTCGAGAGCATACACTGACATATTCCTTTTATGTTTTTCAGGAATCTCTAGCCACGCCAGGCATGTAAGTATTCCTTTCCCAACCTTTTAGGTTTTTAAGACTGTCAGAATCCTTATTTCTAGAATTTGAAGGCTACTTGGAATACTAGCACGCATTCAAATCATATGTCTAGAAGGATGCAGAATTCTCACAGTTGTGACATTAGCATTCATGATTAGATTTGAGGGTTATCTAAACATGGTTGGAATATACATTGTGCATCACAAATCCCTTTTGAGGATAAGTTTTGGAGAAAGCAAAATGAACTTTTCCAATAAAAGTTGCTTAAACCGTTCAAAAGGATGTTTTCTCAGACAAGAGGCAAGCCTGGTCCGAACACGTCCCCTACACACTTAAGAGATGAGTGGAAAGGTAAGGACCTTGACCTACGGAAGTAGGAGTTATTCGCATTGATTACACGGGTCGAGACGACGGAGGCATTCGTTTCTCCATCATAAACACTACAGGTGACCATTGATAACCCTTTGAACGGCGGTTCCATTCTTCACCCCTGTCAAGAACCACCCCACACTGGGGCAAACTGGAGATACGTCCAACGGTATCAAGAGATAAATGGTTAGAAGTTCTCTTGCTCAGACTTGCATCAATCTTCGTGTGTTGCTTGTCATTTTAACTTCTATGGTAATTCAGGTGCTTTAGGATGACGAAAAGCATTCGTTTCTCTATCCTATACACTCTTACCCTTTTGCACAGCCCAGTTGAGCCTATACGTTCATTTCACAAACCTGTTGGTGATCATTGCATACTCCAAGACGGAAGCAACGTCCCTTCAAGAACGGAAGAGTTCAAAACACAGGATTTGTGAAAAAAAAAATTCATAGATTAATATTTGAGTGCTGAGATTCAAGTTGTACATCTGGCACACTCATTTGAAAATTCTGATCCCCAAAAGAAAAGAAAAAATGAGATTTCAACAAAAAAAAAGAAGAAAGAAAAATTCAATCCTGGGCATCAAGAGAAAGCAAAGTGCCTGGAAAAAGCAAGGCCAATGCCCATCCAAATACTTGTACATTTGCGAATCATGTGTTTGATCTTGTAAATGCCAAAAGATGGCATGATACCTTTGTATATGACACTAGTGAGATCTAATTGTAAAAGAAAATCCCAAGGGAGCTGGACAGCAAAGGATGCTCCCAGATTATGTCACACTCAGATGATGAAAGTGTAGACAAGATGTTGACGCCATCCTAACAGGAGAGAGATGTTCTCTAAAGACAAAAATGCGCTTCAAAGACTGAAGACGCTCCTTGAACCAGAAAGGGCAAGATCGGCAGCAAACCGACAGTGATCGCCAATGTTAAACCCTCCACGTATTCTGAGCCAAAAACAAGCCTTTTTGGTCCCCAAACCTACCTACGTTACAACCCTGAAGAGCCTTTTCAGATTAAGGCACATGGATTGACATAGGGTTTAATGTCTAAGCTTAGCTTGAAGAAGTTCGAGCAAGATTATTTCTCTCTCATTTTGCAGGTTTATTGACTTGTAAACCCGGAGCAGACATTGAAGACTCCTCTTCAAAAGCCTTGACTTGCACGCAAGTCCCCCTTTGAAAACCGTTGACCAAGCCCAACATTACGGTCCTTGGGAAGTCCTCCTGATCGATCGAGGTGTATTCACTACGAATAATCCTGAACCCTAGGCGCAGGTTGGATAGGAAATTCGAGTGCATTCTTGGTAAAAGACCATTATCTCAAAATGGTGAGAAGTCCTCTTTGATGAGAATACTCCGTTGGACGTTTTAACCAAACTCTTTTGGTAATGTCAGATTGTTTGATTCAAACTTTCCCCACAAGGAATTTTTGATCACTTTCGTATTTTGCAAGGTGTTTTGGATAACCTCCAACATCAAAATGCATTCATTAAAATTTTTCATGACTATGATATAAGTCATGAAGTGCTGGCAATTTGACATCAGAAAGACCATTGATGTGCCTTTGAATTCCTGGCAATTCCAGATCTCAGAAGTACACAACCTCTCTTGGTAAGAAAGAGTTTACATGTTCAAGCTTCTGTAGGACCCCTGGTATCCCCAGACCTCAGAATGCTACTTCTTTTATGAAGAATATATTTCAAGTTTAAACTTCTGCAGGACTCGTGGTAGCCCTAAGTTCCAGAATGACACATTTCTCTAAGAAGGAGAGTTTTATATGCCTGAGCTTCTAACAGATTCTTGGTAACCCCAAATTCTAGAATGCTATTGTTCTTGGTTAAACTTCTATAGGAATCATGGTAACCCCAGATTCTAGAAGGATGCCTTGCTCCATAAAGAAGAGCTTTCAAGTTTATTTTCCTACAAGATCCCTGGTAATTCCATATCTCAGGAAAACACATTTTTATGAACAATTTTGTAGGTTTGATCTTTCTGCAGGATGTCTGGAGTGCCCGGATCCCAGAATGTCAACTCCAATGTCAAAAAGGACAATCTTCGAAATCATCCCTCTGTGAGATTTCAAATTTGCAGGTCTAAGTTTTCTGCAGGATACTTGGAATCCCCAAATCCCAGAATAACGCCTCGCATGTCGAAAGGACAATTTTCAGAATCAGCTTTCTGTGAGGTTCTGGGTAACCCCTAAACCCAGAATAGCCCATTTGGTAAAGCCTGAAGGTTAGGCACACCTCACTTGTATAAAATCCTAGTTAATTCCTTAGAATATAGGATCAAAATGTCCGACAATCCCTAAAAGACTGGGTGCGTTATCCATAGGTTCTTAATAGAAAAGAATCCTATTTCTTGGCCTGATCCCCCTAAAGGATCAAAACTTCTGACAATTCCTAAGAGACTGGGTACGTCATCCATAGGTTCCTAGCAGAAAGGAGTCCTATTCATGGTCTGATCCACCATACGGATCAAAACTTCTGACAATCCCTAAGAGACTGGGTGCGTCATCCATAGGTTCCTAGCAGAAAGGAGTCCTATTCATGGTCTGATCCACCATACGGATCAAAACTTCTGACAATCCCTAAGAGACTGGGTGCGTCATTCATAGGTTCTCAGCAGAAAGGAATCCTATTCATGGTCTGATCCACCATACGGATCAAAACCCCGACAATCCCTAAGAGACAGGGTGCGTCATTCACAGGTTCCTGTCAAGTGTAGGAATCCCATACTGGTACGGCCTACCATACAGGCTAGAATTTAATCGCCCTAGGATACTCAAAAGACGAGTCCCTAGGTATCCACTTGAACCCGCTGTACACCGCGCATGCCATACGAGCATCAGGCAGGTAATCAACAGGTAAGTAACAGGTGGGTCTCTCTATTTTCTCTCTCACTTCAGCTAAAGAATGAAGAACAGAACGTTCACCAGCGGGACAAGAAAGATTGAGTGTCAAGATTCGTTTTTCTTTTCCCCAGTGGAGTCGGTCTAGACTCAGGCATCACCTGTCTTTGAGAGAAACCTCTCACGAGATTCCTCTCAAAGAGGGGCAGCTGTTGACACCTGATTTTTGACCTAGCCTTTTTCATTTTTTTTTTGAAAAATCATAAAAAATTCATAAAAAAATCAAAAAATTACAAAATCAACTTTGGAGGCCTTGGCCAAGCCCAAGGAACCATTCTTGACCAAAAAATAATTTTTCATATTTTTCATATTTTTTAATATTTTTTAGAAAATAGAAAAATACCTAAAAAATCAAGAAAAATAGCATTTGAGGTCACAAAACTATGGAAAAATATCCAATATTTTTATTTTTAATCCCTTGTATTTTATACCTCACAAAAAATCCAAAATCAGATTCAATTTTAGGTGTTCCTTTGTAACCCGTATTATTGAATTTGAAGGAAAAATAACAATTGAGTCTTTTAATTTGAAATTTTGGCATTTTTTAAGATCTTGACATTCAATCTAACTATCCCCTATTTCAATTTAGCCCAATTGTTTGCGCAATTTGCTCAATTGCACGGATTTGACAAAATTACATACTAAAATTGCATTTTAGTCCTTGAAATTAAGCATAATTGAAATTACTTTCAATTCAAGGGCTATCATTGCAAATTAAACATGCTACCCAATGGATTTCACCATTTTAAATCAATTGGCATAGGTGGTTTGACCCAATTCGATCATTTGCACCCTCAATTGCATAAATCCCCAATTTGCAATTACATGAAAATTTGGGGGTTTTTTAGAAATTGATGAAAACTTTTGGGCAAAACCACATTTCTAGATAGAATTCATGCCCTAGATTCGATGATGAGGTTCAATTGCAAAATTTTTCCATTAATTTGGGCTTAATTTGAAAAGTCCTATTCGGGACCGGTTCAGACCGGTCAGACCGCCGGTCGGACCGGTCAGACCGCCGGTCGGACCGGTCAGACTGGTTTGCTACAGTGTCTTCTTCCCCAAAGAGCTCGAGCAGATGAACAGTGACATGCCGAGCTTTGAAGATCAAATTGAAGGTCAAGTCGACCACAATCAAAGACACATTGGTGGGGGTTTAATACTTTAGATCATCCCCCGTCGATTGGCACCGGAATCGCGACCAATGATTGCCGGAGGAAGGAGTAATCGGTCGGTCAATCCTGCGGGCCTGCAAAAGTCAACTCAGCACATGTCCATGCCAAATTTGCAAGAGATAAGGGCTGCCGAAGGACCAAACGGAGTTGGACGGAAAGCCCATCGTCCCCGACGCCGTTTGGACCTAAATGCACGTGGCCTCACGTGCAATTGAAGCCGTTACACCACCCCCGTTTCGGCGCCAAAATTCCTAAGAGCTATATAAGCTCATGGTTGCTTTCTGTTGAAGAGGAGGTTGATTCAGTTGCAGAGGGGCGAAACTGAATCGAGAGAGAGAGAGAGAGAACGCGAGAGAGAGCTCGTTCTCCGACCCTCCGTCGTCGAGAACTTGAGTTCGACTGCAAAGCGCTGGTTAGGCCGTCTCCGGCCAAACCGAAGCTGAAGAAGACCGTCAGAAGTTCGCTTTGAGTGCCAGGAAGCGATCGCCATCAACCGCGCAGCCCAAAACCGCCAGAACAGGTAATCCCGAACTTCAAGCTCAAGTCTTCAATGGCGGACTTTGATTTTGGCTTCAATCTTTGCAATTCACGTGTGCTTTTCATCCCTTAGACATTACTGACCATGCTCGCATCTCCATTTTGCATCGACTTTGCTCGCATACCCTGAATCGAGTCCTCTGATTTAGCCTCCATAGCCGATCCTTGCCCAGCCAAATCGGGGCCGAGCGAGCTCAATCGGAGCTCGAGGTAAGTCTTCTGAACCTCCATTGGTGCTATTCTGTGACTGAATTTCTCTAATTTTGAGTAAATCGTATGATTGAGCTTCCATGGCCGTGTTCGGTACTTTGCATGATGCTCGTGATTTTGCGAACAAGATGCCACGATCCTTAGATATGTTAAGCTAGAGACGATCGCGAGTCGATTAGAGTTAGTCTCGCACGATTTCATCAAGGTTCAACCGTTAGATCACCGCCGGAGAGGCACAGCCGTCCGTCCTGTCGGAGTCGCGAGGTTGAAGACGAAGCTGACGTGGCGCGGTCAACGGGTCAAAGTATTAGGTGTCAGTTCGCCATAGGTCCACGTGTCAGTCCAGTCAGCTGGCCGTTGGAGGTTGTTATTCGAATGGGTAGATCCAACGGCTGAGGATAATTGAGTCCAATAAACAGTGACCGTCCGATCAGTAATTAGGAATTATCTGAAAATAGTTTTAAATCAAGAAATAAAGATATGGTGAAACGGTGCCGTTTAGTTAAGTAATAATGCGACGTCGTTTAGGATAGTACGAATAGACGGTTTAGATCGAGTCTCAGGTTTTAATCGTGGCCGTAGATTTTAGTAAGTCAATCAGACGGTCCTGGGTAAGTCTTCACTTAATCTAGGCCGTAGATTTAGGTCAGGATATCCGGCGGTCACAGGGTAGCCACGCGGCTCAATGAAGGTCGTCGGATCAGAGTCGGATAAAAAAAAAAAAAAAAAAAGCTAGAACGGCGTCGTTTTGAGGAAGTCGGTTTCGCGGGTCCGGGTCTGGGCCGGGTTCCGGCCCGAATGGGTCGGGTCGACCCGGCCCGAATAATATTTTTTTAAAATAAAAAAATTCCGAAAATGATTTTAAAAAAATAAAAAAAATCAGAAAAATCCTAGAAAATCCAAAAAATGCTAGAAAATTCCAGAAAATTCCAAAAAAATGTGGAAAAATTTGTGAAAAATCCTAGACACCTAGAAATCCCCAAAAATCGAGGGTTGACCACAGACAACTGATCAACCCTATTTTTGGGGTTTCTTATCCATTTTTCCGAGACTTGACGACATTACCCTTTAGGGGTAAGTCGCCTCTGCCATGTATGCGAGATAAGACCAATAATACCAAGGTAAGAATTAGGGTCGAGTAATCGACCAATTCTTAGGTTTGGGTTTTCAAGTCCCGCACCTTTTCTCAAAATGACGATTTTGCCCTTCAATAGGAAAATTGTCTTTCTTGTCTCAATCGAGTTCTGAAAATTGCTTGAAATCAGGGTTTGGGTCAGGTGGACGACTAACCCTAATGTTTGAGATTTTCAGTTCTCATCTTTGTCCAAAATGACGATTTTACCCCTCCAAGGGTAAAATCCCTTTTAAATTCCAGAAAAATCCTAGAAATTCCCGAAAAATAGGAAATGGATTGGATTGATGGCCAATCCTATTTCCTTGGTCTTTTGACTTCCCAAATTCATCTAAAAAGACAAATTTACCCTTTTTTGAGGTGGATTGTCCCCGAATTGTTCAGAATTACGATTCTGCCCCTCATGGGCGAACCATGTCCAAATCACTCCTAAGCCTTGATTGATATTTCTCTAGGCTAATAGGGCCTCATTAAGGATGCCATGCTGATTTCATGTCTTTTATCCGCATGTACTGATTCCTTGATTTGCGCCATTACTTTTAATGATTGTGAGTGATAGGATAGCTATTCCCATCTGCATGAACTCCTAGATTTAGGATCAGTACCTCACTCGTCTGTATGAAACCCTAGGATCAGATAAACCATTCAGCTTAGGTACCGAAAGGGCGTCAACTCTAACAGTTGACGTAACTAAGTCCCCGAACCCACTTCTCTGGTTTCCGCAGAATCGAATAGACCACTCCCAACTATTCGATAGGGTTTCCGATCGTACCCTCCGTAAAACGATTGGTGGCGACTCCTTGACATGCACACTCATCACATGTCACTAGATCACACTGAAGGTCGATCACGTACATCCGGCAGTTGTGACTTGGGTAATGGGTCTTGGGAGAGGCCCGCGTCCGATCAAGCCAGCGATCGGGCGGCCCATTAACCCTAGCCCGCCTCGCGGGAGAGGGTCGCGACAAAAGTTTCAATGATTGTCGTAACTTCTGGTGCTTGTGCACCCTACTGAGTTCAGCTTCATTATGATATGCAATGGGAGGCACTCTTACATTTTGGATCAAAATATATCATTTTCACCATTGTGAAATTCTGTTTCTGCAACCCTTGCAGTACGTGCTGGATCCCGATGAGCTTTGCCCGACTAGATGGAAGCCTCGGGAGTAGACCATGAAGCTAGACCCTAATCTTAGCAAGGGATACTTTGTTGTCATAGAGAAGCAAATCATCCGTTTGCCTAGTCGGAGAGTTAAAAGAATTTGTATCTTAGTTGTTTCCTTTTTTTGTTGCGTCTTTTTTGTTTGTAATGATTTTCGAGCTGCGTTTATGGGGGAATGACTGCAATCCCGACTAGACGTTTCCCATCTCCTTTGAACTGTACAATTGATTATAGGCAAATCCTTGGTTTGGCCAGAAAACGCTGTGTTATTTGTTCATGTGATCGATCAATGCAAGCCATGTTTTTTGCTTTTGATTAAAAGCATCGAGATGGTTCAGTTTCCTTTACAAAGTCACGTGATTGTCTTGTGTACAGAGTAACACCAATTAGCTCAACGTTTCTATTAAAAATATGACTTTTCATTGGCAATTAGCTCAAATGACTTTCATTGGCAATTAGCTCAATGTAATTTGAGTCGTGAAATTCCGTTGGATGAAAGGATGTCGGATGAAAGGATGTCGCAAGTAAAAAAAAATGAAGATTGCATTGGCCTAATCTTTTTAGCGGATTGATGTCATGACAGACACAACTAATGTTTTAATGACTAGTCATCCCCATGCACCTGCCCCATGACCATTTCACTGGGAAATTGACCATTTCGCTAGAAAATTAGCCAGATTTCAATCAAAGTGCAATAATAAGAAAAATGAAAATCTAATGCTGGTTAAAACCAAAGGTTGAGTGATCTTATTTTCAGATGAGTTAAGAAGAATAATTCTACATACATCATATAGTACAAAGTCTGGAGGTAAAAAGAAAACATCGAATGTTACAAAGAAACGATCATTGCAACTTTCTGCTGGCAAAGCTGTGGGAACATAGCTATAAATTTCCAGCCTTCTATTTTTTCAGGACTAGTAGACCTAATAAAAAAACAAATAACGCACCAATCCTTGAGTTTATGCCTCAATTCCTCCACCTTCCCATCAGTGTTCTTCATTCTCATGTCATCTTCTTGTATTGTTGTTGACACCTGATTTTTGACCTAGTCTTTTTCAATTTTATTTTTGAAAAATCATAAAAAATCCATAAAAAGTCAAAATATTACAAAATCAACTTTGGTTGCCTTGACCAAGCCCAAGGAACCATTCTTGACCAAAAAATAATTTTTCACACTTTTTCATATTTTTTAGTATTTTTGGAAAATAGAAAAACACTTAAAAAATCAAGAAAAATAGCATTTGAGGTCACAAAAATATGAAAAAATATCCAATATTTTTCCTTTTAATCCCTTGTATTTTTGACCTCTCAAACAAATCAAAATCAGATTCAATTTTAGGTGTTCCTTTGTAACCCGTACTATTGAATTTGAAGAAAAAAATAACAATTGAGTCTTTTAATTTGCAATTTTGGCATTTTTTAAGATCTTGACATTCAATCTAACTATCCCTTATCTCAATTTAGCCCAATTGTTTGCGCAATTTGCTCAATTGCATGGATTTGACAAAATTACATACTAAAATTGCATTTTAGTCCTTGAAATTAAGCATAATTGAAATTACTTTCAATTCAAGGGCTATCATTGCAAATTGGACATGCTACCCAATGGATTTCACCATTTTAAATCGATTGGCACAGGTGGTTTGACTCAATTTGATCATTTACATCCTCAATTACACGATCTCCAATTTCCAATTAAATGAAAATTTGGGGATTTTGTAGAAATTGATGAAAACTTTTGGGCAAAACCACATTTCTAGATAGAATTCATGCCCTAGATTCGATTATGAGGTTCAATTGCAAAAATTTCCCATTAATTTGGGTTTAATTTCGAAAATGGTGAGTCGGAGCCGGTTCTGACCGGTCAGACCGGTTTGCTACAGTGTCGTCTTCCCCAATAGAGCTCGAGCAGATGAACAGTGATGAACTGAGTTTCGAACGCCAAATTGAAGGGCAATTCGCGACTAATTGAAAGAGGAATGGTGGGCGTCTTGTTCTTTACCTCGAAACCTACCGATCGAGACCAACCCCAAGGCCAATGGTCGCCGGAGGAAGGGGTAATCAGTCGGTCAAGTTCCGAAGCTGCGAAAAGTCAACAAAATCAAACGCAGCTCAAATTCGTGCCAAATTCGCATGAGAAGGAACCCGCCAAGGAACCAAACAGAGTTAGACGACTCACCCATCTTCCCCGACGCCGTTTGGACCTAAAATCACGTGATGGCACGTGCTTTTGGAGTCAGTTGGAACTCCCCAAATCGGCGCCAAAATCCTCAGGAGCTATATAAGCCCGTGATCGCTTTCAGTTGAAGAGGACGGTGGATTCAGTTGTAGAAAGAGAAACTGAATCGAGAGAGAAGGAGAAAACGCGAAGCAGAGCTCGTTCTCCGACCCCCGTCGTCGAGAATTTGAGCTCGAATTGCAGGGTGCTGGTTGGGTCTTCCCAGGCCAAACCAAAGCGATACGAGACCACCAAAAAGTCGCCCAAAGTCCCCGGAATCGATCGCCGCCGGCCGCGCACGAGGAATCCGCGAGAACAGGTGAGCTGCAGTCTCGAGCGTTTCTTCAAGCTTTCATGGCGATTCATGCGTTTATTGATCATTCATGCAATTAGTGTGGGCGTTTCATTCCCTGAACATCACTGACCATCATCGCGTATCTTGTTTGCATCGGTTTTGTCTTAACATGCCCAATCGAGTCTTCAAATCCAACCTCCATTGTCAAGCCACTGTTCATCTTTCCCCAGCCGAATCTGGGCCGAGCGAGCTCGATCGGAGCTCGAGGTAAGTCTCTTGAACATTGAATGGTGCTTCCCTGTTAATCAATTGGTTCATTACGCCATGGATCGAGCGATTTGAGTGTATGTGTATATACTGGTTCGTGCTTGTTCGCGCTTGATCCTGTGAATGAAATCATGTAATCTTACGATATGTTGCGTACGAAGCATAAACTAGTCGTTTGCCGCCGGTCTCATTCGATTCCGTCGAGGTTCCACCGTTGGATCACCGCCGGAGAGTCGTGGCCGTTCGTTCAGCAATGGTCGTGAGGTTGAAGACGATGCCAACCTGGCAGGTCAACAGGTCAAAGGCCTAGGTGGCGATGCGCGATTGGTCCACGTAGTGTCGAGTCAGCACGGCCGTTAGGGTCTGTTATTCAAATAAAAAGAATCCAACGGCCAAGAATAATCGGATCTAATAAATGGTGGCCGTCCGATTAGAAATTAGGATTATTCGAAAATTGAAAAATCAAAACCCGCCAAAACGGTGCCGTCCGGATATATGGTCAAGCGGCGTCGTTTAGGTTAGTATGAATCGACGGTCTAGATCAAGTCTCCGGATCTAATCATGGCCGTAGGTTCAAGTAATCTGATCAGACGGCTCTGATCGGGTCTCCCTTCAATCTGAACCGTAGGTTTTAGTAATCAGATCCAATGGGCACAGATCAGCCACGCGATTCATTAGGGACCGTAGGATTAAAACCGATTAAAACCAAAAAAATAAAAAGCATCAAACGGCGTCGCTTTGGTCTTCGGTTTCGCGGATCCGGGTCTGGGCCGGGTTCCGACCCGAGTGGGTCGGGTCAACCCGGTCCGAATCACATTTTTTTAATAAAAAATTCAAAAATAATTTTTTTAAAAAATATATATATATAAATAAAAAATCGGAAAATTTCCAAAAAAAATCCAAAAAAAATACTAGAAAATTCCAGAAAATTCCAAAAAAATGTGGAAAAATCCTAGACACCCTAGAAATCCCCAAAAATCGAGGGTTGACCACAAACAACTGGTCAACCCTATTTTTGGGGTTTCTTATCCAATTTTCCGAGACTTGACGACATTACCCTTTAGGGGTAAGTCGCCTCTGCCATGTATGCGAGATAAGACCAATAATACCAAGGTAAGAATTAGGGTCGAGTAATCGACCAATTCTTAGGTTTGGGTTTTCAAGTCCCGCACCTTTTCTCAAAAATGACGATTTTACCCTTCTGAGGGTAAAATCACTTTTAAATTCCAGAAAAATTCTAAAAAATCCCGAAAAATAGGAAATGGATTGGATTGATGGCCAATCCTATTTCCTTTGTCTTTTGAATTCCCAATTCATCTAAAATGACAAATTTTCCCTTTTCGAGGTGAATTGTCCCCGAATAGTTCCAAATTACGATTTTGCCCCTCATGGGCGAATCATGTCCAAATCACTCCTAAGCCTTGATTGATATTTCTCTAGACTAATAGGGCCTTATTAGGGATGCCATGCTGATTTCATGTGTTTTATCCGCATGTACTGGATCCTTGATTTGCGCACTTATTTCTATTGGTTGTGAGTGATAGGGTAGCCATTCCCTTCTGCATGAACTCCTAGATTTAGGAACTGTACCCCACTCGTCTGTATGAAATCTTATGATCAGATAAACCATTCAGCTTAGGTACCGAAAGGGCGTCAACTCTGACAGTTGGCGTAACTAAGTCCCCGAACCCCCTTCTCTGGTTTCCGCAGAATCGAATAGACCACTCCCAACTATTCAATAGGGTTTCCGATCGTACCCTCCACGAAACGATTGGTGGCTACTCCTTGGCATGTACACTTATCACATGTCACTAGACCACACTGAAGGTCGACCACGTATATCCAGCAGTTGCGATTTGGGTAATGGACCTTGGGAGAGGCCCGCGTCCGATCAAGCCAGCGATCGGGCGGCCCATTAGCCCGCTCCCGCCTCCGCGCTCGAGAGGGTCGCGACAATTGTAGGCGGAATTTCGTGATAGAATAAGAAACAAACACACGCTTTACTATAATTGAGAGGATAAAACGCGACTTCTTCACTTTGTGTGTGCCCTTGCATCTTTTATTTTCAGATGTCAATAAGCTTTAAATTATCTCATTCACACTGCATGAAGACATCATATACCTGCAAGATAACGATTTTTTTTCAAGCTTAGATTGTTATGATGAAAATATTCAAAGTACACTAAATGAAATTAAAAGAATGCTCACCTTTTTATCCTGGTTCATAAGAATAGAATCATCAAAAGGCAAGAAACCTGCAAGCAATACGAGGAGTATTACTCCACAAGACCACATATCAAAGGGACAATGCACTCAAACCATCATGGAGTTCCAAACGTAGTATGAAAAAGACCATCATCCTGCCAGATAGAGATTGAAGACACATAATTACCCCAACTTGTTGGGACAATGCATTCAAACCAAAATCAGATACTTTTAGCTTTCCATATGCATCCAACAACAGATTCTCTGGTAGCAAAGACACATATAAATCCAAACAAAGTTTAATGAGTGGTAAGAGACAACTGACAAGCGTCTCATACATGAGAAATCCGCTCTCATCTAACAAAAGAATGAGACACAAGCGGGCAACTGAATAACCATAACGGACAGTAGAAAGAGACCTGTTCAGCCATTTTGAGTTTCAGAACCTTCTCTTCATCTGGGAACTTAAAAGCCACCAGTTACCCTATCTTAGAGTTTCTTGCAAATTTGACTTTTGCAAAAGTTCCCTCGCTAATAGTCCATCGCACCTCATATTTCTCCACTCAGGGCTACTTAGTTAGATTCATTCCAAATTCTCGCATCTAATCACTAATTACTGATGGTTGGACAAATGTTTTTGTCATATATCTTCAATGTTAATCAACTACAGCTTATTACAGGATGCTACAAGCAAATTCTCAGTTAGGGAGCACACTGAAGAAGCAGTATGAACTGACACATTCATGACTCATGTGCAACAACAATGCAAAGAATACACGCAAATGTCAGAAGAAACTTCACGACTTTGATGTACCCTGCCTAATATCAGTGACAAAAATGACATACAACCTCCTTTAACCAAGAGTATTCAAACTACATAAGTTATCAGTATGCAATATTTTCCATTTCATGAGACACGAACAGCATATAAGACGACGTTACCAAAAAAAAAACAGCATATAAGACGAGCAAGGACTAGCCGACGAAAAAATCTACACTAGAAATAAACAAATCAGTCCCAAAAAGCGTCAAAGATGCTCAGATTACCAGTGACCCACCACGAGCAAAGTCTAAAAAAACACGATCTAAGAAGCCCTAACAAGCAAATTGAAGTGAATAACCAACAATTCCTACTTACGAGTTGAAAAAGAAAATAGTCAATGTGGAATCAATTGGATGGAAGATACTTCGAAGAGAGAGCACTCACAATTTCCAGAAATATATACCTTTAATGGACGAGAGCAGACCAAGCCGTGAACTCGGGGAGAGACGAGGTTAGGGTTTTCAAATTTAAAAGGAGTTCAGTTTTTGAATTGAAAACCCTAAATTGAGGTCATCGGACGCAAAGGACAAATCCGAGCCGCCAATGGGGGTCCGGGAGGTGACGACGGAGGGGCGGCGTGGTTTTGGTCGAGGGAGAGATAGTGAACTTGGAAAGAGCAGAGCAAGCTGTGAACCCGGAGAGAGAGAGACGAGGCGACACAGAGGGGCTCCGGGATGGTGGAGGCGGAAGCGGCGGCGGTGTGGCTTTGGTCGAGGGACTGGTCCGGTGCCGTGGTCGAGCATAGATCTAGTCGAGGAAGACACAGAGAGTGAACTTTGGGGGGGGGGGGGGGGGGGCAGAGAGAGAGAGCGCGCGCCCGAACTTGGAGAGAGAGAGAGAGCTAATGGAGGGAGAGAATTTCAGATCTGAGGAGAGAGGAAATCAGAATTTCAAAACCACGTTTTGCGCTCAATTTTGTGCCTCCCCTCATCCTGATGACGTGGCGAATTCTTAACCTTTGGATAAGAATGGACGGCCAGATTGATTTGTATGTCACCCATGACATACAAGCTGTATGTCATGCGATCCGGATCCCTTCTCACATGCATGGGTTAGTCGCACATGTTGATGTGCGTGCGACGGTAATGGTTGTGCTGACCCATTTGTTTAATTTCTTAATAAAACTAAATAAATAAATAATATATAATATTTGCCCACACATGGTCAGCAACCGTTGCTGACCACGTGAAGTGCGTGTGGGACATGGGGCGCACACGATCAGTAACGACTGATCCTTTTCTTTTACGTGCAAACCACTCTGGATGTGCGCGTGGGTTTTTATAGACGAAAACGAAAAAGAACATTTTTTTATACACGCTTGAGCAGTTTAAAGCAGAAAAATTCAAGTGACCAAAATTCAACAACGCGAAGACTTATTACCACGGAATTAAGGTGGTGATTTTCGCGAGTTCATTTTTCCGTTTAACTTTATGATTAGGCGGATGAGCTCCTGTGGCGGGATGGCCACGTCCACGCCGAAGTCGGACTCGATGAGGCACATCGACTCGAAGGCCTTGTGGATCTCGGACCGGGAGAGGATGCCATCGCGGTTGAGGTCCAGGGCGGCGAACCACTCGTCCACGCTCTTCTTGAATTGCTCCTCGTCGCTCACGAAGGCGCGTACCGTCGAGCCGTCGATTATAACCACCGCCATTTCTCACCTACTCTCTCTCTCTCTCTCTCTCAAAACTGGTAGCTGTCTCAATTGAGGATATTTCGAAAATGAAAAAGGAAGTCTCGAATATACGAAATTAAAAGAGCTTCTGTAGTGTTTAGGTTATCTGCATATTGATTGCAAGCAAGGTTATATGATTTCTTTGGCAAATGAAGTGGAATTCTAATTGTTACAATCCAATTATTATCATGACAGCTTAGTCCGGCCTTGACTTATTAAAATGTGAAAAGCAAGAATCAGAACACCATCACATTCGTATTCCCAATATGAAAACTGACAAAAGTATTGTTCAACGCACTTTATCATGTGGCTCGACAACTCGATATGGAAATTGATGAAATTGCTTTAGAAAAAGTGAGACCGCATCAGCCGGCAGCCATTATTGATGAGCAAAATACATAATTAGTCACGATAATAACAATAACGCACAACAGTGTGAAAGCATCAAATAATTATTGAGAGCAAATAACATCCTAGAAATGTTATTCGACACTTTACTCATACACTTTACATGCCTAAACATGATCCAAACAATATAAAGAGGGCAATCATTAAAAATATGCATCTTTTTCCGGTAAAATAGTATTGAATATGTAGATTCTTTGAGTCTCTAATATGGTTAAAATTCATGAAGTGCTCGTCAAATATTTGAGGGCCGCACTATGAAGCTTACAATAACTTTTAGAAAATTGTCTCACCAACTTTAAGAAGTTGTAACTTTAAAATATATGTATTACGAGATAAACAAATTGCAATTTAGGATGTAAAAATGCAAGAATGAAATCACCATCGTCATCATCACCATCACCATCACCATCACCATCACCATCACCGTGACTCACGCTCCCAATATTCCAAGTAAGAAAATCTGTTGTCTTGCATGGCAAAAAGAATTGTTCAACAAAGCTGATCAATAGTACGACATCCTAATAAAGCAAAAAAGAAAGTCAAGTCATCTCTCCTCCATTATTGAGAACCAAAAAATATTGCTGCTTATTTATTTGTTTAGTTTTCCTTCCTTTGATAATTGGACTCCCGAACTCTTTGAACACTCCATTAATTATAATTTCATTGCGCCGGATGTTCGTCTCATCCCGTTCGGATGTTCCTACATGCAATTGATTATAATTGCTTTCCTATGCTCGTACCAAATAACCCAACTTAAATAATCTCGTTAAGTTTAAAGACAGATTATTGATGCATTTTTACTCCTAGAAACAAGTGTGCTTGCAAAGGGAGCAGTTGCTTTGTCTTAGATTAATGCTTTGTTTGCTTTGCGAAAAATAAATGTTTAAAAAATATTTTAGTAAAAATGTTCCCATGTATTGCTTGAAATAATTAGTCCATCGAAAATGTTATTATTATCGATAATATCTTATATCTAAACATCTTTATAGACGATAAAAAAATTATTCATTCATTTTTATGAGCGATATAATCAACCATCTTTAAACTCCATATTCATGCAAATATGGATGTTGGGAGAAGAAGTGGGGCGTTTTTTTTTTGCATGTTTTCGCTCCTTCGTACTGGCGGAATTAACAAGGATTCTGCAAGATTTGGATTATTTGCATATTGATTGAAAGCCAGAATATCTGATTTCTTTGTCAAAAGAATTTGCATTCTAATTCTACAATTCAATAATTGTCATGGGAACTCAATCGAGCCGTGACTTATTACAATATGAAAAACAAGAATGAGATCATCATCATTTTCCAAGTCAAGTTTCCTCCGTCTTTGGTAAGCCTATTATCGTGGCAAGCCTCCACGCATACGTTGTACGTTGTCAAAGTTCCTTTTGGCAGGTTGACTTTAGGTTATCCACACTGACATTCGAAGCTTGTTTCTAAGAGTATGTGATTCATGTGTGCTGTTCAGTGTAAGTTTTTATCAGATGTCCAAGATTTTTGTAACACCATCAATTCTTCTGGCTGAATTCATTTTCTGAGACAAAAGAGTATCTTTGTTAAAGGTAATTCTCTCACATATAGAAACGTGATGTTTCTATGCAGACTATGTTCCTGAATATAAGTTCTAGCTATGATATGGAAAAGATCGTCTGTGTCCCAGTTTGATATGATTTACAGCTCCTGGACGTGTACTTCCAAAACTGACATGTTTAATTCACTGGATAAATAATAAATCCAGCAACAAAAATTCATTGTTGCTGCTTCATTGATTTATTTCCTCCGTATAACAAGCTTGACAGATCTGAATTCTGCCCACATGAAATTCTTATCCCCCTTTTTGAAAGGAGGATAGATGGTTTGAAAGAGAATCTACCAAATGTTTATTTTGAGATGTAATTGCGGTTGATAGTCAATTTCATGAAAATGATATTGAGGCATATTTTCTTTGAAAGTTTGTTTTCTGGTCATGCAAGATTTATATGATAGTACTCTGAAAAAGACACTGTTATTTGTGCTCAGTCGGGGATGGGGCTGCTGGAACTTGATTGATATCCAACATCTGTTAAATGTGCAAGAGAAGAGATCCATTTTCAGTATCCACTTAGTAGAGTGAGGGGTCCAGGGCCTTGGGACAAGAATGGCATCCTCTCAGTCAGATCTGCCTATCATCTCCACGGGAAATCAGCTTCCTTGAAGTCTTTGCAGTTTCCAGCTCTATGCATTCTAGGATTGCAACTGGCTGCTTCAACATCCTAGCTTAGATCACGTGTTCCAAATAATGATATACCTATTTTCCACTGAGGATCAGTTGAATCTATTTTTTCTGTTATAGAGTTATCTCTGTATTCTGTCTTCTCTTTTGCTTCCTTGATTGGGTCTTTTGTGGTTGGCATCCTAACGTACCTCACTAATATGTCTCACAAGTCAACGTTTGTAGCACCTCTTTGGAGCTGGAAACAATGATGAGACGAGCGTGTAATTCTAGTTTGAAGGGTCATGGAACAATCTATTGGTAAATAGGAACCATCCATTCATAGTAGCAAAGTGAAAAAATGACGAGAACTCCTAAAGTGGTTAGACGTTTCAATTCTTATAATGACAGATTTACTAGTGCATTCACAAAGGTTTCTACTGTCAATTCCGAATGCACTTTACCAATAAGATAATGATATTCAGCTTCCTCAATTCGAATTCTAGCTCAAACAGCAATAGCATGGTACCTCATTCAGTGAAAGCGAGATAGTCCTACCTTCACAATTACATACAACATTGCTTATGTAAAAAGCAGTTTCTTTTATTTTTCTTTCTCACCTAGCTTGGGAAAGCCGCCCCGACCCGACCCTCTCTTTTGTCCAGTTGATATTCGGTTCGGGTCAGGGTCGGGCCGGGTAATGCAAGCAGCGCTTAAGGTTTGGGTCGGTTCGGGTAGTATAAAAACCCTACCCTACCCTATCCATTGACACCCCTACGCATATGTGGACCTTGTTAGCCAGTTATGGGCAAACATGGAATGATTGCAAGACCAACCGCCTACAGGCCCAATATTCTTCTACTTGGTTTTTTTTTTTTTTTATCGAATACTCTTGTGTTTTTTTTTTTGGACGGGAATACTCTTGCACGTCGAAACCAAGTTCTGTAATGATATTTTTGACTTTTGGGTCGAAATGTAAACAACTTCGTTAATGTATCATTTCCATTTGCGATATGCTTAAGAAGAGTTGAAGTTCCATAGGGAGAAGTTGCTCAAACCAAGCTTTTCCGTTTTATCTTCGTAATTCATTTGGTGAAAAAGGCAGTAGAGAGAGGGATTAAATTCGCCAAGGCGATATCGATATCCCCACATACGGCAGCAAGCACTCAGTCCCCAAGAATTTAAGTCACTAGACAATGACCCAAGCCGGTCCAGACGGTGTACCAGACATTTGTGCTAGTTCATTCATGTTGCTTTTTTTCTTTTCCCCTCTGGTGTTTCCGCGTCGATTTAATCACATGATCGTGTATTTTCTTCATTTATACGACCACAATTGTAATTCGCATTTAGGCGCGGGAGTCGTTTCATTCTATTCGGAATGAAGTAAATCTAAATACAAGCCCAATATCGCAACAATGCTGCCAAGTCCTTACAAACATTACAAGTCAATCAACGACATCCCACAAACCAAAATTCACAGGCTTAACAAGAAATCACAAAATGTCTCCAAAGCTAAAAATAAAAAATTGCTCATATTAACTAGAGAGCTCAATGCCCCATCTCGAACAAAAAGCTTTAACTGCATCACTCAAGAACAAATTCGATTCCTGCAACACGGCTTGAATTGAAACCCTGACAGAGAAAACAACCGACTTAATAACTCGTGCAATCCAAGGAACGACACGATCGTGCAAATATGATGGATAGCTCCATTACAAGCAAGCTTTAGCACAGTTTTATGCAGAGATTTGCCCTTAGCAGTTCGAAGTATCCATTCAAACTCTAAATCCCATGCTGTGTTCATAAGGATAGTATTACTTCAAGTAGAGATAAGAGGAAAAGGAAACCAAAGCACATGAGGCAGACATAAGATCAAGCAATGAAAAATTTCAAGTGCAAATCCCATGAAAGATAGCATCACTCTGTTTGTTGATGCTAGAACAGATGATTGCTTCAGAAAGCTTATCTGCCAAAGCATTTGTCCATCAACGTTGTTCTTCCTACAGTAGCTTTCCCTATTTTACACGCTACTCGGCCGCTGACGTCAGTCACTAAATTCCAGTTATTCATGATAAAGTGCAACCCGTATAATAAATTTTTGACAAAAGGAATTTAACCTGAGATTTCGCTTCATGCTAGGTTACTGAATTGAAATCTCTAAGGTTGTCAAGTCATATGGAATGAAATTCAACTCAAACAAGGTGGCAATCTGCTTACACTGCAAGCATCGTAAGGCATATCAACTTGCACACAAAGTTTTACCATCACACTTTCACTTGACGGAAGAGCGATAAACCGCATCATATAAAAGAGTACCAAAATTTGTCCATATTCATGTCAATCCAGCACAAACGGTGCAACCAAACATGAATTTGTCGAAATCAAGATAGCAAAGCCTCATGCATTTATAAATGCGTGGGAAGTAGAGGTGAACTCTTTGAGAATCAAAGGGTCAATGCATCTATAATTCAAGTTTCACAGAAAAGGTGAAGATACTGTGTCCTCAGAGAAATTGCAATTTAAAAGTACGAAAACGGAACATGAACAATCGTCTTTCTAATGCCACAAAAAGAAAAATAACACTTTTCAGGAGAACGTCAACAGAGTACAAATAAAGGAAGTCATGTCTCAACGTGAAGAATGGAACCTCTTGAAAACAGCACAGCAGATCAAGAGCATATGCAACTCAAACTATTGCAATTCGCGAGAAAAACCAATTGACAGACATCCAGGAGAAGAGGTACTAGCTGGACCATAGCGTAGCCAGAACAAATTAATTGATACTTAACCAGGACAAGAGGCTGAAGTACCGAGTCATTGTGAAATTACACAAGGTTTGAGCTGGCATCAACCGCAACTGCATTGACTATGTTTCCTCGGTAAAGACATGCATGGTTCTGGGAATGGCCATATGGTAGGCAATTTATCTTGAATCTACGCTGTGTAGCTTAAAGAGAAAACTATCCATGAAATTTGATGGCCTTCCGCTTTGGCTTTTCCATCCACTTGGCTGCTCTTCTCTCCAACATTCTCACACCTTGTGCAAGCCATCTGGGTGTCCTCGTTTCAAATGCCATGTATGCTATGGAAATACCTATTACAATTCCAGATGCATAACCCATCCACACTGCCTTCCATACGTACCAACTCTCATGCCCCTCACGGTCGAAAGTTGACGAGGACGGTGGTAGAGCATCGCCAAGGCATGCTTTTGGCAATGGAGTTCCACATAAGCCTGGATTCCCACTAAATGAGTCGCTTGAAAATGTGCTCAAGTGCTTGTCTTGAGGTATGCGTCCAGTGAGTTGGTTCTTAGAGAGGTCCAAGTATCCGAGGGATGCCAAATCTCCCAGTACTCTAGGAACTTCCCCATTAAGCTTGTTCGAAGAGAGATCAAGCGCTTCAAGATTAGTCAAGCTCCCTAGAGTTGGAGGGATAGAACCTGTAAGATGGTTGTGTGACATGTTGAGCCCTTTGAGAGAGTGGAGATGTCCAAAGACTCCTGGGATATTCCCATGGAAAGAGTTGTACGACAAGTCGATGATTGTGAAGATGGTCAAGATCTTCACTAGCTCAATCTCCAGCCCTTTTATTGTCACAGTCACGGAATTTTCATATGACACCCCTTGCAAAGACTGTGTCATATATAATGAATCTTCTTTCCCATTTTCGCCATTCATCATGCCTCTAAGGTTCATTATCAAATTGGTTGGCAAAGGGCCACCAAAATTGTTTTTGGAGAGATCCAAAATGCGTAACTTGGGAAAGAGGTCAGCTCCCTTCGGAATATCCAAAGGACCCTCAAAATTGTTGGACCTCAAAATGAGAACTTGTAACTCCGGAAGTTTTCCCAACCATATCGGGAATGTATCCTTTATTTGATTGTTACTAATATCTAGAACTTCCAGATATTTACATTCGACAAGGGACTGCGGTAATGTGCCTTCAAACTGATTTTGACTCAAGTCAAGAGTCGTCAAGCTATTTCTCGAAGAAAATGATTGAGGAATTGTACCCTCAAGGTGGTTCATCCGCAAGTTCAAAACTGACAGATCGGTGCTAAAGTTTATTAAGCACCGAGGCAAGCTACCTATTAAGCTGTTGTTAGACAAGTCAATAACCTGGAGCTCTGTAGCATTGCAGAACAAAGAGGGGATTTTTCCTGATATGTTATTACTTGCAATGGAATAATAAAATGTCACGGGAGATGGAAGAGGAATTGGCCCTTCAAACATGTTGTTGGACAGATTTATCACAAGCAACGAGGTGTTTGAGAAGATATCATTGACCTCATGGTGACTGAGAAATAATGATGTGGAGTTCACGCATTTGGTTTGGGAGTGCGGTAAGGGCCCTTGGAACTTGTTGCTGCTCAAGTCTAGAAGCTCAAGATTGGTCATATTACCAAAACATTGTGGCACGTTCCCGGAGAGATGATTGTTAGACAAATTCAAATAAGGGAGTGAACTCAACTGGCAAATCGAAGATGGGATCTCACCGGTGAAGCCATTGCGAGAGGCATCGAAGTAGGACGTGGAAAGTGGAGGCAACGGGAGTGATCCTTGGAATGAGTTGTTCTGAAGATTTATATATGACAATCTCTTCCAATACAATTGTGGTATACCTCCCTCCAGAAGGTTATGAGAAAGATCTAAGCTTTCCAGCGTGTCATGGCTTATTCCCCAAAACCACATCGGGATCTCCCCACTTATCCTATTGGAAGAGAGGTGTAAGACTTTTAATCTTTGTAACGAATTCAGGAAAACAGGGAACTTGGTCAAGTTGCAAGAAGGCAACCATAATATTTCAAGCTTCGAGAATGCATGGCTCGGTCTATCGTAGGTCATATTTAGTTCCTGAGAAACACTGAGCGCCTGTAGATTTTCAAGCTCCGTAAAGACTTCAAACTCGACAACCCCGCTGAAGTTATTCAAGTCAAGATATAGGAATTGGAGTTGTTTGAGATTTCCCAACGCTGAGGGGATGGGTCCTGTGAATTGGCACCCTGCAAGATTAAAAAAAAAATGTTAAACTCTTAATGTTACCAAATTAAATCGGGTATTTCGTCACAAAAAAAAAAAAAGAGAGCTCATACCCGTGAGAAGCAAGTACGCAAGAGGGCCGGTCCAATTGGATTTGGGAAGAATCCCAGACATGTCTTCATTGTAATGCACATCTAGAGTAGTGAGGTTTGGGAATCGAAAAACACTAACTGGGAATATCCCCCTTAGGAAACAATTAGCAACGCTTAAATCTGTCAAAGAAGAATACAAATTCGCAAATGACGTCGGTGAAACCGTGGACATGTCTATATAATTGAGAACAAGCTTTCTCAATACTGTTAGGTTTTGAGCAAGCATTGTGAAGATAGGATTTTCCAACCTGAGGAAAAACGGCAAGTTTGATACATAAATATAATTGCCAGAGAGATCAAGCGACACCAGGTTGGAGAGGCGAGAGATTTCACTGGGAATAGTACCCAAAAAGTACGAATTAGAGAGATTCAGATGAGTCATCTTTGCAAACGCGCTTAGATTAGGCGAAATGTGTGAGCCAGTAAAGTTATTACTGAAAAGGTTGAGGTCCTGAAGATGACGAAGGAGAAAGAGGGAGCTATTGGAATGGAGAGCGCCGCGAAGCCAACTGCAAGAAAGGTTGAGACCGACGACGTCACTGGTGATACCGTCGCAAGTCACACCGTCCCACGAGCAGCAGTCCACGCTCTTGTTCCATGAGTTTGTCTTCGGATATGACCTGAAATGGCCAGGCCAATCACAAGAGTCCGACGCCCCACGATCGAGCAGGAAGGAGTTCTTAAGACGGAGTAAGGCATCGCGTTGGTCAGGAGGGCAAAGCGGCGAGACAAAGGGAAGGGAGGAGGAAAGTAAGAAAAAGTGGAAACAGAGGAGGCGGAGGAGGAGCTGATGACACCCCATTTTTTTTGCAATTTAGAATATGCGAGGGAGTTGATGAACGGTGGTGGTGGAGTGGAGACCGCGGAGAGCTTCAATTTATTGATGTAAAGCCCTTCTCAAGTGTGAAGTCATCGACACGACACGACGCGAGTCTTCTCACATGCATGGGTTTTGGTCGCACATGTTGATGTGCGTGCGACGGTAATGGTTTTGCTGACCCATTTGTTTAATTTCTTAATAAAACTAAAACTAAAAATAAATAATATATGCCCACACATGGTCAGCAACCGTTGCTGAACACGCGAAGCACTCACGGTCAGCAAAGCTCATATTTGTGCTGACCATTTGTTTTCTTAATAAAACTAACAAAAATAAAAATAAAAATAAAAATAAAAATAAATAAACCGCTCTGGATGCGTGCGTGGTTTTTATAGAAGAAAACGAAAATAACATTTTGAACACGCTTGAGCAGTTTAAGCAGAAAAGAAAGAGCGGAAATTTTGTTCTCTCTGTTCCTTTTCTAGTGACCAAAATTCAAGAACGCAAAGACTTATTATCAGGGAATTAAGGTGGTAATTTTCGCGAGTTCATTTTTCCGTTTATCTTTACGATTAGTGGTGTGTTTGGACTAGAGGTCCGACATTTGTGTGGCTCGAACAAAGCACATCTAGACCAACTCATTACATGTACGCTTCAAGAGGTAACCCATTAACTCTATTTGCGTTTATATGATTTTCGATTGAAACCGCTTGAGGAAGCTGGGGTCGTCGTCCTCGAGCACCATCTGGATTGGGGACGACCCGAGGCCGTCGCCAATGGCGAGCATGATCTTCCGTATATCCAACCTAAACTCCTCGAGGTCGACGGCGCCGCTGCCGTCGCAGTCGAAGCGCTCGAAGATGGAGTCGTAAAGGCGGATGAGCTCCTGTGGCGGGATGGCCACGTCCACACCGAAGTCGGACTCGATGAGGCGCATCGACTCGAAGGCCTTGTGGATCTCGGACCGGGAGAGGACGCCGTCGCGGTTGAGGTCCAGTGCGGCGAACCGCTCAGCCACGCTCTTCTTGAACTGCTCCTCGTCACTCACGAAGGCGCGTACCATCGAGCCGTCGATTATCACCACCCCCATCTCTCACCTACTCTCTCTCTCTCTCTCTCTCTAAATTGGTAACCGTATGAATTGAGGATATATCGAAAATGAAAAAAGGAAGTCACGAATATACGTAATTAAAAGAGATTCTGTAGTGTTTTGGGTTATCTGTATATTGATTGCAAGCAAGGATATATGATTTCTTTGGCAAATGAAGTGGAATTCTATTTCTTACAATCCAATGATTATCATGACAACTTAGTCCGGCCATGACTTATTAAAATGTGAAAAGCAAGAATTAGAACACCATCACATTCATATTCCCAATATGAAAACTGACAAAAGTATTGTTCAACGCACTTCATCATGTCGTTCGACAACTCGATATGGAAATTGATGAAATTGCTTTAGAAAAAGTGAGACCGCATCAGCTGGTAGCCATTATTGATGAGCAAAATACATAATTAGTCACCATAATAACACGCACAACAGTGTGAAAGCATCAAATAATTATTGAGAGCAAATAACAGCCTAGAAATGTTATTCGACACTTTACTCATAAACATGATCCAAACAATATAAAGAGGACAATTTTTCTTTCCTGTTTCCTTTTCTTTTTTATCTTTCACATTTCTCCTCCATCTCGCTTGTGACATTGGGCTATGCGATCTCACGACAGTCGGCAAAGGGAGCCCTCGCCAGATCGGATGAGACCAGCCGCCGCCTGCGGCCACCGACGAGGGCAGCCCTTGCCCTGTCCATGTCTATTGTTCTTCGATCTTAGTTGTGCTGAGGGGAACCCTTTCCGCCAGCGTCCCAGTTGGCCTCGGGTTCCCCGACTGGCACGTCGCGGTTGGCTTGGCTCCTCTCAACCTCTGCACCTCCGTCTCCCTCCAAGTAGCCCGCTGCGCTATGAAGCTTACAATAACTTTTAGAAAATTGTCTCACCAACTTTAAGAAGTTGTAACTTTAAAATAAGATAAACAAATTGCAATTTAGGATGTAAAAATGCAAGAATCAAATCACCATCACTATCACCGGGACTCACGCTCCCAATATTCCAAGTAAGAAAATCTCTCGTCTTGCATGGCAAAAAGTATTGTTCAACAAAGCTGATCAATAGTACGACATCCTAATCAAGCAAAAAAGAAAGTCAAGTCAACTCTCCTCCATTATTGAGAACCAAAAAATCTTGCTGCTTATTTATTTATTTAGTTTTCCTTCTTTTGATAATTGGACTCCCGAACTCTTTGAACACTCCAGTAATTAATTATAATTTCATTGCGCCGGATGTTCGTCTCATCCTGTTCGGATGTTCCTAGACCTGTCAAAATGGGTCAACAACCCATTTAATAACCCAATAATATTTAATTGGGTCATAAATGGGTCAATATAAAATTTGTAGGCTAGCTTAATGGGTTTAAAAAACAAAGAGACCAAATTAAGTGGGTTGTGAATGGGCCCATCGTGGACCCATTTACAACCCATTTAACTCATCTGTTTCATCACTCTCGCGCGGCCATCTTCTTCTTCCGCGATTCTTCCTCGCTCCCAGCGCCGCCGCCATGTGCTTAAAGCTCTTCGGCTTCAGCGTCACCGACGAAGAGGACTCAGCCGTCAGTGACCCCATTTCCTTCAGCACTCACAATAGAGGCGGCAAAACCACGTCGTCAGGCTCCCCGAACGACAACGTCCAGGCGGTCGCCGGCGAGCGGAGGAAGTACGAGTGCCAGTACTTCTGCAAGGAATTCGCCAACTTGCAAGTCCTGGACGTCCACCAGAATGCCCACAAGAAGGAGCGGCAGCAGCTGAAACGTGCCCAGCTTCACGCCAGCCGTGTCGTCCCTCGTCCGGAACCCATGAAAAAAACAACAAAGAAAGGAACATAAATCAGGGGAGAACAGAGTGGAGGAAGGGGTGTTGGGAATTACTTTGGACCTCTTTTCTTGGTGAAATGGGTTGGTGTCCATCTCCTTGGATGGCGGTTCCTGGTGAAATGGGTTGGTGTCCATCTCGTTTGATGGTGGTTCTTGAGCAAAGGGATTTGTCTCTTTTTCAGACAGGGGATTGGGGGTGCTGCGGGTGTGCTTCATGGTTCTTCGGTTCGGAAGAAGTGACCGAGGACGAGTGCAGATCTCAAGTCCGAGGGATGGTTTGTCGGGGATGGTTTTTTTTGGTGGAGATAAGGTTATATAGGTCGAATCAAGTGCTTGAATACCGAAAGAGGGTGTGTTTATGCGGGCGACGATAAGAATGGTTTTCCGCGTTTCTAGAAGAAGATGAAAAGCTCCAGCTCCTCGTCCATGCCGAGCGCGCAGAACTGCCACCCAACGTGCAGGGAGCGGGAGCTCGCGAGGAAGTGGCTCGATCACTCCAACATGAGCTTGGCCGCGTTGACCGGCTCACGGAACTGCTTGATCTCTCCGCCGGGGAAGATGACCCTCGCGACCCTCACCCTCTTCAGGGACGGCGACATGATGAACGTGCACGAGATGTAGTTCCCCACGTTCCCCGTGGTCTCGTGAGATTGTAGATGGTCTTAAAATTTAGATAGACGCAGCCTGAATTGTTCATCTTGCTCATTGCATATAACATGAGACGAGTAAGGCAGACTTCTATTCGGAATCATAGAACTAAATTCATAAGAAGCTTCATGTGAAAACTTTGATTTTGTGTTCGTTTTACAAGTTATTCTTGCAACATATTATCTGTTTTGTCTGTCATTAGATTGGCTTTAATTAATTATGAGATTGCCTTTTTTTTGGTAGTTGTGCGTGTTTATTTCATTAACTCACAAGAGCTGATTATTAATATTTTTTGGTCAAGCAGATTATTAAATTTAATGAATTTCAAAGTGGTGACGTAGAAGGGGGAAAAGGAAAGCGTAAAAAAATAAAATTATAAAATCATAAAAAAATTTAAAATTATAAAAATGCTGATTTGTATTTCATGAAAATATTTCAACAATATAATTTTATTAAACAATCATAAGAAATAAATTTTCATAGATTAAATTAAATATAGAAGTATTTTCTTAAATGGGTTGGGTCGGGTATGGGTTGGGTATGGGTCGGGTCGGGTATGGGTCAAGAAATTTATATTATGCATAAATGGGTCATAAATGGGTTAATGGGTCAATTTGGATCGGACCATTTATGACCCGACCCAAACCCGACCCAACCCACCCGTTTGACACCTCTAGATGTTCCTACATGCAATTGATTATAATTGCTTTCCTATGCTCGTACCAATAACCCAACTTAAATAATCTGGTTAAGTTTAAAGACAGATTATTGATGCATTTTTACTCCTAGAAACAAGCGTGCTTGCAAAGGGAGCAGCTGCTTTGCCTTAGATTAATGCTTCGTTTGCTTTGCGAAAAATAAATGTTTAAAAAATATTTTAGTAAAAATGTTCCCATGTATTGCTTGAAATAATTAGTCCATCGAAAATGTTATTATTATCGATAATATCTTATATCTAAACATCTTTATAGATGATAAAAAAATTATTCATTCATTTTTATGAGCGATATAATCAACCATCTTTAAACTCCGTCAACACTCTGATATGGATGTTGGGAGAAGAAGCATGGAGTTTTTTTTTGCATGTTTTCGCTCCTTCGTACTGGCGGAATTAACGAGGATTCTGCAAGTTTTGGATTATTTGCATATTGATTGAAAGCCAGAATATCTGATTTCTTTGTCAAATGAATTTGCATTCTAATTCTACAATTCAATGATTGTCATGGGAACTCAATCGAGCCGTGACTTATTACAATATGAAAAACAAGAATGAGATCATCATCATTTTCCAAGTCAAGTCTCCTCCGTCTTTGGTAAGCCAACTATCGTGGCAAGCCTCCACGCGTACGTTGTACGTTGTCAAAGTTCTATCAACATCAGCAGAGAAGCAATGCTACGTGTTGGGATAATACCATTAAAAGTTTAAAATTAATATACCTATGATAAATTTACCTTAAACTAATTTTGGGTCCTCAAAAACCTCAAATAGACCTGTGTCATGACCCTCTGGCGGAGCGAGGGCTAATGAGTCGTCTCATCTGATCGGACGCAGGCCTCTCTCAAGGTCCATTACTCAAATCGCAATGGAGGTAAACGTGATCAACCTTTAGTGCGATCTAGTAACATGTGCTACGTGTGCATGTCATGGAGTCGCCACCAATCGTTTCATGAAAGATACGATTGGAAATCATATTGAATAGTTGGGAGCTTCTATTAGATTCTTCAAGAACCAGAGAAACGAGATTAGTGACTTAATTACGCTAATTGTCTTAATTGATGCCCTTTCTGTACCTAAGTTGACTAAATTTCCTAACCTTAGGATTTCATGTAGATGAGTGGGGTACGAACACTAAATCTAGCAGTTCATGCAGATAACACTGACTATCCTAGCACTCGCAATCATATAAAAAAGTGCGCAATCAAGGAATTTAGGCAAGCAGATAAATCATATCAAATCAGCATGACAGTTTTAGTACAACCCTATTGGCCTAGAGAAGTATTAATCACAGCTCAAGAGTGATTTAAACATGATTTACCCATAGAGGGAAAAATCGAAATTTTGAAGAAATATGGGGGGGGGGACTATTTGCCAAAAAGGGAAAAAGCATGCTTTTAGAAGAAATCTAGAGTCAAAAAGCATTGAAAATAAGATTGGCCACTTAACTGACTCATTTCCTATTTTTCGACAATTTTCAGAATTTTCTGGAATTTTTCAGGCGATTAACCCTATTTTCATTTTTTTTAGAATGAGGCGTGATAATTTTAGATGGAAGGATTGGTCACCCATTTGATCCATCAGCTAATTCTAGTAATTTTCACAACTCATTGGAACATCAAAGGTGATTTACCCTTAGAGGGATAAAATCGTCATCTCAAAAAAGAACAAGACTCAAAAATCCAAATAGAAGGGTTAGTCATCCAACCAAACCTAAACCTTAATTTTGGCATTTTTTAAGATCTCAGACATATAGTAGAGACAATTTATGATTGACCTCACCAGCACGCGTGCGTTCTATTAGAGAAGTCTGCATCAGAGAATTGATATGGTGTTGAGCAATTAATATATTCTAATTAGCCCATAACTCATAAGCTTAAGTTATTTTAGTATAGATTGATCCAATTAAATATATTGATGGGCTCAAATTTGAGCTTTCTCTTAGAGATCTCCCTAGATTAAGTTGTTGGATTTCTGCTGCACGTTCCGACCAGAATCGACGTAGGTTTTCCTTGCTCCAAGTCAAAGTCTCGAGAGCCATAAAAATCCTCCGCCTTCGATATGGACTTAGTCTATCAGGGATATGGTGAGTAAAGCCTCTTAGAATTAGTTGCATGACAACTCATGCTTCTAGTAGACTAATAAGTCTAGGCAACGCTTCTTCTAAGTCTCCGCAAAAGTTGATGGTGGGTAGTGATGGAGAACGATTTGGAGGGAGACTTGACTCCAAAACGCATGATGACATGTCATGCATGATCTTTTGGGGAGTGAAGGAGTTAATTCAGAAGAAGGAAATTACTAAAATTGGAGAATTTGGAGAGAAAATTAATTGCTAAAAGCTCAAATTTTCTTCCTTCCCGTCTAATACAAGTTTTGAATTTTCAACTTTGCTTTCTCCGAGAGATTCCCTTTGACGAGGCCAACGAAGTGCAGGACCACGTGAGAGAGAGAGAGAGAGAGGTCTGGCAAATCATTGGAGAATTGGAGAGTGATTGTCATCTTTGATATAACCTTCAGATGTCACCTCATTAGAGGGATTCAATGAATAAAGATTGGATAGGTCAATGAAATGCTTATGGACATGTCAACTATTTAAAAAAAATTAAAATTTAGATTACTACAATTAAAAACCTCAAACTAGACTCGAGATAAATTTTCGTCTTACAAAAAATCTTAAACCAGTACGATTGATCCAAATTTACTCTCATCCATTAGCATTTCATCCAATATCATGCTAATATGCGTATCCCGTATGTGTCAAACATTTATCTAGTAGGTCTTCAATCTCCAAAGCCCAAAATCAAACTTGCTCATATCCGTTGCTGGCCAATGCCCCATCTGGAGCACAAAGCTTTATCTACATCGCTCAAAAGCGAAATCGTTTCATGCAACACAGCTTGAATTCAAACTCCGTCAGAGAAAAAAACTCACTCGTTAACTTGGACAATCTGAGGAAGAACATATGAAAGGCATCAACATCAAATATTCTCTCTGATCACATCGTTACTTGCCCCGTTTTCTTCTCAATTTCCTCTTGAGATGCCCAAGACATCACTGGGAGTAAAATCCTGTAGAATAGCAAATTCAATGCTAAAGCTAAAAGTGTAGCTAAATGTTGTTCAGGATCATACTTTGAACTTCCCTATGAAGCCACGTTTTCTTATATCTGCTAGTGAAACACATTGCAACTAGGGGAATGCTTGAAGCATCTTCACAAATGTGTTCTCACATTAATAACTCAAAAGCTTAATAAGCTGATGCGTGGAGGGAGATCAAGAAGTCATTTTACAGAAATTGTGACGTTTTTGGAAAATATTTTCAAGAAGTCATTTTCCTTGGAATCTGAAAAAAAAAAAAACCAAGAAACTATTTTTTGTCATTTGGTATGGATAATCCGATTTTATTTTTCTTCGTGCACTTTTTAAATATTTTTAAAAATTATATATATATATATATATATATATATATATATATTTTAGTCGTTATTTTTTCATTTCTTCTTCGGCCTTTCACCGGCATTCTGGGGAACCAAGCCGAGCCAGCCTTGGGCGAGGTCTACCTTGCTAGAAAATAAAAAATAATTAAAAAAAAAAAGAATGTGAAGGAGTGTGTGGAAGAAAGATTAGGGTCCCCACTTTTAAATGTGTTGTTTCTATTGAGGGAAAATATTCTCATTGATTTATTTATTTTTCGTCAATCAAACGTCGAAAGATTCGGAAAATATCTTTCTAAAAATTATTTTCCGCGAAACAAACCGAGCGTAGGTATATATGAAGACAAATCCACCCCTCCATCCACTAGCATTTGCCAAATGAACGTTGCTGTCTTTTTCCTTCCGCCTCAGATTCTAGTCTACCTTCAAATTTGAGGCAAAATCATAATGTCTCGAACTGGCGGCCTGCATAAAGTCCTTGTGGAATCGCCTGCGTAATTGCTTGGGGGGCTGAGAATTTGGTGCCACTCCCATTTGACACTTCACCGTGTGAGTGAGTTCATGGTGATGGGGATAGAGATTCATCATCGACTTGGATAGACTCCCAACACAAGTCTCCTCTGAAAGGTCGGGTTGGGAGTCAAATCAAGATTAATCTCGTTTTATTTTAGAGTGAGAAAGTAATTATTCAGAATAATCTTTGTCGCCCGTTAGTAATTTCTTTGTATAATGTGTAACCTTGAATTGCTCGAAGTAATTTTCGACCCATCTGTAGTTAATCACTCTCGAAGTTGACGGCGATAAAAAATGACATGTCAACATATCCCGTTAGCCAAATTGACGTAGATAATGGAAAGAATCGATTTTGCTAATTAGACTTGTTTTAAAAATTAATTACACTTTTTTATTGTTTTAGAACTCAATCGTACTTTTGCGATAAGTTTTTAGGACTCCTAGTGCAGTTATCACGTTTTTATTTGAACAAGTGAATTTGACCATGACTAGTAACTTCTTCTCATCCCACTACAAAAAAACTGCCTTTTAGCTACGAAATTTGTGACGAAAATTTCGTCGAAATTCGTCTCTAATGGGTTTTGCGACAAATTTTGCGACGCAAGCAAAATTCGTAGCTAACTCTGCGTCGCAAAGTTTGCGACGAAATTTCGTCGATTAGTCGCAAATTTTGCGACGAAACTTGTTTCGTAGCAAATTTGCGACGAAAACTTATTCGTAGCAAATTTGCGAAGAACCATCCATTCGTAGCAAATTTGCGACGAAAGCTGATTCGTAGCAAATTCGCGACGAAAACTGATTCGTAGCAAATTTGCGACGAATGGATGGTTCGTAGCAAATTTGCGACGAAAAATATTTTTCGTAGCTAATCTTACGTCGCAACATTTACGATGAAAATGATGTTTCGTCGCTCAATTTAGCGACAAAAAAGCGTATTGGTCGCTAAAATTTGCGACGCGGGAGTAGCCAAAATTTATTTTTTTCGTGGCAAAATTCGTCGCAAAATCAATTAGTGACGAATTTTGCCGAATTTTTCATTAATATTATTATTATAATTTTGTAAAAATAATTTTCTTTTTATTTTTCGATTTGCGACGACCGAGCACATGACGGGTTTTGCGATGAACTTCCGTGTTTGTTGGATAAAATAATTTCTTTTATTTTTTATTTTAAATCTAATTACAGCAAAATTTATTTCTAAAAATTTATATTTACCAGTGATTAAGCAAATAATAAGATCCAAATATTATAAAAATATGAAAACGAAATACATTCATCGGTTTCTGCAACTTGTGCAGCATATGCAATAAAAGGTTCTAGATACAAAGTACATAAATAACCTCTACGGCCAACAATACATGAACCGTATTTTGTAGTTGCCCAAACTTTGTGCGGCACCTTACTAGACCCGCTGCAACGCTGGAGAAGTAGATTGGCTTTCTCAATTGCGCGGTTTAACAAGCACAGTGCCTCTATTCCAGCTGAGCATCGAGGTCGGGCTACTTCAGTGCCTTCATTCAGATAAATCTACCATAATACTTGCCTATTACCATAGATGAAATTACTCCAAAAAAGAGAGTAATTATGAAAGTACTTTCTACCTTAATAGATAAAGGATATGGCCTCTCCACAACTTCGACAACATCACGTCTCATCAGGCACAAAGTCCATCCAGAATCTGCCGTTTCAGAGGCACAAACAAAACCATATACTCTCAGTTCTTGCACTAAATTCAGTTCACAACTTCAACTATCTCCTTAAACTGATAAAATCTTAGGAAAATTAAACAAAATACTCAGATTAGATTTCTCCTCAAGAAAATGAGATGGTGGCTACTATGCCACCTATGAACAGCATGCCCAAAATTCAAACTGTAAATTGTTCAGTACTCTGAATACTTCAATATTCTTTCGCATAAGAAGGGAATAGTAGAGGAGTAGTCATATTATACTTACTTTACTCATACTATGAAGCTCCATCAACAAGTCCGACAAAACAGCAAGTGACGCCTCATTTTCCCTGTGTTTTCAAGCCGAAGAATGCTTCAACAACAGAACAGAACAAGATTCCAAAAGGCACAGATCAACGAAGAAAGAGACAAGGGCAAATAAGAAAACCAACAAGATTACAAACAGAAAAGCACAGTTCCTTACCTCCAAGAAGTCAAGATCATCGAGGAACTTCCTAACATACTGTATGACCTTGGCTCTAGTCTTAAATATCTGTCTAACCTCCAGATTCAACATCAAATCCAGATAGCGCTGCCGGTATCGAGTTTCCTATAAAGAAAATATATAGAGCAAATAAGAAAACCAACAAAACCAAGTTCTGCACATCAGTGCAATTTATTGAACTCCTGATGAGAAAGGAGGAAAACTTGATTCAATCAACAGATTGCTAAGAAAAAGCTCAACCATTGTAGCTAAATGTTAATCAAGTAAAACAAATAAGAGTAGATAAATATTCATATAACCAAGAACCTATCCCTTGCAATACCACAGAATAAAGTTAAGTCACTCCAATATAAACTAAAGAGACGGTTGCCTTTTAGGACATAATAGTGTTCTGGAGGGCTATCTCGAAATGTCGGATTTTCATTTATATGTCAGATTGCAATCCCGCACTGTTAAAAAAACCAGGCTCACATGGAATAAGTCCTAAAACTGAAGTGCGGAATATACGACCAAACAAAGTATATTGATCAAGTACCTGATCTTTCAAAATATAGGTTTCAGGATTCCTGGTACTTCCTAGAACCCACAGTTCCGTTTTCTGCACAAGCACGCAGAATCATCGCATCGTGAAGTAGTTCCCATCTCAGAAAATTCTTAATCACGCCTTGTTACCTTCACATTTGCATTTTCTAAACCTGGAGCAGCTTGTTGCCTTGGCGTCATGTGAAGACAATGGGACAAAACTATAAAAGACTTGGGAAATATGCTTAGCTCACCCCTTTTGGTTTTTCCTGAAAGAACGAAGAAAATAAATATTAACAAAGTAAAAGAGCTCGGTCATAAAAAAAAAAAAGTAAAAGAGCCATCCAAAGAGATATAAAGGTCCGGTTAAGAATAACCACAGAACACATATGCAATATACATAGACAGTTAAGATTCATGATGTGTGATTAATCATAAGTACACAATTTGATGTGGTCGAATATAGGAAAGTGGTTCTACGGACTTTGACAACTAATCTCTTGGGACAGGAGGGGGGTTTCTCTTCAACCCCCTTATCCTTTCCTTGGGCTTGTCTAGATTTAGATTGACTTTCACTTTTTGTTTTTGCTTAATCTAAATCTTGCAACTTACATGCCTTGAGTTATTTAAAATTGAGAACTCCTAAAGCTTTCACAACACTCAAATGTTGTCACATAGATTTACCTAAAATATTTTTCATAATTTTCTGAAATGCAAGTAATATTACGAATTTGTCGAGAAGTAAATACTTTCTTCTTTTACACACAAGCTCTGTTCATTGAAGTCTGCATCAAAGGGGAAAAAATTGAACCAACTGACCTAAGAAATTGTGCCCTTTGAAATTTCAGTAAACACCAATTTATCTGACTACATGGGTGTTTGCATCCGTAAAAGAAGAAAATGATCAAATTTTTTTCACCAGTTGCCCTTGTTTTTCCCCTTCAGCTAGAATTCACAAGAAGATTGAGACAAACATAAGAGGAAACATCCATGTCAAGACCAGCTAGAAGTTTCTTCCCATCAAAGGACATGATGAAGTTACGGTTACGGATGAAGACTAGAAGATCTTACTCTTAGCAACATCAACAGTAGCATCTCAGGCATCAAAAGAAAATAATGAGCCGATGAAGAAATGCAGCAAGAACCAAACCGACAAACGCACGACAGACCGGATTCTGGACTCCTGCATCAAAAGAAAATAATGAGCCTATGAAGGTCTTCCCATCACAGGTTCATTTTGTGCGCCGACTCCACTTGGAAGTCCGGATTCTTGAGCCCCTCAAGCGCCGCGAACTCCATTTGCCCATCTTCCTTGTAGAATTGGAGGGCGAAACCCCACAAAAAGGAAAAGATGATCAATCACTCGAACACACACGACAAACGCACAACAGACCGGGCCGAAGATGAGTAACCCACTCTTGTACCGAATCGAGGTAGATCAAGAGCTGGGTGTAGAGGTTGGACATGAAATTCGGGGTGGGATCAGCGAGGTGCTGCGCCGAGATGTTGCTGAAGAGAGGCGTCACGGCTTCGTCGGAGAGAGAGGGATCAGAGGAAGAACAAGAAGAAGAAGAAGAAGAAGTGAGGGAGGGAGGTTGAGGATCAGGGGAATTTAGGGTTTCTAAGTGGACTCCTCAGCCATTTGGGGGAAGGGGTGTGTTCCATTGGATTTGGGCGTGCTGAGGGCGTGAGATAGAAGAAAGAGAGAGGGAGGAGGACGTCTGGTTCAGGAGAGAGAGACGAAGAGAGGCGACCGAGGAGCGAAAGAGGGAAAAGGAAAAGAAAGGGGGGGAAGGGGAAAGTAAAAACTCGGGTAAAATTTGGGTTAAAATTAGCGACGAACGGTCGGCTAATTAGTGACGAACTTTGCCTTTCGTCGCTAACAAGAACAAGATTTTGCGACGAAAATCAAGTTTCGTCGCTAATTTTGATTTTTAATTTTACTTTTAATTTTTATTTATATCATATTAGTGACAAAATTTGCATTTCCTCGCTAATTAATTTTAAAAAATAAAATTTAGCGGCAAAACATGAATTTTGTCGCTAAATTGGCGATGAACAATTGTAATTGACCGTTGCTAATTTGATGAAAATTAAAATAAAAAAGATGTAATTATAACTTATTGTCGCGACCCTCTCGAGCGCCATCTATGAGTGCGGCGAGGGTTAATGGGCCGCCCGATCGCTGGCTCGATCGGACGCGGGCCTCTCCCAAGGTCCATTACCCAAATCGCAACTGCTGGATATACGTGATCGACCTTCAGTGCGGTCTAGTGACATGTAATGAGTGTACATGCCAAGGAGTCGCCACCAATCGTTTCATGGAGGGTACGATCAGAAACCCTATCGAATAGTTGGGAGTGGTCTATTCGATTCTGCGGAAACCAGAGAAGTGGGTTCGAGGATTTAGTTACGCCAACTGTCAGAATTGACGCCCTTTCGGTACCTAAGCTGAATGGTTTATCTGATCCTAGGGTTTCATACAGACGAGTGGGGTATAGATCCTAAATCTAGGAGTTCATGCAGATGGGAAATACTACCCTATCAATCACAATCAGTAGTAATAAATGCGCAAATCAAGGATCCAGTACATGCGGATAAAACACATGAAAGCAGCATGGTATCCCTAATGAGGCCCTATTAGCCTAGAGAAATATCAATCAAGGCTTAGGAATGATTTTGGCATGATTTGCCCATGAGGGGCAAAATCGTAATTTTGAACAATTTAGGGGGGCAATTTTCCTTGAAATGGCAAATTTATCATTTTAGATGAATTGGGGAGTCAAAAGATGGGGGAAATAGGATTGGCCATCAATCCAATCCATTTCCTATTTTTCGGGAATTTCCAAGATTTTTCTGGAATTTTAAAAGTGATTTTACCCTCGGAGGGTAAAGTCGTCATTTTGGATAAAGATGAGAACTGAAAATCTTAAATATTAGGGTTGGTCGTCCACCTGACCCAAACCCTAACTTTAAGCAATTTTCAGAACTTGATTGGAATAAGAAATGCGATTTTCCCATTGAGGGGCGAAATTGTCATTTTGATAAAAGGGACAGGACTCGAAAACCCAAGCGTAAGAATTGGTCGCCTACTTGACCCTAATTCTTACCTTGGCATTATCGGTTTTATCTTGCATACACAGCAGAGGCGACTTACCCCTAAAGGGTAATATCGTCAAGTTTCGGAAGAACAGATAAGAAACCCCAAAAATAGGGTTGACCAGTTGTCTGTGGTCAACCCTCGATTTTTGGGGGTTTCTGGAGTGTCTAGGATTTTCCCACAATTTTTCCATATTTTTTTGGAATTTTCTGGAATTTTCTAGCATTTTTTTTTTGAATTTTCTAAGATTTTTCTGATTTTTGATTTTTTTTATTTTTTAAAATCATTTTCGAATTTTTTTTTATTTAAAAATATTATTCGGGCCGGGTCGGGTGACCCGGCCCATGACCCGCGGGCGACCGGCCCGGCCCGGATCCAGACCCGCGCGACAAAACGGCACCGTTTTGGCTTCTCCCGCTCGAATTTTGGATTCCGCCCAATCTCGATCCAACGCTCCTGATTGCGCCCAGTGTCGCGCTATAGACGGCCTGATCTAAGGCTGGAAACTGACGGTCCAGATTGAAATGCTTGATCGAACTACGGCCGTCCGATCTAAGGGATTTTTAATTTCTGAAAATCATTTTTAATTTTCGTAAAAAGCGAGATCGCGACACGTGGCACGACTACCACCGTCCGATCTTTTTTTGTTATTCGGTTATAACAACCGATGCTGACGTGGCTGCCACGTGGGCGCCACGTAGGCGTTGACTGGTCAACTTTCGTTGACCAGTCAACAGGTTTGCCGAAGAAGACGATCGGCGCCGGCACCCTCTCGCCGGCGCCTCGTCGGAAGCCCTTATCTCCGTCTATAGGATGCCAAATCGCACGAAACCACCGCCATTCGACTCGTACAGACCTCATCTACCACATATCAAAGCCTCGACACAGCAGATCGACATTTGCAATACCTGCAACTCCGACCTGTGCTAATCTCCGGCGAGAGTATCGCCCTAGCCATTTCTAACGTCAAACAAGCATCTCGAATCATCAAACAGCATCCATGGAGTTAGAGAGAACTTACTTGATGATCGCGAGGCGTCGGTTCAACCTAGGAGGAGTCATAGCATTCACGGCCAATCGGTCAAAGTCGGGGGTTGACTCGATGGTTTTATGCAACGAAAATGCGAAAACGAAATGCGACGAAGATCAGCCATGCTCAATGAACAGATTAAGACTAATAACAAATAAAATGGTCGACAGAATTGAGACATGCCATTGGAGGCCGAGGTAAAACTTGAAGATATTTCTCACCTTTCTTCGAGGTCAGAGACTAATCGAGCGGATTTGGAGGCTACTTCGAAGCTCTAAGAAGTCGACGACGATGATCACCAGCGTCGGTTTTGCCGGGGATGATCCATTGAAGCTTGCACAGGTAAGCTCCGGCCGCCTTTTTCTCTCTCTGCAAGATCTCTCTCTCTGCAAGCTCTCTCTCTCTCTCTCTCTCTCTCTCTCTCTCTCTCTCTCTCTCTATCCCTCTATCTCTGCGAGAGACTCTCTCTGCCCGCTCTGTTGTTTCTTTTCTTCTCTTTTGTAACCGATCCCTCCAACAGATTTCTTCCTCCACTGTTATACCCGAACGGCTTCTGCGAATGGATTTCTTGAGCTCATGTCACGTGCCGGAAGTGCGTGCGTTTTGGCATGTTGACTTCGAGCTCGATCTGGTGAATGTCTCGGAGCCATTTTGCGCGCCTGGGTGTCGATCCTTCCTCTGATTGATCGAGCTTCCTCTTGCTTTTCCCTGTGCGCGCGCGGAGGAAGAGTCATTCTGTTTTCTCTCTTTTCGGGTTGGTCAACCGGGTTGACTGGGTCGGTCAACCCGACCCAGTTGACCCGGTTCTACTTTCTTTGTTCAAATTGGACGTCTATATGTGCCAAGATCACAAAATTGACACTAAAATTGGACTCCATGGCACAGACTCCATCTAGTAATGTGATTTTCGTGACAAATTCCTCTTGATTTGATTGAAAACCCCAAATGTAAGGTGGGATCCGAATTTGATTTTTGTCAAATTGGGGTTCCTAATGGACGAATCGGCCCCAATTGAGCCCATAATTAGATTCAATGGGTTAAAAACTATAGGGAGGAAGCACTGGGGTTCTATGGGTGTCCCTCGGAAAATTTTAATTTTGGATTTGGTACTTTAGGGACTAAAATGAAAAGAATTTTATGCAATTAGATCCTTAAAGCCAAAATTGATGAAATCAGCGCATAATTGAACCAAATTAAAATATAGGGCAATCAAATGGAATGTCAAGGTTCGGAAAATACAAAAGATCGCAAATAGAAAGACTCAAAACATATTTTTTTGACAAATTTAACCCTGTGCGTCACAAAGAAACACACAAAATTAAACTTGAATTTCGACTCTTGATGAGGTCAAAATGACAAGGGATTTAAAATAAAAATATTGACTATTTTCCTATATTTTTGTGACCTCAAATTCTATTTTTTGTTGATTTTTCTAGTATTTTCCTATTTTCTAAAAATACTAAAAAATGTGAAAAATATGAAAAATTATTTTTTGATCAAGAATGGTTCCTTGGGCTTGGCCAAGGCCACCAAAGTTGATTTTGTAATTTTTTGACTTTTTATAATTTTTTTTTTGTGATTTTTTCAAAAAATAAAACTGAAAAAGACTTGGTCAAAAATCAGGTGTCAACAGCTGCCCCTCTTTGAGAGGAATCTCGTGAGAGGTTTCGCTCAAAGACCGGTGACACCTGAATCTAGACAGACTCGACTAGGGAAAAGAAAAACGAATCTTGACACTCAATCTTTCTTGTCCCGCTGGTGAACGCTCTGCTCTTCATTCTTTTGCTGACGTGAGAGAGAAAGTAGAGAGACCCACCTGTTACTTACCTGTTGATCACCTGCATGATGCTCGTACGGCATGCGCGGTGTATAGCGGGTTCAAGTGAATACCTAGGGACTCGTCTTTTGAGTATCATAGGGCGGTTAAACTCTAGCATGTATGGTAGGCTGTACCAGAATGGGATTCCTATACTTGACAGGAATCTGTGAATGACGCACCCAGTCTCTTAGGGATTGTCGGGGTTTTGATCCGTATGGTGGATCGGACCATAAATAGGACTCCTTTCTGCTAGAACCTATGGATGACGCACCTAGTCTCTTAGGGATTGTCAGGGGTTTTGATCCGTATGGTGGATCAGACCATGAATAGGACTCCTTTCTGCTAGGAACCTATGGATGACGCACCCAGTCTCTTAGGGATTGTCAGGGGTTTTGATCCGTATGGTGGATCAGACCATGAATAGGACTCCTTTCTGCTAGGAACCTATGGATGACGCACCCAGTCTTTTAGGGATTGTCGAACATTTTGATCCTTCAGGGGGATCAGGCCGAGAATATGATTCCTCTCTGCTAGGAACCTATGGATGACGCACCCAGTCTTTTAGGGATTGTCGAACATTTTGATCCTGTATTCTAAGGAATTTAACTAGGATTTATGCAAGTGAGGTGTGTCTAACATTTAGGCTTCACCACATGAGCTATTCTGGGTTTGGGGGTTACCTAGAACCTCACAGAAAGCTGATCTTGAAAATTGTCCTTTCGATATGCAAGACGTTATTCTGAGATTTGGGGATTCCAAGTATCCTGCAGAAAACTTAAATCTGCAAAAACTTTGATAATATTCTTCTGGGATCTAGGGGTTACCTGAGATCTCGCAGAAAGACTATCTTGAATATTGTCCTTTCGACATTGAAGGTGATATTCTGGGATCTGGGTACTCCAGGTATCCTGCAGAAAGATCAAACCTGTAACACTAGAATCTCATACAGGGAGATAATTTCAAACATTGTCCTTTTGACATTGGAGGTGACATTCTGGGATCTGGGGACTCCAGGTATCCTGCAGAAAGATCAAACCTACAAAATTGTTCATAAGAATGTGTTTTCCTGAGATATGGAATTACCAGGGATCTTGCAGGAAAATAAACTTGAAAGCTCTTCTTCATAGAGCAAGGCATTCTTCTAAAATCTGGGGTTACCATGATTCCTATAGAAGTTTAACCAAGAACAATAGCATTCTAGAATCTGGGGTTATCAAGAATCTGTCAGAAGCTCAGGCATATAAACTTTCCTTCTTAGAGAAATGTGTCATTCTGAGACCTGGGGTTACCAGGGGTCCTGCAGAAGTTTAAACTTGAAATATATTCTACACAAAAGAAGTAGCATTCTGAGGTCTGGGGATACCAGGGGTCCTACAGAAGCTTGAACATGTAAACTCTTTCTTACCAAGAGAGGTTGTGTTCTTCTGAGATCTGGGATTACTAGGAATTCTGCAGAAGTTTAGACATGTTAAACGTTTCTCATCAAGAGTGATACAAGCCATTTTAGGAGCTGAAGTCATCAAGAATCTTGCAGAAGCTCCAATCTGAAAATTTTCTTACCAAAGGCACATCAATGGTCTTTAAGTGATATCTGATGTCAAACTGTCAGCACTTTATGACTTATATCATAGTCATGAAAAAATTTCAATGAATGCATTACGATGCTGGAGGTTATCCAAAACACCTTACAACATACGGGAGTGATCAAAAATTCCTTGTGGGGAAAGTTTGAATCAAACAATCTGAAATTACCAAAAGAGTTTGGTTAAAATGTCCAACGGAGTATTCTCATCAAAGAGGACTTCTCACCGTTTTGAGATAATGGTCTTTTACCAAGAATGCACTCGAACTTCCTATCAAACCTGCGCATAGGGTTCAGGATCATTCGCAGTGAATACACCTCGATCGATCAAGAGGACTTCCAAGGGACCGTAATGTTGGGCTTGGTCAACGGTTTTCAAAGGGGACTTGCGTGCAAGTCAAGGCTTTCGAAGAGAAGTCTTCAATGTCTACTCCAGGTTTACAAGTCAAGAAACCTGCAAAATGAGAAAGAAATAATCTTGCTCGAACTTCTTCGAGCTAAGCTTGGACATTAAACCCTATGTCAATCCATGTGCCTTAATCAGAAAAGGCTTTTCAGGGTTGTAACGTAGGTAGGATTGGGGACCAAAAAAGGCTTGTTTTTGGCTCAGAATACGTGAAGGGTTTAACATTGGTGATCACTGCAGATTTGTTGTCATCTGCCCCCCTTCTGGTCCAAAGAGCGTCTTCGGTCTTTAAAGTGTATTGATAGTTTTTGAAGAGCATTGTCAGTCTTCGAAGCGCACATTTGTCTTTAGAGAATATCTCTTTCATGCTGAGATGGCGTCAACATCCTGTCTATGCTTTCATCATCTAGGTGTGACATGTTTGGGAGCATCTTTCGCAGTCTAGCTCCCTGGAGATTTTCTCGTACAATCAGATCTCACTAGTGACCTATACAAAGGTATCATGCCATTTTTTGGCATTTACAAGATCAAACACACGGTTCACAAGCGTACAAGTATTTGGACGGGCATTGGCCTTGCTTTTACCAAGCACTTTGCTTTTTTCTTGATGCCCAAGATTGGATTTTTCTCTCTTCTTCTTTTTTTTTTTGTTGAAATCCCACCTTTTCTTTTCTTTTGGGGACCGTGATTTTCAAATGAGTGTGCTAGATGTACAACTTGAATCTCAGCACTCAAACATTAGTCCAGGAATTTTTACAAATCATATCTTTCGAACTTTTCCCGCTCTTGAAGTGACGTCGCCTCCGTCTTGGAATATGCAATGATCACCAACGGGTTTGCGAAACGAAGTACATGCTCAACTGGGCTGTGCAAAGGGTAAAAGTGTATAGGATAGAGAAACGAATGCTTTTCGTCATCTTAAAGCACTTAAACTACCATAGAAGTTAAAATGACAAGCAACACACGAAGATTGATGCAAGTCTGAGCAAGAAAACTTCTAACCATTTACCTCCTGATACCGCTGGACGTACCTCCAGTTTGCCCCACTGTGGAGTGGTTCTTGACAGGGGTAAATAATGAAACCGCCGTTCAAAGGGTTATCAATGGTCACCTGTAGTGTTTATGATAGAGAAACGAATGCCTCCGTCGTCTCAATCCATGTAATCACTGCGAATAACCCTTACGTCTGTAGGTCAAGGTCTTGCTATCCTTACCACTCCACTCATCTCTCAAGCGTGTATGGGACGTGTTTGGACTAGGCATGCCTCTTGTCTGAGGAAACATCCTTTTGAACAATTTTAAACAACTCTTGTTGGAAGAGTTCATCTTGTTTTCTTCAAAACTTACCCTCCAAGGGGATTTATGATGCACCATATATATTTCAATCATGTTCAGATAACTTCCAGATCTAAACACGAATGCCAATGACTGTGAGAATTTTGCGTCTTTCTAGACATGAGCTTTGAATGTATGCTAGATTCCAAAAAGCCTCCAAGTTCTAGCAATCAGGATTCTGACAGTCTTAAAAACCTAAAAGATTGGGAAAGGAATACTTACCTGCCCAGCGTGGCTAGAGATTCCTGAAAAACATAAGAGGAATATGTCAGTGTATGCTCTCGAATTTCAGAAAATTAGAACGACACACCTTACCCTTGATCATGTACTCCAATGGAAGTGGATAGACTTGTGAAAATCTGCATTTTTTTCTTAACAACACAAGATGGTTAAGTGTTCTAAAATTTCTTGAAATTCTTAGTTCTTTGAAGAGAAATGACGTGCACCTGACTACCATGACAGTAAGTCCTCTTGATCATGCATTCCAATCTATCGCAACCCTGCTTCCTTGGGTCCTGTAATATTGAACACATGCTAATGTATGCATGGATGCATGACATGCTTATGCAAAGACTATCATGAAGAGTAGGCTCAATTCGAGGTAAGTCATATGACCTGAATCTGATTTTATTTCAAGGGTAATATTTCTTCACAACATCTTTACAGGGTGCCCCAGTTCTTCTCCCTCGGTGTTTACAAGAATTAATGCTCCCCCCGTGAGGATCTTCTTGATAATGTAGGGGCCTTCGTAATTCGGAGTGAATTTTCCCCATAGATGGGTAGTACTCGGCAAAACTTTCCTAATTATCAGGTCATTTACTTCGAAGTTTCTGGTCTTGACCTTTCGATTGAACGCCCTGGCTACCCTTTTCTGGTAAGTTTGTCCATGGCAAATGGCTTTAAGACGTTTCTCGTCTATTAAATTCAGCTGTTCGTATCTGTGTTTGAAATGTTCTGACTCAGAGAGTTTATCTTCTGATAAAATTCTCAAAGAGGGAATCTTAACTTCTACGGGTAGAACTGCTTCTGTCCCATACACCAGACTGTAGGGAGTTGCCCCTGTAGAAGTCCTGATCGATGTTCGATAAGCCATCAAGGCGAAGGGCAGTTTTTCGTGCCAATCCCTGTAGTTTTCTGCTGTTTTAGCCAAGATTCTCTTGATGTTTTTGTTGGCTGCTTCCACTGCCCCATTCATCTATGGGCGGTAATGAGATGAATTCAGATGTCGAATGCTAAAGTGATCCACTAGATCATCGACAATCTTGTTGTTTAGGTTAGACCCGTTATCTGTGATGATTGCCTGAGGGGTACCATACCGGGAGATGATGTCTCTTTTGATGAATCTTGCCATATTTCTTGCAGTGACATTCTTGTAAGAGCTGACTTCTGCCCATTTTGTGAAGTAATCAATCGCTACCAAGATGAAGCGATGACTATTTGAAGCCACAGGATTAATAGACCCTATCATGTCTATACCCCACATGGAGAAAAGCCAAACTTCAGACATTTGGTGTAGTTCGTTTAGGGGTGCATTGATCTTATCACCGTATATTTGGCACTGGTGGCATGACCGGACGTGCTGACAGCAATCTGATTCGATGGTCATCCAATAATAGCCAAGCCGCATGATCTTCCTGGCGATGAGGTGGCCGTTCATGTGAGGCCCACATATTCCTTCATGGATCTCTTTCAAGAGTATATTTGCTTCTTTGGCATCTACACATCTCAATAGAGTAGAATCAAAGGATCTTTTGTACAGAATTTGTCCATTGAGAAAGAACTTGCTGGCCATCTTGGTTATGTATCTTCGGTCTCCTGGCTGGCATCATTCAGGGAATTCCCCTTTTGAGAGGTAATTCTTGATGTCATAATACCATGGTTCTCTATCAAATTCTTCTTCGATTAGCATACAATAAGCTGGTTTTTCAGCTATGCCGATCCTTAGGGGTTCTATATCCAACCCTCCAGTTGTTTGCAACATCGAGGCCAGGGTGGCTAACGCATCTGCAAATTGATTGTGAGATCTTGATAGGTACTCGAATGACACTTCTTCGAACTTAAGTATCAATTCTTCAAGGTATTCGTGATAAGGGATGAGCTTTGCATCTTTCGTCTTCCACTCTCCCTGTGTCTGTAGGATGATGAGCATGGAATCTCCAAAAACTTGCAACCTAGGTATCTTCATAGAAATGGCCAATCGTAGGCCTAGAATACACGCCTCATATTCTGAGATGTTGTTGGTGCAAGGGAAAGTTATCTTTGCCGCCACAGGATAGTGTTGATCATTGGGGGATATTAGTACTGCCCCAGTGCCTGCCCTTGATAGATTGACAACACCATCGAAATACATGACCCACTTGTCTTCTGCTAAGTTGAGAATTTGACCTTCTGTGCTTGTTACTTCAGGAGACTCACCGTTTGACGGGTTTTCTGCTAGCATGTCAGCTATAGCTCTTCCTTTAACTGACTTCTATGGAGAACACTTGATGTCAAATTCAGATAGCATTACTTGCCATTTTGCTAATTTCCCAATTAAAGCGGGTTTCTCCAGGAGGTATTTGACAGGATCGTTCTCTGTTATGAGCTGAATGTGGTGGTGTAGGGTATATTGTCTCAGTCTGCGAAGTACCCATACCGCTGCTACACAGGCCCTTTTGACTGGTACATATTTTGCTTCAGAAGGTATGAATTTCTTACTCAGGTAATAGATGGCTCTTTCTTTACCATCTATCGGACTTGTTTGGGCGAGTAAGGCTCCCAAGGATTCCTGCTGTATAGTCAGATATAAGATCAATGGGTGACCAGAAATTGGTGGCACAAGTACCGGCGGTGTGATCAGATAGTTCTTGATCATTTGGAATGCCCTGCTGCATTCAGCATCCAATGTTACTTTCGCACCTTTCTTAAGCAATTTGAAGATCGGCTTAGCTACATTAGACAGCTGATTGATAAATCTGGCAATATAGTTCAGTCTCCCCAGAAGGCTTCTCACTTCTTTTACTGTGGAAGGAGTTGACAGATCGTGGATAGCTTGAATCTTTGAAGGATCAATCTCAATGCCCCTGTTACTGACTATGAACCCAAGAAGTTTCCTAGATTTTGCCCCAAACACACATTTGTTAGGGTTCAACCTCAACTTATATTTGCGCAGGCGTTCAAATAATTTTCTTAACACCTGTATGTGATCCTGTCCTTTCTTGGATTTGGCGATCATGTCGTCGACGTATACTTCAATTTCTTTGTGGATCATATCATGGAATAATGTGACCATGGCCTTCTGATGGTAGCCCCGGCGTTTTTTAATCCAAAGGGCATGACTTTGTAGCAAAAGTTCCCCCAGGGTGTGGTAAAAGCAGTCTTTGGTTTGTCTTCTTGTTTCATGAAGATTTGGTTGTATCCCGAGAATCCATCCATAAACGAGAACAATTCATAACCTGATGTGCTATCCACTAACACATCAATGTGAGGAAGTGAAAAATCATCTTTTGGGCTTGCTCTATTCAGATCTCGGTAATCCACGCAGATCCGAACTTTACCATCCTTCTTCATGACGGGGACTATATTTGCAATCCAGTCTGAGTATGGGATAGCTTCAATAAAGCCTACCCTAAGAAGCTTCATGACTTCTTCCTTAATTTTGTCTTCTAACTCAGCCTTCATCCGCCTGCTGCCTTGCTTGACAGTTTTGATACTGGGATCTGTAGGTAAGGTATGCTCCACGATCGTAGGATTTAGACCTGGCATATCAGCGTAAGACCATGCAAAAATGTCTTGATATTCTTTCAATAACTCTGTGAACTCGAGCCTTTCATTTCGGGATAAATGGCCGCCGATCTTGACCTCTTTGATATTCACGAAGTCTCCCAGATTAATAATGATTGGTTCTTCTGAAGTAGGAGGCGTCGATTCCTCAAAGGTATTCCAATCTCTGCGGATAGACGCATAACCCTCGTCTTCATCTTCCTCAATGCTATAAGAATGGTTAATGGAGAAGTCCGAATCTCGTAACAACCTGGTATGCATGTTTGAGATGATATGCCTGAAATGTCATGAGTATGGTTAGTTTGTATTTCATAAGAACGACATGTATGATCATGAAAGTTTTTTTTTTTCGAAAGAATTTTCGAAATAGGTACAGGTATAAACGGGACTAATCCTCATGTCATTGGATATCCTGGCCCCAAGGAAATCTCTTTGGAAATCAGGAGTCATACGGCAAATCAGGCCTCAAGCTTCTGTACAGAAGACTAGTATCATCATTGGGCCGATTCATGGTTCCATATGTCCTTAACAAAATATGTATGGTTTTATTGAATGCAAGATGGGCCGCATTACAAGATGTGCTATTTGGACCAACGGCCGGAGATCCAAAGGCGTTTCCCTATACGTATAATAAGGAAAGAAAATGCGACAAAATGCAAAAAAGTTCTAAATGCAGTATTTAAAGACAATGGAAGAGTCTCGTTACTCAGAAGAAGTGGCTTCATCACTTAGCCACTCTATGATGGCATTCACAGAGTTGTCTTCAAGGAAAGGATTTGTCAGATCTGGTTCTATTGGTGAAGTGACATCTTTTTCAGACAACCATTTAGAGTTCTGGTTGAAGTAGGCGTTCAGAGGAAATATCTTCGATCTGCCTTTCCAAGTTGGAGAACCGATATACGAGTCATTCAAGTTGTTTCGGTCTCCCCGACGTCTCAGGCTTTTGCCTCGGCCTCGGCCTGCTGCTTCCAGGACAGATTCATTCACGTGATATTTCTGGTACCCCAAGCCCATTCTATGCGGGTTAGCTATTAACTGCATGGGGGCATTTATCCCTTGACTGTGTTTGCCCAGGCCTTTTCTAGGATCAAACCCATATGCCAGTAGCATCTTAGCTGGTAAAAGATGGGCTTCTGAGATGTAGGGGGTTCTCAACCTTGTCTCTGCCGGGGTATGAACTGTGGCTACCAGTTCTAGGGAATGATAGCTCGCTTCTGTTTTCACTTCGGGTTCAACATAGGGAATGGCACTGTTCTGGTATGACTAGAGGTCGACTTCTCCATGTATGGTAATCACCTTCCCATCCACTACAAAGCGTACTTTTTGATGCAAACTCGAAGGGACGGCTCCTGCTGTATGGATCCAAGGCCTCACAGCAAGAATCCGAATGCATTGGGCAGATCCATTACTTGGAAGTTTATAGAGAATTTCGTCGAGCCGATGAATACGTCAAGCTCAATCTCGCCCACCACGGTCTTCCTCATTCCGTCGAAAGCTCTCACAGCCGTTTTGGATGCCTTAACCGTTTCCTCATTGATCCCCAAACTTCTTAGGGTAGCCAAAGGGCAAATATTGAAGGCTGATCCATTGTCGATTAATACATGTGCCACTCTCTTCCCGTTACATTGCGCGGAGACATATAATGCCTTGTTGTGCCCTCTTCCTTCCATGGGGAAGTCCTCGTCAGAGAAGCTCAATTGGTCTTTTAAAAGGATTGCCCCCACAAAGTCCCCCAATTGTACCTCGTTAATTAATTCAGGGACATGTACTTCGTTGAGTATTTTCAATAGTGCGTTCTTGTGCTTCTCTGAGTTGATGAATAAATCTAGCAAGGATATTTGAGCCGGCATCTTCCTCAGCTGCTCTATTACTTCGAACTCGCTGGTTTTGATGATTGATACGAGCTTTTCGGCGTCTTCCTTTGAGACTTCCTTTTTTCGGATTCGCCCTCCGTAGGGGCATAAAACCGTCCAGACCTCATTACTGCATCTACTTCTTTAGTCCCATAGTCCCAATGGACTGCTTTAGGATCGTATTCTTCTACTGGGGGGACTTCTATAGTTACAGTTGCCTGATAAGACGTCTTTGGTTCAGTCGTGTTGTCTGCTTCTTCTTGCGGCAGTTGAATCACAACAGGCTTGACTAGGTAGTCTTTCACCTCGCTCATGCTATCAAGTTCTTCCAATCTGATTACCACTGTCGTAGCGACTTCGACCATTGATACGGTGTCGTCAAGTCCTTTTGAAAGAAGTTCTTCTATGTCCTTCGAGGTTTCTGGTTGAGAGGGATCATCCATACCTCCCCATCCGTCTGGTATGATGTCCTCAATTTTCTAATAAAAACTAGGAGGGGCCGAATATTTCACTTTGAAATTGTACCCTCCAGAATCTTGACCCAGGTTATCCACAATTTCGCCCTTTTCAATCGCGTTGGCCATAAATTTGAGGTCCGCTAGACTTCGTCTTTTGACTTCCAGTTCGTTCTTTTCGAATTCCTCTTCTGACTGAGTGACCGGCTCAAGACTATCTACCGGATTCTCGTGTGGTCACGAAGTAGCTTCCTCCCAAAGATAAAGAAGCTTCAACTCCTTCAAATTCTTCATTAGTAATATCGGACATAATCCCCAAGCTCATTATTTTGGCGATACATAGCTTCTTTTCGTCAACAGAGATCTCTCCTGCTTTTGGGTATGATGAAGCGGCTGCTAGCAAGTTGGTCAGTTTAGGTACGTCTACCTTCAGCTTAAGGTAGTCTTCCTCCACTTCAGCAAATATTGCTCCTACTGCTTGATGATCCGGAAGTGGGTTTTCCTGTACATTTGGGGCTACATTGTCAAACTTCAGAATTTGACTGTCAATCAGAGCTTGCACCTTCAGCTTGAGGATATAGCAGTTGTCCACATTATGTCCTCTCTCGCCCATGTGGTAGATACAGGTTTGGTTCTCATCAAAGTCAGGATATTTGACAGAGTTTGCCCTAGGCGGTTCTTTTGCCACCAGGCGTTGCTCTAGCAGTACTGGGAGCAACTTGGATAAAGGTCTTGGTGTTGTGGAAATACTCCTATATTTTGATTCTGACAAAACCTTCAAAGGATATTGTTTAATGTAATGTGATGCAGGAAGAATGTGTAAGCAGCAGGTTGAGTGATTCCAATTCTGTCGCACTGACGAAGGGTCAGATGGAAGTGCTTCTGACGAAGGGTCAGATGGAAGTGCTTCTGACTAAGGGTCAAATGGAGTGCTTCTGACGTAGAGTCAGATGGAAGTGCTCTTGACGATCCAAACAGTGACGGATGGATCACATCAAATCTCCGTATTACCATTTCATGCCAACTGATCAAACTTCTCCTAGACGAATCTGAAGAAAGATCAGTTCCTGCATTTTACAAAACATGAAGACCCACGTATGGCAGGTTTCCGATCTAGGCAAGTGATATTCAATTATCCTGATATCCCCTCTTGTCAATCAAGGGACTTTCTATAATAGGATATCATCTTCTAAGGAAAATATCCTCGGGAATCAACTCAAACTTATCACACTTATGGAAGCTGGAGATTCAGTTGTATGGGCGACTGAATCAGAAGGGTTCAATATCTTACCCAACGGTCTACATATCTTCTGAAGATACAGTCTCGTTCAATCACGATTGATGACGTCTAATCAAGGATTGAAGAGCGATCCCTTGGCTGGAATCCAACGGCTAGTTCGGAGGCAAGGGAGTATAAAAGAAGAATAATGTTTGACTAGAGAGTAAGAGTGCGAACAACAATCCAAAGTGCAAGAATAATGTGAGTTTCATCTGAGAGAGTATTATGTGTGCTCAAAATCCTTCACTGTGAAAATCTGTGAAAGAAGGAAACAAAACACTTGAGTGATTGTAATCTTCTTGATTCTTCATAATGAAATCCAGCCAATCGGCTGTCATCGTGGGAGAGTGGACGTAGGCTTGATCCAAGCCGAACTACTATAAACATTGTGTGCAATATCCTCTTCTCTAAACTCTTACTCTTGTGTTTAGATTTCCTGCACACTGTTATACTGCTGTTGTTCCTAATCGTACACTGAACTCTATTCATTTCGCAAGAAATTTATAATTATGTTCAGAATCTCCTATTCACCCCCCTCTAGGAGATATTGCTAGCTACATCAATTGGTATCAGAGCAGGTTGCTCATTTTACGAAGTGTTTATTGACTTCAGAGTTAACGATCTACTATGTCTAGCAATCACTCTTCAGGAACAAGCGATTCGCACTTTGCCAACAAGCCCCCATATTTTGATGGAAAGGATTACAATATGTGGAGTAACAAGATGAAGTGGTTCTTCAAAGCCTATGATGATCTGATGTGGGATGTCGTTACAAATGGCATAGTTCCTGCAAATACCACAAATCCAACCTCTGCTGACGGAGTAAACATTGTCACAACAATGACTGATGCTGAAAAGGCTAAAAGAAAAGGCCTTGATTCTAAAGTTGTCAATGCTCTCTTTTGTGCCTTATCTACTCCTCTTTATAATCGTGTCTCAGAGGAAGAATCATCTAAGGCAATATGGGATAGACTTCATGTTACCTTTCAAGGAACAAATCGTGTGAAAGAAACAAAGCTCAGTATTTTACTGAGTGACTATGAAGCATTTGAAATGAAACCTGATGAATCTATTGCAGATATGATAGACATGTTTCAGACCTTGGCAAGTGGACTTGCAAGACAAGGTGCACCTATTGCTGAACCAATGCAAGTCAGGAAGATACTACGTGGACTCACAGATGATTGGAATTACATCAAGCCATCAATTCAAGAATGCCAAACAATTAGACCACTCTCGGTGGATGAGCTAGTCGGCACTTTGCAATCTTATGAAACAGAACGAGCAAACAAAAAGGGAGATCAGAAAGGTAAAAAATCTATTGCCTTAAAAAGTCAAATTAATCAATGTTTTTCTGACACAGATGATGAAGATGAGGATGATGAAGAATTAGCCCTCATGGTCAAGAAATTTAGGAAGATGGCTTGGAAAGGCAGAAACATCAAAGGAAAGAAACCTTGGAAGAAGAGTGAGGTAAAAATATCAGCAACGACTCACAAGATAGCAAAGACGTGATTTGCTTCCACTGTAAGAAAGCAGGACATATCAAACCGAACTGCCCAATTTTAAAGAAGGACAAACTCAAGTATGAGAAGTACAAGAAGGCTCTAAAGGCAGAAACTTTGAGTGATTCTGATGAAAGCGAGAATGATTATGCAAATATTTGTCTCATGGCCGAATCAGACTCAAGTTCAGATTCAGAAACCGAGGTATGTTCATCTGAACTCCCTGATAAAGTTGTTGAATATATTGATGAATTGTGTAGAAACTACAAAGAAGCTCTTGAGAAGGTTTCTTATTTGAAAAAGGCAAATACTTCTTTAAAACAACAGAATATGTCCCAAGAAGAAAAAATTAGTTTTCTACAACAAGAGTTTCACCAGATGAAAGAAAATCATGATTCAGTTTCAAAAGAAAATGCTTCCTTGAAAGAAAAAATTTCTACTATATCAAAAAGGTTTTCACAAAGCTCAGAAACTCTGAATAGCATTATATCAAAACAAATACCCTTCAATGATCGATCTGGGTTAGGTTTTAAAAAGGAAAGTAGCCAAAGAAATGTCTTTAAAACTGAATTTCGAAAACGAACGTTTTCCAATTACAAACATCATTTTTATAAGCATTTTACTAGATCCTACATTCGACAACCTTGTGTGAACTGTGGTGATCCTAGCCATACTAAGGATTACTGCAAGAAAATCTGGAGACCTATTAAAAGGTCAAAATATACTAACACAGAAGGACCCAAGAAAACATGGGTACCAAAGAAACAGTAAGTTGGTTATCTATTGCAGGTACCAAAGAGAAGGAAGAACAAATGGTTTCTGGATAGTGGTTGTTCAAGTCACATGACTGGAAATCCAGATGTGTTTTTATCCCTCTCAGATTGTGATGGAAGAAGTGTGTCGTTTGGAGGAAGGAACAAGGGTAAAGTGATCGGGAAAGGAAATGTAAAGATTGGAAATCTGACCGTTAAAGATGTCTCTCTAGTCAAAGGATTGAACTACAACTTGATTTCTGTAAGTCAACTCTGTGACTCTGGATATGATATTCGGTTCCAAGATCTAAAATGCACAGGTATGAGCAAGGATAAGAAGCAATCTTTCACGGGACGAAGGCATGGGAATATTTATCTTTTAGATATTAATGCTGACTGTGAACATGCTAAATGTCTTATTTCTGTTAAGGATGAATCTGATCTTTGGCACAGAAAGTTAGGTCATATTAGTGTGAAACATATTTCAAAACTTTCCAAGAAGGGACTTGTTCGAGGATTACCTCAAACAAAATTTGAGAAAAGTGGACTATGTCATCAATGCACACTAGGTAAGCAGGTAAGAAGTTCTTTTAAGTCTTTAAATCAAGTTTCCACTAAGCGTTGTCTGCAGCTACTTCATATGGACATCTTCGGACCAAATAGAACTCTAAGCATTGGAGGTAAGAAATATTGCCTTGTCATAGTTGATGACTTCTCTAGATTTACATGGGTTTCATTTCTTGCTCACAAAAACGAAGCTTTCATATCCTTTTCAAAACTTGCTAAAAGAATTCAAAATGAAAAGGGTTACACTATTTCCAGTTTGAGAACGGATCATGGGGGAGAATTTGAAAATCAAAACTTCTCAGATTTTTGCACTAATTTCGGAATTCAGCATAACTTCTCTGCTCCTTATACTCCACAACAAAATGGGGTAGTAGAAAGGAAAAACAGATCGCTGCAAGAAATGGCCAGAACTCTTCTTATTGAAAGCAAAATTGCCTCTAACTTTTGGGCTGAGGCTGTTTCAACAGCTTGTTATATCTTAAATCGAATTTCCCTCAGACCTTTTTCTGATAAAACTCCCTATGAATTTTTCAAAGAAAGAAAGCCTGATATTGCATACTTTCATGTATTCGGTTGCAAATGCTTTATTCTAAAGAATGCTAATGATCGAGTCGGAAAGTTTGATGAAAGATCAGATGAAGGAATTTTCTTGGGATATTCAACAACAAGCAAAGCCTACAGAGTTTACAACAAGAACACTCGTATTATTGAGGAATTAGTGAACATCAATTTCGATGAAAGCAACCAGGATGATGAACCTGAATCCATTCAAATGAATACACTTCATCAAGTCACGAACTCACAAGCAGAATCAAATGTGAATACGAGTTCGGAGAATGCTCATAAGGAAACTTCCTCAGAAGAAAGACCAGAAGATGATCAGAATGAATCCACAATATTCTCAAATGATGGACTTGACAAAAACTGGAAGCATAAGTCAAGTCATCCAAAGGAACTTATCATAGGCAGCATAAATGATGGTGTAAGAACAAGATCCAAGTTCAAGCAAGCAATGAGCAACACCGCCTTAGTATCTAAATTGGAGCCAAAAAGGATTGAAGATGCATTAGCAGATGAAAACTGGATAAATGCAATGCAGGAAGAGCTACATCAGTTCAAAGTCAACAATGTTTGGGAACTAGTCAATCGTCCCAAAAATCGTCCAGTAATTGGAACAAAATGGGTATTCAGAAACAAACTTGATGACAAAGGAAAAGTTGTGAGAAACAAAGCAAGACTTGTGGCAAAAGGATATTCTCAAGAAGAAGGAATAGACTATGATGAAACCTACGCACCGGTTGCCAGGTTAGAAGCCATTATGCTACTTCTTACTTATGCTTGTTACAATGACTTCAAACTTTTTCAGATGGACGTGAAAAGTGCATTCCTAAACGGCTACATCAAAGAAGAGGTATATGTAGAACAACCTCCTGGCTTCGAAGAACCTAGAGAAAAGAATCTGGTATATGTCTTAAAAAAAAGGCTCTCTATGGATTGAAACAAGCACCTCGCGCCTGGTATGAAATGTTAAGTAACTTTTTATCTCAACACAGCTTCACTAAAGGTAATGTAGACACCACTCTTTTTATTCAAAGAAAAGGTAAAGATATCCTTTTAGTTCAAATATATGTTGATGATATTATATTCAGCTCCTCTAATGAACTTCTCTGCAAAAAATTCTCTAAAACAATGCAGGATGAATTTGAGATGAGTATGATGGGAGAATTACGGTTCTTTCTTGGTCTTCAAATTCATCAATCCCATAAAGGAACCTTCATATTTCAAGAGAAGTATGCATTAGAAATAGTGAAGAAGTTTGGTATGGAGAATGGCAAGAAGACAGAAACTCCTATGTCTCACTCTTCCAAATTAGATAAGAATGAAGATGGAAAAGAAGTCAATCCCAAACTATATCGAAGCATGATCGGATCATTACTCTATCTCACAGTTTCAAGACCCGACATACTATATAGTGTCTGCTTATGTGCAAGATTTCAGTCAAGTCCAAGAGAATCACACCTATCAGTAGTCAAGAGAATAATCAAATACATAGGGACTTATCCCAACTATGGTTTGTGGTATTCTAAATCTTCTGATTTTACTCTTAAAGGTTATTCAGATGCAGATCTTGCAGGTTGCAAAATTGATAGAAAAAGTACATCTGGAACCTGTCAACTCATGGGAAACATGCTTGTCTCATGGTACTCAAAGAAGCAAAATACAGTGGCACTCAGTACAGCTGAAGCAGAATACGTATCTCTTGGAAGCTGCTGCACTCAAATACTTTGGCTAAAACAGCAGCTCAAGGACTATGGTGTTGAAGAATCAACTGTGGAAATCCTATGTGACAGCACAAGTGCCATAAATCTCACAAAGAATCCTGTACTTCACTCAAGAACAAAGCATATTGAGATCAAGCATCACTTCATACGTGATCATGTTCAAAACCATGATGTTAACATTTCATACATTGACACGAAAAATCAACTTGCAGATATTTTTACTAAACCACTTGATAAACAGAGTTTCAATTTTATCAGAAATGAATTATCTATTATTAACCTTCCTTCTTAAGTATACCTTAGAACAGGGTACGTCAGAAGGAAAGTCAGAAGGAGCGTCAGAAGGAGCGTCAGAAGGAGCATCAGAAGGAGAGTCAGAAGGAGCATCAGAAAGAGAGTCAGAATGAGCGTCAGAAGGAGCATCGGAAGGAGAGTCAGAAGGAGAGTTAGAAGAAGAGTCAGAAGAAGCATCAGAAGGAGCGTCAGAAGGAGCATCAGAAGGAGCATCAGAAGGGACGCCAAAAAGGCGCGTAAGAAAAAAATTCACACTTTTCTTAAACTAAAAGGTCAGTTATCTCTAAAAGCTATCTTTTAGGTAAGTTCCTCATATGAATAGATATCGCTTAATATCTGATTGACCATGAATATTTTTTTAAGAATTCCTTTTTAAATAAAAATTCTCTTTTATGTTTCCAAAAATAACCGCCTCTTTTATAAAAACGCTGAACCGTCACCTCTGTTCTCTTACTTTCAAAATTCTCTCAAATCAAAACCCTAAAACCGTGTTGAAAACCTCTCGCTCTCGATTTCCTCTTTAAAGCAACACTCTTTCACTCAAAGTTTCAAACTTTCTACGTATCAATGGCTCCAAAATCAGTCTCTGACTCGAAGAAGACGCCTCAGACCAAGAGGAAGTTCTCCGCATCAACTGCAAGCAGCGCGGAACTCACAGATACCCAAATCAACGAACAACGAGAAGCACTCCGCCTGACAAAAGGTCTATCTCTGTCTGCTTTTGAAATAAAGGAATCTATGGCTCATTCTATTAAGCCAATGTATGATGGAATTAAGGCCGCAGGAGATTTTGGAAACGAACTTAGAAAACTGCTGAAAACTCATCACTTTGATAGTGAGAGCGAACTTTTGGAGTTTCTTAGTCTGCCTGGAAAAATCGTTGAACCACTTGCTGTAGAAAAACCTACGTGTGTCTCTAGAAAAGGAAATGAGAAAGTGGCAGAGATAAGTTCGAAACGTAGACGATCCCCAATTAGACCTGGCGGTACGAAGGCGAAGGTGGAAGATGATGATGACATTCTGTTCAATGAATTTGTGAAAAATATAGGCTTTAATTTGGATAAAAGCTTTCCTAATCCATTGTTCCAGAATCAGGCTCACAAAGAACGGTTTGAAGCAATGAAACAGAGAGGTGTTATACCTCAAAGGGTATTTGAGTTAAAGTACTTTGACAGCAATGGCATCTATCTGAGGAAGCATCTAGAAAAGATGAAGCTAGATCAGTTTATAACTAGGAGAGGCTACACTTTTCCTGATATGGTAGCTTACTTCTATTCAAATCTTCAATTTGTCAACTTCAACTCTCTGGCTTTCACAATCAAAAGAAAGCAGTATTTTCTGACTGTTGATGAATTGGCTTCAATCATGGGAACCAGAAAGGGAGATTTCAAACCCTTAGATATCACTGCAAGTGAAGCTTTCTGCTTCCTGACTGGCAAATCGAGTTTCTCAAGGGAATCAAAGTCACATCTTGCATACACAGACTTTCCCCTGAAACATATCATGATGCACAAAGTGATCATTGAATGTCTCAGACCCAAGGCAGCATCAAAGACAAATATATCAAAATACGAGGCAAAGTTGCTATGGGGAATCTTGACAGGACAGAGGATTTCTTTTGCTCACACTGTACTACTGCATATGTACAGATCAGCTCTCAAGCCAAAGGGGCAACTTCCTTATGCGGCGTTGATCTTCAAAATAATCAATCATTTCAAGATTGATAGCCTAGGTGCCTTTGTCGAGCAAGAAATTCCTTTAATGACTGCTGGAGAGACTATGGTGACAAAGATAGGATACAAGATGACTCCTGCTGGATGGAGAACGAAGAACAATGAACCAGTCATTGTGGACTTTGAGGAAGAGTCATGGCAGAGATCTCCCAAGAAGAGAAAAGTCATGGCAGTTAAGGGTCAACAAACAGAGAGTCCTGCTGGTAAGGACTTAGACGTAAGTGAGGAAGAAACAGGGGAATATGATTCTGAAGCTACCCCATCTCGAGGAGGACCAGATGCAGCTGGTCAGTCCGAAAATCAGAATGCTGAAGGAGTCGAGAAAGAAGTAGATGACACAGGACTACAACAACAAGAAAAAGTTGTGTATCCCTGTGATCTGACTGAGGCAGAATTCCTTACAATGTGGAATGAGGAGCAAGCTGCACGATTTGCAGATAACACATAGTATGACATCCAAATCGTCAACTGTGATCATGAGGTATTGCTAGCTCAAGTTCTAGTAACATTGGCGTCACAAGCACATGAGCAAGAACAAGATGACTTTGACGCCTACTCTGTCTCCTCCACCAGACGCACTATTCAGAAAGGTGCTACAAGTCTAACCTCAACAATAGCACGAGAAGATCAGTTGTCCAGTGCACAGTCCATTCCAATGGACATTGATGAAGAAATAGTCTCCGTGCCACCATCAAAGGAAAAAGGAAAAAGAGCTATACTTTAGGGGGAGAAAGAGCCTGAGCCTGTCACATCAGATGTCTTTCTCACTGAAGTCCTAGCTTCTCAAGCCTTCACTAAGGCTCAAACTGAGAGGGAGACTTCAGAACCTACACCTCCACACCCACATATGGACCTTCACGCGCATTTTGAGAATCTTCAAAATACTGTCATTCAGACAATGGCTGCAATGAAAACAAGATTTGTTCAGCAACTGCAGGCTTTTGAACAGAAGACTGATAGGAAGCTGCAGGGTCTGACTAGTCAGGTGACTAGGCTAGAAAAATCCATTGATGTCTATGGGAAAACGTTTCGTGATGAGATAGCCAACCTGCCTACATACACACTGGTCAGAACGGACAGAACAGCTTCACACATGCCCTCTCCTCAAGCTGTCAGAGACCATGCTCAGATGCTGAGAAGCAGTTTTGCAGGACCTTCCCGAGGGGAGACTGATGTTGAGCCTGAAGATCATCCATCTTCTTAAAAACTCAGCTATTTTTTTCTCTTTTCCTCTTCAAGAACTTTTTCGATGTTGACAAAAAAGGGGGAGAAGTTGAAATTATTTTTATGCAGTCTCAAATAGATTATCTCTAATCATATTTCTCTATAGATTATCTCTAATCATATTTTTCTATTCATATCATATCTCAATTTAGATGAAAGGAGGAGAAGACCTAACCTACCGTTTTGTAGGACAATTCGTGCAGGATTATTGCAGGATAATCTTACTCTGATCATGCTCTCCTATGAGCACACTTTCATTATATTTCAAACTCTAATGATGATTACCTGCAGGAACAAATATGATGGTTACTCACTTTTATTAAATTATCACTGGTTTAATTTTCCTTTAAATTTGCAACTGGAGAAGTTTTTGTCATCATCAAAAAGGGGGAGAGTGTTGTGGAAATACTCCTATATTTTGATTCTAACAAAACCTTCAAAGGATATTGTTTAATGTAATGTGATGCAGGAAGAATGTGTAAGCAGCAGGTTGAATGATTCCAATTTTGTCGCACTGACGAAGGGTCAGATGGAAGTGCTTCTGACGAAGGGTCAGATGGAAGTGCTTCTGACGTAGAGTCAGATGGAAGTGCTCTTGACGATCCAAACAGTGACGGATGGATCACATCAAATCTCCGTATTACCATTCCATGCCAACTGATCAAACTTCTCCTAGACGAATCTGAAGAAAGATCAGTTCCTGCATTTTACAAAACACGAAGACCCACGTATGGCAGGTTTCCGATCTAGGCAAGTGATATTCAATTATCCTGATATCCCCTCTTGTCAATCAATGGACTTTCTATAATAGGATATCATCTTCTAAGGAAAATATCCTCGGAAATCAACTCAAACTTATCACACTTATGGAAGCTGGAGATTCAGTTGTATGGGCGACTGAATCAGAAGGGTTCAATATCTTACCCAACGGTCTACATATCTTCTGAAGATACAGTCTCATTCAATCACGATTGATGACCTCCAATCAAGGATTGAAGAGCGATCCCTTGGCTGGAATCCAACGACTAGTTCGGAGGCAAGGGAGTATAAAAGAAGAATAATGTTTGACTAGAGAGTAAGAGTGCGAACAACAATCCAAAGTGCAAGAATAATTTGAGTTTCATCTGAGAGAGTATTCTGTGTGCTCAAAATCATTCACTGTGAAAATCTGTGAAAGAAGGAAACAAAACACTTGAGTGATTGTAATCTTCTTGATTCTTCATAGTGAAATCCAGCCAATCGGCTGTCATCGTGGGCGAGTGGACGTAGGCTTGATCCAAGCCGAACCACTATAAACATTGTGTGCAATATCCTCTTCTCTAAACTCTTACTCTTGTGTTTAGATTTCCTGCACACTGTTATACTGCTGTTGTTCCTAATCGTACACTGAACTCTATCCATTCCGCAAGAAATTTATAATTGTGTTCAGAATCTCCTATTCACCCCCCTCTAGGAGATATTGCTAGCTACATCACTTGGGAGCTGAGAAAATTGCTTCTAGGGTTGCCTTCTTCTGGGCTCTTGTACTTTCGGTGTTGATCAGGATGATCCTCCTTTGGTCTGATTGGAATTGCCAAACGGCTTGGGCTTGTGGGGATCCGGTATAAATGCTATGTCCAGCCCGGCTTCTCTCTCCTTTTTCAAGGGATACTGCTTCCTAGTAGGAGCTTCATGAGGCCTTCTTTCTCTCAAGGCCCATTCTAGCCTTTCAGCAACCTTTATCAAGTGTGCAAATGTTTGATATCCGGAAGTGTTCAGCTTGTCGAAGTACTCGTAGGGGAGCGCTTTTAGGAATAAGTCGATCAGCTCCTCTTCTGGGATTGACGGCTTTACTTGGGTAGCCAAGGCTCGCCATCTCTGGGCATATGTCCTGATTGACTCGCCTCTCCCCTTTGAAGTTCGTAGAAGATCTTCTCTTGTTGGGGCTGTAGCCGTGTTGAATTTGTACTGTCTGAGGAAGTCTTCCGCAAGATCCTCCCAGCCATCATAATCTTCTAGGTCTAGTTCTATGAACCAAGCCAGAGCGGCGCCAGCCAAACTCTCTTGGAACGTGTTCATCAAGAGTGGAATATAATCCGAATAGTGCGCCATCTTGCGCAGATAATATTTGAGGTGGGCACGGGGACAGCCTATCCCGTTATACTTCCTTACGAACTCCGGCTCCTTGTAGTTAGGAGGAGTCTCTACCTTAGCAAAAGGAGATATTTTGTCGAAGCGAGCTAACTCGTAACCTTGGCTGCTCAAGCATTCATCGATTTTGGCCAACCTTTTAGCCTCTGCTTCAGTTTTCACAGTCTGCTTCCCCTTCTCCTCCTTCTCGAGGTTGATAATAACAGGCGAGGCCTTCTATTGTGGCCGGCTGTTTGGTTCATGGATGTCCTCCTCTGCATGTTGAGTATCACTCGTCACCCCCTTATCTGCTGTATCAGGTACAAAAGAAGGACCTGCGTTGTTCTGGTTATGACCCGTTGTTTGTTTAGCTTGGGTAGCTTCCAGCATTGCCTTGATGTCTGCCATCATAGTTGCTAGGGCGGTCATATGAGATTCCAGCATGCCCACACGCGGAGTCAATTCTTGTTGCTCCATTCTTGTCTTAAGGCGAGTTCGGAAGCGATGTGTGGGAAATTCCGTGGTGAGAGTGCACCTGTTTCAAGAGGATTCCCAATGAGTATTTCTTTGGTCTTTGACAAAAAGGAAGCAGCTAATTCTTTCAGTTACATGTTTCTTGTCAGTAGATGAGAAAAAGGGCTACCTCGTGAGCCTTAGTCTCATGTAAATAGTTCTTTTAATCATTTTTCGACAAGAATTCATGAAATTAAAAGAAGCGTAATTTCTGACGATAGTTTTTATGTATTCGCAAAACATGTTCACATTTATGCTTATGTGTCCAAAATAGCATCACACAGAAATGAGAATGTATGAGAAGGCGTCACAATGTTTGCTTATTTTACACTTGACAGAATAGCCTATTCAAGCCTAGGACGCTTGAGGTCTAAGGTATCCTCATCATCCCAATATGGATTCCCCTCTTCAGCCTGGGACTCCTCGTCTTCTGAACATGACAGTGGTCCCCTGTCTTCGGGTATGTACGGCTCTATTCCAGGTACGTACGGCACGATGTATTCGGGTATGTAGGGCTCGACAAGGCTTCGTCGGGTCGCTTTGAAGTGTTGGATGTATTATGCGGTGGCTCTATGAATGTTTTCTTCACGAGTCATGTTTTCTGGCCAACTTATTTCTTCAGCCTGAGAATTCTTCAAAGAGCGTATGATGGATGCCACCTTGGCTTCAAACTGTCTCTTCTCCTCCTCTGTGAGGGTCCGGCTTAGTAAGTCAAAAGAAAATATATTGAGTTGTGGTGGAGAAGGGATCCCTTGTAGCGCCCCAAACTGTCGGATCACCCTCTTCGAATAGTATGCGGTAGCGCCCGTGAATCCTAGCAAGGGGACTGGACCTTTGTCACCACAGGCCAATCTAACTTTGCCCAGCGTTGGTAACCTTAGCCGCCATCGGAGTTGTTCGGGCTTTAGAATTTTAAGGAAGTTTCTCCACTCTACAAAGTTGAACTTAGGAATACGTGTATGTGTTCTGACAAAGGTTTTAAGAGGATGTGCATCAGGGCTGATTTCAGTGAAACCCATGCGGATGTGGAATTGTCTGATATGGGATGTGAACCACAGATACAAAAGATCACTAGAGGCTCTAAAGATTCCCTTTTTATTTTTCTTGAAGCGATTTAAGGAAAGGAAGGTTTCGGCAAGGATGATGTTTGAGTAATCCCACCCACAACAGACTTGTCTGGCTACTATAGCCATGATAGGGTCGAAGGTGACAGATGAGATTGGGAACAGCACAAAGCTGAAGAATGCCAAGATAAAGGGGGTAAGAACAGTAGGAGTGCCACAACTTTTGTACGGAGATCACTTGAGTGCCATAACTTTTTTTTGGATCACCTGAGTACCACAACTTTTAAAAATAGACCACTTGAGTGCCATCGGCGATTTGGGTCACCGAAAAATCCGACGTGGCACTAAAATAATGTAAAATCAACCTAAGTGGCTCGCCGGAAAGCTGAATCAGCAATAAAAAGGAAACGACGTCGCATTCTTCATATTGAACTTTCACAAAGTGGCCACTTAAGTACTATATCTTTTTAAAAGTGGTCACTTAGGTTCCTCAATTTTTGAAAAGTGATCACTTAGGTTCTTTAATTTTTTAAAAGTTGTCATTTAGGTTCCTTAATTTTGGAAAAACGATCACTTAGATTCATTTTAAGAATGACGCACGCTTCAGATTGAACTTTCACAAAGTGGCCACTTAAGTACCATATCTTTTTAAAAGTAGCCACTTAGGTTCCTCAATTTTTGAAAAATGATCACTTAGGTTCTTTTATTTTTTAAAAGCAGTCACTTAGGTTTCATAATTTTGAAAAAGTGGCCACTTAGGTTCAATTTAAGAATGACACGTTGGACAAAAATGTCCATGTCACAATAAAATATTAAGTAGAAAGTCCACGTATGATGTTTGGCCGGAAGTAGCACTCAAGTGATCCCTTTTGCTCCGATTTGATACTCAAGTGATCCAAAAAAAAGTTATGACACTCAAGTGATCTCCGTACAAAAGTTGTGGCACTCCTACTGTTCTTACCCCCAAGATAAAAGCTCTACCAGATTTGATCCATTTAGCAGCAGGGAGGCGGGAAAATCGGTCTATAAGGAAAGATAGGGAGATTCGCCCAGAATTGCTTTTTGCATCTGTTTTGACTTCGTTTAGGTTTGTGTCAAGGAATTCAGCCACCTGACTTAGGGGTTCAAATCCTATGGGGGGGTCGAACGAGTGTGTGAGTGAACTCAACTCCGATGACGGCACTGTACTCCTCGATAGTGGGAGTAATCTCCAGTCCTTCCATGCAAAATGTAGCGGTGGTAGGATCCCAATAGAGCGCCATGGCTTGGATAAAGGCAGGTGAGCACTCAATCTTCAGCAGGTCCAACAGGTATCCTAGCCGTGATTCAGCATACTTCTGGCTGGCTTCGCCCATGCTATCCCACCATGATCGGAGTTCGGCCCGGGGAACTTTGAACACTTGAATATCATTCTTTCCCATCAAGTCTAAAATATGCAAATGATTTTTTAAAAGGTCAATCGTCGGAAATTACTTTAAAGACATGATTATGCATATGCCATGAGATATGCATGGGCTAACTTAATTGCATAGGTCATTTCGAAGAAATGGAAATTAGGACCTCTTTCAGGTCTCGAGGGCCCGACTTAAGGCCTAACTTGAATTTCAGGGAAATGAATTATGCAATTTAGTCAGGTTCACTCAGTGACTAAGGGAAACAGTAATGTCACATTTCATTGGCCAATACATCAAATGAACAAAGTGGAATGAACTTTTATTACAATCAGGATCTCTAACGCCAGAAGGGTAGAGGAAGACTCTTCAAACAAGAAAGCCATAAAAGGTCTATGGAATGTGAGGATCTAAATCACTCTTTGACGGTCAGTCGGGAACTCTCCTTCAATCAAGTGTAGGGGAGTTGTCTTCCATGTTCTGGTCAAAAGGTCGTAGCTCCTTTGGCCATTCTCTGGTCCACGGTGTGATGACTTCAGGAGCCTTCTCGGGTTTCACCTTCTTGAGTGTGATACGCTTCGGCTTTGTCTTGGTAGCAGGACGTCTTCTTTTTCCCCAAAAAGTGATTATGGGTATATTTTCTTTGGTCAGTATTCGGCCTTCCGACGGGCATATGCCTCCCTAGCCAGCTGGTTGCGACGCTGTCTCTTCATCTCCAGATAATTCTTGAACATCTCGTTTGCCTCTCGCTTAAATCTGAGGTTATCGACATAGTAACGGGTTTGGCAATCTTCGGCGTATCCCAACTTACGTCCAGTCAGTTCTCGGCCATGCACGAATCTGGTGAAGTGTAGCCTCGTGTTTGGTCCAGGGCGAGTGACTTTTCTTAAGTACTCGACGGTCACCAATTCTGTCGAACTCTTAGGGAACAGCGACATCCTACCCTATTACCATCGTTGTTTCAATTAGTCACTTGAGTGATTTTCATGATGCGAATGCATATGAATGTATGTAATGTATGAGTCATATTATAGAGCAGGGAATAATAAAGTACATTGAAAATAAATGCCTTACCAACCATACTCGGGGGGAATGTAGAATGTTCCCCTGTATCAATGGGTAGTTTTAGGTATACCAACCATTCATAGACACGCGCATGAGACAAGTGGGTATACTCTAAAAATCGAAAATCAGGTGAGGAACCTACGGCTTAGGCTCCCACGATCCACACGAGGCAAATTCCTCCCCAAGGGTACCTACCCAAGAGGGCTAGATATCGCCAATGCATATAGTAGGCGGGAATGAATACGAAAGTCTCAAGTGCCATCAAACACAAGATCCTTTTCGCACCCTTTCCCTATCTAAGGTAACCTAGAGGTGGTTTGCAGTCGGGGTTTGACCACCAGTGTGTGCAATGTGTCGTGATCATCACAATGCAAAGTCATACACAGCAATTTGTATCGAACATCGCTTCAGTATGTGCGTAAAGTAAACATACATTCCCAACTCCAACCTGCAGGAAAAATGTCAACAATCACTCCACCCCTTATTTCTCCAATCTGCAAAAACATCTAACACAATAGTTAGCATACGTACCTCACCTTCGAGAGCATCTGCAGAAAATAATGTCAGATAAACCAAGCAACTTTTTAATCGGCTCAAGTCCTCTGGAATTCGTAACCAGAGATTCTGGTTTAGAATAGTCCCCAGCGGAGTCGCCAGTCTGTCGCGACCCTCTCGAGCGCCATCTATGAGTGCGGCGAGGGTTAATGGGCCGCCCGATCGCTGGCTTGATCGGACGCGGGCCTCTCCCAAGGTCCATTACCCAAATCGCAACTGCTGGATATACGTGATCGACCTTCAGTGTAGTCTAGTGACATGTGATGAGTGTACATGCCAAGGAGTCGCCACCAATCGTTTCATGGAGGGTACGATCAGAAACCCTATCGAATAGTTGGGAGTGGTCTATTCGATTCTGCGGAAACCAGAGAAGTGGGTTCGGGGACTTAGTTACGCGAACTGTCAGAGTTGACGCCCTTTCGGTACCTAAGCTGAATGGTTTATCTGATCCTAGGGTTTCATACAGACGAGTGGGGTATAGATCCTAAAGCTAGGAATTCATGCATATGGGAAATACTACCCTATCAATCACAATCGGTAGTAATAAATGCGCAAATCAAGGATCCAGTACATGCGGATAAAACACATGAAAGCAGCATGGTATCCCTAATGAGGCCCTATTAGCCTAGAGAAATATCAATCAAGGCTTAGGAATGATTTTGGCATGATTTGCCCATGAGGGGCAAAATCATAATTTTGAACAATTTAGGGGGGCAATTTGCCTTGAAAGGGCAAATTTGTCATTTTAGATGAATTGGGGAGTCAAAAGATGGGGGAAATAGGATTGGCCATCAATCCAATCCATTTCCTATTTTTCGGGAATTTCCAAGATTTTTCTGGAATTTTAAAAGTGATTTTACCCTCGGAGGGTAAAGTCGTCATTTTGGATAAAGATGAGAACTGAAAATCTTAAATATTAGGGTTGGTCGTCCACCTGACCCAAACCCTAACTTTAAGCAATTTTCAGAACTTGATTGGAATAAGAAAGGCGATTTTCCCATTGAGGGGCGAAATTGTCATTTTGATAAAAGGGACAGGACTCGAAAACCCAAGTCTAAGAATTGGTCGCCTACTTGACCCTAATTCTTACCTTGGCATTATCGGTTTTATCTTGCATACACAGCAGAGACGACTTACCCCTAAAGGGTAATATCGTCAAGTTTCGGAAGAATAGATAAGAAACCCCAAAAATAGGGTTGACCAGTTGTCTGTGGTCAACCCTCGATTTTTGGGGGTTTCTGGAGTGTCTAGGATTTTCCCACAATTTTTCCATATTTTTTTTGGAATTTTCTGGAATTTTCTGGAATTTTCTAGCATTTTTTTTAATTTTCTAAGATTTTTCTAATTTTTGATTTTTTTTTTTATTTTTTAAAATCATTTTCGAATTTTTTTTTATTTAAAAATATTATTCGGGCCGGGTCGGGTGACCCGGCCCATGACCCGCGGGCGACCGGCCCGGCCCGGATCCGGACCCGCGCGCCAAAACGGCACCGTTTTGTCTTCTCCCGCTCGAATTTTGGATTCCCGCCCAATCTCGATCCAACGCTCTTGATTGCGCCGTGCGTCGCGCCATAGACGGCCTGATCTAAGGCTGGAAACTGACGGTCCAGATTGAAATGCTTGATCGAACTACGGCCGTCCGATCTAAGGGATTTTTAATTTCTGAAAATCATTTTTAATTTCCGTAAAAAGCGAGATCGCGACACGTGGCACGACTACCACCGTCCGATCTTTTTTTGTTATTCGGTTATAACAACCGATGCTGACGTGGCTGCCACGTGGGCGCCACGTCAGCGCCACGTAGGCGTTGACTGGTCAACTTTCGTTGACCAGTCAACAGGTTCGCCGAAGAAGACGATCGGCGCCGGCACCCTCTCGCCGGCGCCTCGTCGGAAGCCCTTATCTCCGTCTATAGGATGCCAAATCGCACGAAACCACCGCCATTCGACTCGTACAGACCTCATCTACCACATATCAAAGCCTCGACACAGCAGATCGACATTTGCAATACCTGCAACTCCGACCTGTGCTAATCTCCGGCGAGAGTATCGCCCTAGCCATTTCTAACGTCAAACAAGCATCTCGAATCATCAAACAGCATCCATGGAGTTAGAGAGAACTTACTTGATGATCGCGAGGCGTCGGTTCAACCTAGGAGGAGTCATAGCATTCACGGCCAATCGGTCAAAGTCGGGGGTTGACTCGATGGTTTTATGCAACGAAAATGCGAAAACGAAATGCGACGAAGATCAGCCATGCTCAATGAACAGATTAAGACTAATAACAAATAAAATGGTCGATAGAATTGAGACATGCCATTGGAGGCCGAGGTAAAACTTGAAGATATTTCTCACCTTTCTTCGAGGTCAGAGACTAATCGAGCGGATTTGGAGGCTACTTCGAAGCTCTAGGAAGTCGACGACGATGATCACCAGCGTCGGTTTTGCCGGGGATGATCCGTTGAAGCTTGCACAGGTAAAGCTCCGGCCGCCTCTTTCTCTCTCTGCAAGCTCTCTCTCTCTCTCTCTCTCTCTCTCTCTCTCTCTCTCTCTCTCTCTCTCTCTCTCTCTCCCTCTATCTCTGCGAGAGACTCTCTCTGCCCGCTCTGTTGTTTCTTTTCTTCTCTTTTGTAACCGATCCCTCCAACAGATTTCTTCCTCCACTGTTATACCCGAACGGCTTCTGCGAATGGATTTCTTGAGCTCCTGTCACGTGCCGGAAGTGCGTGCGTTTTGGCATGTTGACTTCGAGCTCGATCTGGTGAATGTCTCGGAGCCATTTTGCGCGCATGGGTGTCGATCCTTCCTCTGATTGATCGAGCTTCCTCTTGCTTTTCCCTGTGCGCGCGCGGAGGAAGAGTCATTCTGTTTTCTCTCTTTTCGGGTTGGTCAACCCGACCCAGTTGACCCGGGTTCTACTTTCTTTGTTCAAATTGGACGTCTATATGTGCCAAGATCACAAAATTGACACTAAAATTGGACTCAATGGCACAGACTCCATCTAGAAATGTGATTTTCGTGACAAATTCCTCTTGAATTGATTGAAAACCCCAAATGTAAGGTGGGATCCGAATTTGATTTTTGTCAAATTGGGGTTCCTAATGGACGAATCGGCCCCAATTGAGCCCATCATTAGATTCAATGGGTTAAAAACTATAGGGAGGAAGCACTGGGGTTCTATGGGTGTCCCTCGGAAAATTTTAATTTTGGATTTGGTACTTTATGGACTAAAATGAAAAGAATTTTATGCAATTAGATCCTTAAAGCCAAAATTGATCAAATCAGCGCACAATTGAACCAAATTAAAATGTAGGGCAATCAAATTGAATGTCAAGGTTCAGAAAATGCAAAAGATCGCAAATAGAAAGACTCAAAACATATTTTTTTGACAAATTTAACCTTGTGCGTCACAAAGAAACACACAAAATTAAACTTGAATTTCGACTCTTGATGAGGTCAAAATGACAAGGGATTTAAAATAAAAATATTGACTATTTTCCTATATTTTTGTGACATCAAATTCTATTTTTTGTTGATTTTTCTAGTATTTTCCTATTTTCTAAAAATACTAAAAAATGTGAAAAATATGAAAAATTATTTTTTGATCAAGAATGGTTCCTTGGGCTTGGCCAAGGCCACCAAAGTTGATTTTGTAATTTTTTGACTTTTTATGATTTTTTTGTGATTTTTTCAAAAAATTTAACTGAAAAAGACTTGGTCAAAAATCAGGTGTCAACACTTATATATGAAAAATAATAGATTAGAAACACTATTCCGACCAACAACTTTTCGTGGCTAAATCCCATCTTTTAACAAGAAACTAAAAAAGAAAAATGGATATTCGTAAAACTAACCAAGCCAAGAAAATGAACAACGTTTCTAATTAAATTTTCAGTCATACAATTTTCGAGCATTTTAAATGAGTAAAGTACAATGGTCTTAAGAAGAAAACACCTAATCTACATTTTAAAATTAGGATATCATTTGTAATCTAAATTACGCATAATAAAATTAGTACTAATGTTAAAATGTTTATGATTGATTTGTTAGAATCGAAAGCTTTCTATATATCTATTGATTATTATAACTTATGAATGGAATCTTTTTTTTCGACCAAAAATATATTTAAGAGAAAGACTTTTTTTATCCACTTAATTAATGAGTCAGAATCAAACACTTAATTAACATTTCCACATTCTTTTGGAAATCTTTACAATCTTAACATCCCCGATCCAATCTTAAGATCTTTAAACGCTCCATTCAATCATGGTAGCAACCTTGACAAAAACATCAATCTGGAAGGATATACCCAATTAGATTTTCATCCCTAAATTACCGACGAAATTTTATTTAACCCGGCGCCACTTTAGCGAAGAAAACAATTCGTCACTAAATTAGCGACAAATTCACGTTTCCGCCGCTAAAAAAATACTTACTTCTTTTCATATGCTATTTTGATATAGTCACTATGTTATATGCTATTTTCATATATTTTTCAAATATCTTAATTCATTAAATTTTTATTTATTCTATTTATTATTAAATATTTACTTTCTATTTTTATTTTTGAAAAAACTGAAATTCAAAAGAATTCGAATTTGGAATTCTATCCTATTCAAAATTTCGTCGCTGAAAGCTAAATTAGCGACGAAAGCTTTCTATGTATCTCTTGATTATTATAACATATGAATGACATTCTTTTTTTCGACCAAAAAATATTTAAAAGAAAAATCGAAGAAAGCCTTTGTTCTATCTCTTCTTAATCTTATTGTAGCTAGAGTAAAAGCCGAATTCAATATGATAGATATTGTGAGAACTTGCATCATATCCTAATTTGAAACGTGACAAAGATGATTGGTGGGTTGCATGTAAGAGACCAAAGCACGAAGAAAAATCGAGAAACACTGAAAGGATATAGCATATCAACAAGAGAAAGCTTTCTATGTATCTATTGATTATTACAACTTGTGAATTGAATCATTTTTTTGACAAAAAATATATTTAAGAGATAAATGACAGAGAGATTTTTTTTATCCACTTGCTATATGAAATTGAATCTACAATCGATATTAATTTATTTCATTATATCAAGAGTTTTTTTTATCGAATATATCAAAAGTTGAACATCAAGAAATTTCATGTTTTTCCCCATATTTATTCATTCTTTGTAAATACATGTCTAAATATAAGTATGTTTGACATTTTAATATGCTCTTAACAAACTAACCTTTGCCATTTTGTGTCAATTTTTACATTATGTTAGCGACGAAATACTTTTGCGATGAATTTCAACTTTAAGCATATTTAAATTTTTTTATCCACTCGATATGAAAATGAATCTATGATCAAAATTAATTCATCTTTTTTGTCGAATATATCAAGAGTTGAACATCAAGAAATTTCAAGTTTTCCCCCTGTTACTCATTATTTGTAAATACTTTAATCGCTAAATAATTTTTGTCGAACATAAATAAAATAAATACATACATAATTAGCAACGAAAAAATGATTTCATCGCTAAATTGTACAAAAATTTAATAAATTTGCGATGAATTTCAACTTTTGGCGCAAATTGCTTATATAAATTAAATTAAATTAAATGATCATTGAATTGATCAGAATACCCTTTTAATTGACTACAATCCAAAACTTAAACGCAAATTGCTAAAATAATTTAAATAATAAATAAAATTTACGACGAAATTCACTCTTCCTCGCAAAATGCTAGAAAAATTTAAATTAAAAAAATTAAAAATAAAAATATAGTTTGCGACGAAAATTTGATTTAGTCGCAAATTTCCTGAAAATATTAAATTATTTGGGACGAAAAAAAAAATTCGTCGCAAATTGCTAATATAATTTAAATAAAAATAAAAATAAAAAATAAATAAAATTTGTTACGAAACTATGGTTTCGTCGCAAATTTAAAGAAAATATTATATTAATTTGCGACGAAAGTGAAAATTCATAGCAAATTTGATATGAATTTTCACTTTCGTCACAAATTAATATAAAAATTTAAATAAAAAATAAATATTAAATAAAATTTGCGACGAAACTATGGTTTCGTCGCAAATTTAAAGAAAATATTATATTAATTTGCGGTGAAAGTGAAAATTCGTCGCAAATTTGCTACGAATTTTCACTTTCGTCGCAAATTGCTAGAATAATTTAAATAAAAAAATAAAAAATAAAACATAATTTGCGACAAAAATATTATTTCATCGCAAATTTAAAGAAAATATTACATTAATTTGCTACGAAAGGAAAAATTCGTCGCAAATTGCTAATATAATTTAAATAAATAATAAATAAAATTTGCGACGAAACTATGGCTGCGTTGCAAATTTAAAGAAAATATTATATTAATTTGCGACGAAAGTGAAATATCGTCGCAAATTTGCGACAAAGTTCACCCTTCGTCGCAAAATGCTAGAACAATTTAAATAAAAATAATAAATAATAAATAAAATTTGCGACGAAACCAAGTTTCGTCGCAAATTTAAAGAAAATATTATATTAATTTGCGACAAAGGGTGAAATTCGTCGTAAATTGCTAGAACAATTTAAATAAAAAATAAGTAATAAATAAAATTTGCGACGAAACTATGGTTTCGTCGCAAATTTAAAGAAAATATTATATTAATTTGCAACGAAAGTGATCATTCATCGCAAATTTGCGACGAATTTCACCCTTCGTCGCAAATTGCTAGAACAAAAATAAAAAATAAGTAACAAATAAAATTTGCGACGAAACTATGGGTTCGTCACAAATTTAAAAAAAAATATTATATTAATTTGCGACAAAAGTGAAAATTCGTCGCAAATTTGCTACGAATTATCACTTTCGTCGTAAATTAATATAATAATTTAAAAAAAAACAATAATTTGCGACGAAAATGTGATTTCGTCGCAAATTTAAAGAAAATATTATATTAATTTGTTACGAAAGGCAAATCTCGTCGCAAATTTGCGACGAAATCATTTTTACTTCGCAAATGTCGTGGCAAATTTTCCACGGAAATTTTTTTGGTCGCTAAATTCGTAGCTAATTAGCTACGAAACCGTTTTCGTCGCTAATTTAGTAGCTATTTAGCTACGAAAAATTTTTCATTGCTAATTTCGTAGCTAATTAGCGATGAACCTATTTGGTCGCTATTTTCGTCGCTAATTAGCTACGGAAAAAATTCGTCGCTAATTTAGTCGCAAATAGCGACAAATTCATTTTTCTGTCGTGATTTTCGTCGCAAATTAGCGACGAATTTTTTTCGTCGCAAAATTTCGTAGCTAAATCCATGTTTTTTTGTAGTGTCAATTAATAACTTTTAACACGTAACTGGTCTCACGTGCGTTATAGGTTATTCATCCGACTAACCAAAGACAGCAACTGATTAGCAAATTTTTACATATGATAAAGCAACTCGAACTATCTCTACATACATCAATAATTTTTTATACGAATGAAATCTGTTTAACTACGCCCATCATCCTAGAATAATCCTGGATGATGGATTTTTTTTTTCTACTCAAGAGACGATGGGTTATTTATGATCGACCTCATTGGCGAAACTGTTGAGATACACGTGTGCGTTCTGTTAGAGAAGTCTTGCATCAGAGAATTGGTGTGGTGTTGAACAGTTAATATATTTTAATTGGCCCATAACTCATATGCTTAAGTTTTTGAGTGTAGGTTGACTCAACTGAGTATATTGGCGGACTCGGATTTGAGCTTTCTCTTAGCGATCTCCTTATATTAAGGTGTTGGATTTCTGTTGTGCGTTCCGAACAAAACCGACATGGGTTTTCCTTGCTCCAAGTCAAAGTCTCGAGAGCCATAAAAGTCCTCCGCCTTCAATATGGACTAAGGGGGTGCATGACAACGTTCCAGAAATAGTTTCTGGAACAAAAACCTATTTCTGGAATAGGTTTGGAACATAAACTCATTTGGTAATGCAATTCTATTTTTCTATTTCTATAACAAAAAGTTGTTCCAGAAATAAATTTGAAGCAGAAATTAGAAACAAAAAAGCTACTTCTCCGAGAATTAGAAATCGAAATCTCCGTCGACGACCATGACACGTCGCCCCTCGTTGGCAGCCGCCGCCTGCTGATCAAACAAATTGCTATTTTAGGTTCAAAAATTTTATGTCGTTATAAAACTCATCCAGAAATAGAAATAAGAAAAACTATTTCTGTTCTAGAAATCCATTCTGGAATAGAAATGTTATCATGCGCGCCCTAAGTGTATCAGTGATATGGTGAATAAAACCACTTAGAAGTTGCATGAGAACTCGTGCTTCTAGTAGACTAATAAGTCTAGGCAACGCTTCTTCTAAGTCTTTGCAAAAGTTGATGGTGGGTAGTGACGGTGACGGAGAACGACTTGGAGGGAGACTTTGACTCCAAAAAGTCTGATGACAAGTCATGCATGATCTTTTGGGGAGTGAAGGAGTTAATTCAGAAGATGGAAATTACTAAAATTGGAGAATTTGGAGACAAAATTGCTAAAAATTCAAATTTTCTTCCTTCCCGTCTAATACAAGTTTTGAATTTTCAATTTTGCTTTCTCCGAGTGATTCCCTTTGGCGAGGCCAACGAAGTGCAGGAGGGAGAGAGAGAGAGAGAGAGAGAGAGAGAGAGAGAGAGAAATCATTGGAGAATTGGAGATTGATTGTCATCTTTGATATAACCTTCGGAGGTCACCTCATTAGAGGGATTCAATGAATAAAGATTGGATACGTCAATGAAATGCTTATGGACATTTCAACTATTTTTAAAAAATTAAAATTTGGATTACTACCATTAAAAAATTCAAAATAGACTCCAGATAAATTTTTAGTCTTACAAAAAAATCTTAAACTAGTATGGTTGACCCAAATTTACTCTCCTCCATTAGCATTTCATCCAATATCATGCTAAGATGCGTATCCCGTATGTGTCAAACATTTATCTGGTAGGTTTTCAATCTCCAAAGCCCGAAATCAAACTTGCTCATATCCATTGAAGGCCAATGCTCCATCTGGAGCACAAAGCTTTATCTGCATCGGTCAAAAGCTAAATCGTTTCATGCAACACAGCTTGAATTCAAACTTTGGCAGAGGAAAAAACTCACTCGTTAACTCGGACAATCTGAGGAACAACATATGAAAGGCATCAACATCAAATATTCTCTCTGATCACATCATGATGCGGAGCATATTAGTAATGTGTTTCTGGATCGATTGGATAGGCAGAAGTCCCAACGGAGGTCGAGAAGATGCGTCTAGAATTTAGGATTTAATTTTAGCATTTTTCTGATGTAATTTTATTTTAGTGGCAATTTTGTAATTTGTTGGTTTTGGTATCATTAGGGTTAACACCCTATATAAGGTGTTTTGTGAAGTTTGAGCGGACAGAATATACCTTTTGATATTAAAAATTTGATATTTCTCTTTCAAGCAAGATTTGCTTGTTTGTTCTATCGATGAACGCTGCGTCAGGTGGTATCAGAGCCTATGGCGACTGGCGGTGGTCTTCGTGACGATGTTCAGGAGACTGGAGCCCCAATCCTTGGGGACGACGCGCTGCAACGTTTGGAGCAGTGTTTAATGGAACGCCTGGATCAACGATTCGATCAACGATTTCAACGCATCGAAGCACGACTTGATGCATTGGCAGATCGATTTGAAGATTTCGGCGTTGATGTGAACCGGAATCGGCGGAACGACAGAAGGCCGGGTGCAGATCTTGCTCGCGGTGACCCTGTCAGGCCTGTTCCTGTCCGCAGGCAGAATAACCCTCTGTTCTCAGAGAGTTCGGAAGAAGAAGAGCACGAGTTTTCTGATGGAGGGCGTGCTGATTATGGAGACATGGATCGTTATGCAGGAATTCGAAGGGGTCGTTATGACGATCGCGATAGAAGAGATGGCCGACGACATTACGACGATCGTGAAGGTAACGACTTTAAACTAAAAGTCGATATCTCTTATTTTAATGGGAGTTTGGGAATAGAAGAATTTCTGGATTGGATTGCTGATGTCGATAGATTCTTCGATTATATGGGAACCCCTAGCGAGAAAAAGGTACGACTAGTAGCCTGTAGATTGAAAGGGGGTGCGTCTGCATGGTGGGAGAGATTGCAGAATAGAAGGGAGCGAGAAGGAAAAGAGAGGGTGCGAACATGGAATAGAATGAGGAGACTGTTGAAACAGGAGTTCCTTCCGCCTGATTATGAGCAGATCATGTTCCAGCAGTATCAGCGTTGCCAGCAGGGCAATCGAACTGTACATGAGTATACGACAGAATTCATGAGATTGGCTGAGCGAAATAACCTGTCAGAAACAGAGGGACAACAGGTGGCCAGATATCTCGATGGGTTGAAACCCTTTATTCGGGATAAAATTGGGGTACAATTTTTGCGGAATCTGACTGAAGCTAAGAACATGGCTAGAAAGGCAGAATTGATGCAACAAGAACGGAGTAAAAGAGGCTTTGAAAATTATAGGGGTAGTAGCTCAGGAAGTTCCATGGAGAAAGGCGGCTTCAATAATCACTTTAGCGCAGAGCGAAATCAGGGGGATAAAGCGATAGAAAAGCGCCCTCTGAACGAGGCAAGGGACAAGGGATCGCAATCACAGAAAAATGTGAACCCAAATCCTTATGCTAGACCAGCGGCGATTAAGTGTTACTGGTGTAATCAACCTGGGCACCGTTCTAATGAATGCCCTCAGAGAAAAACAGTAAACGTGGCAGCAAGAGAAGAGGAGGAAGAAGACAGGTATTGCTGCGAACCAGATGGTGAGGAAGACGGTTTTGAAGATGAGGAAGAGGAGGAGATAAGCTGTGTGGTGCGCAGGATGATGCTAGCCCCAAAACAGGAGGATGATACACAACGCCATCAGCTATTCCGAACCAGATGCACTATTCTGGGGAAGATATTTGATGTGGTTATCGATAGTGGGAGCATGGAAAATATCATTGGGAAGGATGCAGTGAAGAAGCTAGGGATACCTGTGGAGAAACATCCTAACCCCTATACGTTAGGATGGATTAAGTCTGGAGCAGAAAGTATACAGGTAACTGAACGATGCAAAATTCCATTCTCCATTGGTAAATATCACGATGAGTTGTATTGTGATGTAGTAGATATGGATGTATGTCACGTGTTGTTCGGAAGGCCGTGGCAATTTGATGTTGATGCTCAGCATTCTGGAAGGAGTAACCAATATAATCTGATGAAAGATGGGGTGAAGTATACGTTGCTGCCCTTGAAGAACAAAGGAAAACGGGTTGCAGGTAATAATTTCCTTACTCTTACAAGGAAATTTGAATATGAAATTAAGGAGACCAGGGAAGTTCATGTGCTGGTGGTGAAACAAGCGATTGAGACAGAGGCTGAATTACAAGTGGAGGAGCAGCCTGAAGCAGTTAGACCTTTATTACAAGAATTCAGTGAGCGAATGCCTGAAGAGATTCCAGAAGGGTTACCTCCTATGCGTGATATTCAGCATCATATAGACTTAATTCCTGGTGCTAGTTTGCCTAATTTACCGCATTACAGGATGAGTCCTAAAGAGAGTGAGATTCTAAAAGAGAAGGTGGAAGAGTTGCTGTGAAAGGGGCACATTCAAGATAGCATGAGCCCATGTGCTGTTCCTGCCTTACTAACTCCTAAGAAAGATGGGAGCTGGAGAATGTGTGTAGACAGCAGAGCCGTTAATAAGATAACTGTGGGTTACAAGTTTCCAATTCCTAGGTTGGATGACATGCTTGATAAACTGCACGGAGCTAAGTGGTTTACGAAGCTGGATTTGAAGAATGGCTACCATCAGATTCGTATTCGGCCTGGAGATGAGTGGAAGACAGCTTTCAAGACAAAGGAGGGACTGTACGAGTGGTTGGTGATGCCATTTGGGCTTTCTAATGCTCCAAGCACTTTCATGAGGCTTATGAATCAGGTTTTGAAATCTTTTATTGACAAATTCGTCGTAGTTTATTTTGATGATATCCTGATTTATAGTAAGACCGAGGAGGATCATTTGATGCACTTGAGGGAAGTGTTGACCGCTTTGCAGACTAGTAAGCTGTATGTGAATCTTAAGAAATGCAGCTTTTTGACTCATAAGCTGCTATTCTTGGGGTTTATTATCACTGCTGAGGGAATAGAGGTGGATGAGACGAAGGTGAAAGCCATCAGAGAGTGGCTTACTCCAAAAACAGTTTCTGAAGTAAGGAGTTTTCATGGGTTGGCTACCTTTTATAGGCGATTTATTAGGAATTTTAGCACTATCGCAGCCCCGATTACAGAGTGTATGAAGAAAGGTAGATTTCTGTGGGGAGAGGAAGCCGATAATAGTTTTGCTATTTTGAAAGAGAAATTGTGTACTGCACCTGTTCTAGCTCTACCTAATTTTGATAAGCTGTTTGAGGTAGATTGCGATGCTAGTGGAGTGGGTATAGGAGCTGTTTTGTCTCAAGAGCGCAGGCCAATTTGTTTTTTCAGTGAGAAGCTCAGCGATGCGCGACAGAAATGGAGCACTTATGACAAAGAATTCTACTCTGTCGTAAGAGCTTTGAAGACATGGGAGCACTATCTGATTGGGAAAGAATTTGTACTTTATTCTGACCATGAAGCTTTGAAGTACTTAAATAGTCAGAAGAGGATCAGTAAAGATATACATGCGCGTTGGTGTCAGTTTTTACAAAAATTCCCTTTCAGGTTGCAGCACAAATCCGGTGTGCATAATGTTGTGGCAGATGCGTTGAGTAGGAGAGCTGGCTTGCTGATTACATTGCGCCAGGACATTCTGGGGTTCGAGCAGTTGAAAGAGTGTTATGCAGGCGATGAAGATTTTGGGCAAATTTGGGATACGTGTGTTGCTGATCAACCTGTGCAGGAGTTCTATATTCTGGATGGTTATCTAATGCATGGCAATCAACTTTGTCTTCCTCGGACATCATTACGAGAGAAGGTAATTCGTGATTTGCATGATGGTGGATTGGCTGCACATCTGGGTCGAGACAAAACTATTGCTGCAGTTAGGGAGCGATTTTACTGGCCCCAATTGCGTAAAGATATCAGCAGGTATGTGCAGAAATGTTATGTTTGCCAAACTGCTAAGGGGCAATCTAAGAATACAGTTTGTATATGCCCTTACCTGTCCCTGACAATATATGGGAGGATCTGTCAATGGATTTTGTGTTGGGTTTACCAAGAACTCAAAGAGGCGTGGATTCTATTTTTGTTGTAGTTGACAGATTTTCCAAGATGGCACACTTCATTCCTTGTAGGAAAACTTCTGATGCTGTAAGTGTGGCTAGGTTATTTTTCAAAGAAGTAGTTCGTCTGCATGGAGTGCCTAAGTCTATTACTTCAGATAGAGATAGCAAATTTCTGGGGCATTTTTGGCGAACCTTATGGAAATTGTTTGACTCATCACTGAATTTCAGTAGCACAGCTCACCCTCAGACTGATGGGCAGACGGAAGTGGTCAATAGAACTTTGGGCAACTTAATTCGAAGTCTTTGTGGGGATAAACCGAAGCAGTGGGATGTTGCTTTATCGCAGGCGGAGTTTTCTTATAATAATGCGGTTCATAGTTCTATTGGCAGGTCGCCTTTTTTTGTTTTCTATACAAAGGCGCCTCAACATACTATGGATTTGATTCACTTGCCCAAGCAAGCAGACAAGAGTGTTGCAGCGGATCATATGGCTAAGCAAATTGTCGAGATACATCAGGAAGTGAAGCAGAAGTTGGAAGCGGCTAATCAGAAGTACAAGGCTGGGGCAGATAAACACAGGCGCAAGCAGGTGTTTGCAGTCGGCGATCAAGTCATGGTCTTCCTTCGTAAAGAGCGGTTACCGGTTGGAACTTACAGCAAATTGCAGCAGAAGAAATACGGGCCTTACACCGTCAGTAGGAAGATCAACGATAATGCCTATGTTATCGACCTTCCACAAAGCATGGGCATATCCAATACCTTCAATGTTGCTGATTTATCTCTATTTCATGAGTCCACAGAGCCGTTGTATCCAGATTCTGATTCTAACTCGAGGACGAGTTTTTCCCAAGTGGAGGAGAATGATGCGGAGCATATTAGTAATGTGTTTCTGGATCGATTAGATAGGCAGAAGTCCCAACGGAGGTCGAGAAGATGCGTCTAGAATTTAGGATTTAATTTTAGCATTTTTCTGATGTAATTTTATTTTAGTGGCAATTTTGTAATTTGTTGGTTTTGGTATCATTAGGGTTAACACCCTATATAAGGTGTTTTGTGAAGTTTGAGCGGACAGAATATACCTTTTGATATTAAAAATTTGAGATTTCTCTTTCAAGCAAGATTTGCTTGTTTGTTCTATCGCTGAACGCTGCATCACATCATTACTAGCCGGTTTTCTTCTCAATTTCCTCTTGAGACACTCAAGATATCGCTGGAAATAAAATAAAATCCTGTAGAATAGCAAATTCAATGCTGAAGCTAAAAGTGCCGCTAAATGTTATTTAAGATCATACTTGGAACTTCCCTATGAAGCCACTTTTTCTTATATCTATTCGTGAAACACATTGCAACTAGGGGAATGCTTAAAGCGTCTTCACAAATGTGTTCTCACATTGATAAATCAAAAGCTTAAGTTGATACGTGGAGGGAGACCAAACGAATATAAAGAGTATATAGGATCCGTTGTTAAGCTATGTGGGACAACTACTTCAACAATGCAACCATGACTTAAGGGCTAGAGAAGTGTCTCCAACCCTCTGTCAAGTTTGTGCTTCTAATCTTATCCAGATTAGACCTAACCTTGATTTAACAAGCAACTGCCTGGCTTCACTCCTTTTCTCTTTGCAATGTCTTGAAAGGCCCTAACGTTGCCTAATGGACTTCCTTTAGAATCGTTTTCATCGAGGATTTCACCACCACAGTCTAGAACCGCATCTTCCAGAGTCACTCTCCGTTTCAGCCATCCCAACATAACATGAGCAAGGTACCACGTAAGATTCCTAGTGTAATGTAATAACAGAACCAATCGCACTGTAAATGTTTAGAGAAAAGTATTTTCACATGCAGAGAAGATATCACTTCAATCATAAAGCTCCCTCATGCGCGATGAAACAATTTTGTTACTGCCAAGATGACAAATCATAGCGTGTATAAACTTACCGTGAAGCTGAGGAAATTATGCTGCCCCCTTCATAGATTTTCCCTTTCTATAGTTCGCCTTTTCAAAAGCATGTTTACGTCAAAGTTGTTCTTCCCACGGTAGCTTTCTCCATTTCCATGCCACCGTGCTGCTGACAACAGTAGCAGAATTTCAGTTATTCGTAATAGAGTGCGGTCAATATGATTTCCACAGCGAGTTGTTTTTTTTTTTTTTGGTCGAATTCCACAGAGAGTTTAACCTGAGATTAATTAGCTGCTCGCTAGGTCACCGAATCGAATCTGCAAGGTTAATCAAGGCATGTGGAAGGAGATTAAAAACCAAACAAGGTGACAATCTGATTACATTACGAGCATCATAATGCGACTAGCTGAGGTTTAGTGGTACGCGCACGAAAATGGGTTAGCTTAAAAGGAGGGAATCAATTGGGAAATGTTGAATGGCGTTGAATATTTCTTCGTATAACTCGAAAGTGCCCATCGTCCTCGTCGGTCCAAAATTCGTTTTTCATGTCGGGCCCAAGGTATCGAAATCACCACGCCTCTATTCCGAATGCCGACGGAATGAATGCATAATTGTGTCAGATTAGTAGTTTTTGGGTTAGGGGTCAAAGTTTGCCGCTACTAGCGAACTTAGGCTCCGTGAAAATGCGAGATTTTCAGAAAGTTATTTTCCAAAAAAATACAATAAATTTATTTTTCGCTAAATTATAAAAAAGATTCGGAAAATATTTTTGGTATGAAAAATCGAATTTGATTTTTCTCTATGGACTCCTTTTAATAATTTTTTGTTTTAGCTTTTTATTTTTTTAAAATTCAATTTTTTTAGTTATTTATCTCTTTCTTTTTTCCATTTTATTTTTTCCTTATGATTTCTCCATTCGCTGGCCATAACAATCGGTCACAGTCGAGCTTGAGGCTCAGAGAGTCCCAACGATCTCGGGCTCGCTTGAAGCAGGCGAGTCCCGAGCTCACTAGATCCAGGCGAGCTCTAGCTTCAGCCTCGGCTAAGCTTGAAGCTCAGGGCTTGTTAGCTTGGATTTGGCAAGCTCGATGGTGACACTGGATCTCGTCTCGATAGCGACATTGGAACTCGCCGACATGCGTTATGGCCGATCTCTAGCCGGCCAGTCGTCGCCGAGGTCCGTAGTCGACGAAGGAAGAAACAAGAAGTAGAAAAGGAAAAAGAAAAATACAAAATACAAAATTAAAATTAAAATAGAAAATAAAAAGAGGAAAATAAAAATAAAAAATTGAATTTTATAAAATAAAAAATAAAAAATTAATTTTATAAAATGAATAAAAATAAAAAAGTAAAATAATAATAATATATACAAAAGAAGTGTGAAAGAGGTGAGGAAAATGTTTTTCACTTCTTAAAAGAGGAAAAAAAATGTTCTCCACTTCTAAAGGTTTTCTTATGGGTGCAAATATTTTCCTAAACTAGCTTATCTTATGCAAACCAAATGCCGAAAAATTGGGAACAAGTTTTTCTAGTTTTTTTTTCCGTGAAATAAAATGGAAGTTAATTCTTTTTCGGAGGCATTAAATTTCATAGCAAGAGGTGAAGGGATCAGGAGTGGCCCTTGGAACTTATTTGTGCTCAAGTATAGAATCTGAAGATTGGTTAGATTACCAAAACATGGTGGCATATTCCCAGAGATATTATTGTTAGACAAATCTAATGCCCAGAGTGAGCTCAACTGGCAAATTGAAGAGGGGAACTCACCAGTGAAACCATTGTAGGAGGCACAAAATTATAAGATAGAAGGTGGAAGGATCGGGAGTGGTCCTTTGAATGAGTTGTTTTGAAAGTAAAGAACTGACAATCGCTTCCAGTGCAATTGTGGTATATCTCTCCCTCCAGAAGGTTCTCAGAAAGATCTAAGAATTCCAATGTATCATGGCTTATTCTCCAAAACCAAGTCGAGATCTCCCCACTAATCCTATTGGAAGAGATGTTTAAGTCTGTTAATCCATTTAACGAGTTCAAGAAATAGGGAAACTTGGTCAAGTTGCAAAAAGGCAACTCCAACCTTTCAAGCTCGGGAAGAAGGAGGTCGCCATTGGAATAGAGAGTGTCACGAAACCGACTGCAAGTGAGGTCGAGGCCGACGTTACTGGAGATATCATCGCAAGTGACACCGTCCCAGGAGCAGCAGTCCACGCCCTTGTCCCATGAGTTTGGTTTTGGATAAGGGTCACGCCAAGGATACTCGTCGCAAGTATAGTTGGACGCTGTGCCATCAAGCACGAAGGAATTCCTAAGATGGAGCAAGGCATCTCGCTGGTCAGGAGGGCAAAGGGGTGAGGCGAAGGAAGGGGAGGAATGTAAGAACATGAGGAAACATAGGAGGCCGAGGATTGATGCCACCCCATTTTGGTATTTTAGCGTGCGAGTGAGTTTACTGGTGGTGGAGAGTGCTTCAACTTATACATATATATAACCCCTTCTCAAAGTGTGAAGTCATCGACATAAAGTCTTCTCTAACATGTCTTTGGTGTACTAAAAAAGTCCTAAACTTATTGTATTGATATCAATTCAATCCTAAACTTTTAAATTAAATCAATTTAGTCTTAATTGCACCAATTGAGTCTATCCGGGCAATTTTATGTAGAGATCGCTGACATGTCGATGCCAGCCGTCTAACGTGACACTGCTTACGCTGAAGTGTTTTTTTATGCAATTTTTTACGGTGTTTTCTTTCTTTCTTTCTCTCTCTTCCATGACCTGTGCTGATGGCCAGCACTGAGCGAGAGCGAGCACCGGCGAGGACGACCCCTGCCCAGATCTTGCAGAATGTGAAAAACGAGAACCAAATGATCATCACATTCCCAACATGAACTGACTCTTTATGACCCACGCTCCTATACTCCAAGTCAGAAAGTCCGTTTTTACATGGCAAAAATATTGTCCAACACACTTTAATCAATCGTGCGATAACCTAATCAAGCGGAAAAGATAGTGGCTTTAGTAAAAGTGAAGAGGGCATTATTGTTGGCATTCATTTCGTTCTGTCCATCCAAGTGCAAGTCAAGTCTCGTCAATTTTTTATAAGCCAATTGTCACGGCAAAGCCCCCCGGCATACATTGTTCCTCGCGGTGTTGTAATTATAGGTTAACTGATCAATTGAAGTGAGCTAAACAAGATATATTTTTTCTGCTCACGACATTAATGGCTCAACAATCGCCAAGACATGTCTCTTCTATTCACGCACGCAAGATTTGATAGACGTCTCTTTGTTCATGTACAGCAGTTTTAATAGTTGTCTCTTCAGTTCACGCGAACAAAGTTGATTGTCTTTAAGAAGACGTGTCTCTTTAGTTCTTCGTTTCGAGAAGCGTTTGAATGAATCTTAGGTTCGAGATGTTGTATCTTGAGAGACATATTTCTTGAGCCTGCATAGCACCGTTGGCATGAACTAGTTGCCTTAAAAGATTCAGTAATCCATACCTCACGTCATGTTTAATTTGTTATAATCCATTTGGTTTTTCCCACAAAATGCAAGACAAAGTCGAATGATTGGGGCGGCCGGCCAATGCAACTTCCAAAGAGAGTCCATGAAGGCTCCGCACAAGTCTCTGCCTCATTGCATCGGGCGAAGGAACTCTTGCGCTGAAAGCATTTCCTCGTTTTCGAGACCGCATCTCTTCAAGAAGATGGCCTGGGGACTTTCTTCAGCCGATGCTTAGCACAAAGTTAGGCATTAGCACGTTCACTCCATCTAGTGGCTGGCGTTTGTCGGGTTAATTTGTTAGCGCTTTCTCAGAGTAATTATTATTTTTTTTTTTTGATAACCGAGGTGTCCGAGCTCACGGCGAACCGGGTCTCAACCCGGCGGGATCAACCGGCGAACCGGGTCTCAAACCGGGGGATCAACCGGGTGGAGTCCGAATAATCCTCGGGGCGACACGTGCTAGCCACCACACATCGTGCACCGGTTAAGTCACCCTTTTTGAGTGACGCCTTGGGATTCGAACACGCAACCTGCCGTATGCAGAAGCGTGCTCAAACCAGCAGCGCCACCCGGGTGGGTGGTCAGAGTAATTATTATTGAGTAGTACATTTACAAGTTACAAAAAAACAGTATTGTCATATGTGCTGCAACAATCTTAAGGCGATTACTGTCCTTATTGATTGTTGGATTCATCAGAAAATCGAGATAGCTGATAGCAATCAAGTGCAAATGAAAAGATGATAGCCAAATACACAGTAAACAAGCGAAGTGGAGATTCATGAGTTGAAAATAAAATGGCATATAACATACAAATTTTCAAGAACTCGAAGCCCCTTCTATATAACAAGCCACACTCAAATTTCAGCAGTTTGGGATTGAATTGGATAATCCAATGCCAAACCATCTTTTGCTTCGTTTATCGTGCCCAAGTATCAGCTGAGTAAAAACTCACCAGAAGGATTTCTTGTGAAAACAACTCTGTCCTCATAAGAACTGCAGAAGAGATCGACCCACAAACGACTTGAGATAATGCAGAAGAATGACCCAACTTTTGCTTTCTTTTCTCCTTTTGATGAAGTCTAATCTTGCTTTACTTTAAGATTGTCAAGTCTGGTAAAGAGATAATACTAAAGAAAGACCAGAATGAATTCGAAACTGACCTGCACAATTGATGTTCACATTCCCCTACAATGAAATCGAGCAACGCAAGACAACAAATTAGTAATTCCTTCCAAGGACATTATGAGTATTTTGTACTTGTGGCTTTTTATGTGTTGATTAAGTCTACTAGTTTCTTCACATGTTATAGCCTGAATCATTGCCGTCTTTAGGAGGTAGAGCAAAACTCACATACAAGCTGGATTAGGAATGGACACGTGAAATTTGACTAACTAAGATGGACATGCACAAGAAAAAGGCAGGCAGAATTTGGTTCTATGTTAGAAAGTTTAAATTATAATTTACGCTAATAGGTGGAGAGAAACCACGTGTATATGAAAAGCATATAAGTTTAATTGTCAAATAATGTGGGAAATAAACCTTCTTTGATGCTATAATTCCAGTCATTAATTAAGGCCAGTGTTATTTAAAGGGGTTTAGGAAAATACTAATTGTGGTAAAAATCTCATTTGAAAATGAGTTTTGGATTGAATAGTGTTTAGTAAAAACAACCCAAAGGGGCTTTGAATATAATTTTTTCATATTTTTAATTAAAAAAATTACCCCTGTCGGACCGGAGAAGAAGATAAATAGTAAAAGGGAGAGGAAAAATTGAAAATATAGGGAATTGATGAGGTTAGTTTTGAAAAGAAAAAAATTCTTTACCAACATTGGGCTTTTAGCTTTTAAACGTGACTGAACAATGGATTCGAGTTTCATTTTTGGATCATTCACCAAAACTTATGCCTCATGTGTTTCCTAAGATTAACGAGTTAATCCGTAATTCGGGATGATTTCGTTCATCGGATGATGGACTTCTTCTCATTCGTGAGAGTAAAATAAATAACCGATCGAAAAGTCAAACGAACTTAATGGTTATTGAGTCTCTTCTCTATTGTTTTCGGGAAAAGTTCCCCTCCTTCGATGTCCATCGTAATGTTTCTAATCACGTATTTGCAATACTATCTCAAATTAATTGAAGTTAAACTATTGGATGGAGCTGACAATGGCAATGGGCAAGAAGTGACGAGCTTGCGGAGTCGGTGACGGTGGCAATGGGCAACGAGCAGTGCAAGTCATTCCCATGAAGAAGACCTATTGGGAGAGATGATGAACAGGAGGGGAGGAGAGGAGAGGGGAGTAGGGAAAAAAAATAAAAAAAAATAAAAATAAAAATAAAAATATGGGCTTTTTTTGAAAAAGTTTGAACACTTTATGCACTTATATTTAAAATGATATTCGCTCCAGTTTCTTATTTGACAAAACGACGCGACTTCGGATTTTTTTGAAATTTTCACTGCCTATTACGACGCACCTCATTCTGCGATCACTCCTCTCCTTTCACGCCCACCTTCCCGTCTCACCTCTCGTCCATGCGCTATCCGCCTCCGACGACGAGCCGATTGCTTGCCAATCATCGACCTGATCGTCCTTCTGTCGGATTCCGGGGTCGAATCGGAATTGGCTGGGGATTTCGCGGCTAGGGTTTCGGGCCTGCTGTGTTCTCGCGCGTTGGGGTTGATTCGATGCCTGGTTTATGCGGTAAGCAGTCTCTTTCCAAGCTGCCAAATCAGTTTCAATGTCGAATCACGCTCTCGTTCTGCTTCGTTTCATGATGTGGCACTCGTCTGATTCGGCGGTCTTCCATGGACTTGACATTCCTCTCTTTCTTTCTTGGTTTATGTCTCTCCTGTCTTTTTTTTTTTTTTTTAATTCCAATTTTCTGTGTGATTTTAGGGAGTGTGGTATTCTGGATTGGGCAGTGAAAGGGGTTTTCTTGGGTGGAACACACATGACTTCTTGCAATTCGTGGAAACGCTGGCTAACAAAATTGATTTGGGTAATACTGTGAAAATCAACTTGCTATTGGCTCTGTTTTGATATTTGTGGAGAAATAATGTTACACCTCTGCATTTTTCTTTTGAAGCATCAACCCAGAAGAGCTATGGATTTCTACTGGCAGTTACACTATGTACTTCTCCCTACTAAATGCGAGGATTACATGTGCAGGTTGCGAAAGAAAACCAGATAATTCATAAAGGGCACATAAAAATGGGAGGGGAATTTTCTACTCTTGCTGACTTTAACATATTTCCTGGCGATACACTTTGGGTGAGGGATTCAAAGTTCCATTAGGATCGACATATTGCTGGTAATTACTTTTTTTTTTTGGGGTTAGTGCTGGTAATTACCTTTGGGAGTCCTATAATTGAAGAAATCTATGATGAAGACAGAATTCTCCAAAATATTGTGAATTTACTTCATATTTTGCATTAGGAATTTACTGATTGTTGTCGTCTTCATTTCCTTTTGGCAGGTTGACTTTAGGTTGTCCTCACTGACATTCGAAGCTTGTTTCTAAGAGTATGTGATTCATGTGTACTGTTCAGCGTAAGTTTTTATCAGATGTCCAAGATTTTTGTAACACCATCAATTCTTCTGGCTGAATTCATTTTCTGAGACAAAAGAGTATCTTTCTTAAAGGTAATTCTCTCACATATAGAAACGTGATGTTTCTATGCAGACTATGTGCCTGAATATAAGTTCTAGCTATGATATGGAAAAGATCGTCTGAGTCCCAGTTTGATATGATTTACAGCTCCTGGATGTGTACTTCCAAAACTGACATGTTTAATTCACTGGATAAATAATAAATCCAGGAACAAAAATTCATTGTTGCTGCTTCATTGATTTATTTCCTCCGTATAACAAGCTTGACAGATCTGAATTCTGCCCACATGAAATTCTTATCCCCCTTTTTGAAAGAGGATAGATGGTTTGAAAGAGAATCTACCAAATGTTTATTTTGAGATGTAATTGCGGTTGATAGTCAATTTCATGAAAATGATATTGAGGCATATTTTCTTTGAAAGTTTGTTTTCTGGTCATGCAAGATTTATATGATAGTACTCTGAAACGGTCACTGTTATTTGTTCTCAGTCGGGGATGGGGCTGCTGGAACTTGATTGATATCCAACATCTGTTAAATGTGCAAGAGAAGAGATCCATTTTCAGTATCCACTTAGTAGAGTGAGGGGTCCAGGGCCTTGGGAGAAGAATGGCATCCTCTCAGTCAGATCTGCCTATCATCTCCACGGGAAATTAGCTTCCTTGAAGTCTTTGCAGTTTCCAGCTCTATGCATTCTAGGATTGCAACTGAGTGCTTCAACATCCTAGCTTAGATCACGTGTTCCAAATAATGATATACCTATTTTCCACTGAGGATTAGTTGAATGTATCTTTTCTGTTATAGAGTTATATCTCCGTATTCTGTCTTCTCTTTTGCTTCCTTGATTGGGTCTCTTGTGGTTGGCATCCTAATGTACCTCACTAATATGTCTCACAAGTCAACGTTTGTAGCACCTCTTTGGAGCTAGAAACAATGATGAGACGAGCGTGTAATTCTAGTTTGAAGGGTCATGGAACAATCTATTCGTAAATAGGAACCATCCATTCATAGTAGCAAAGTGAAAAAATGATGAGAACTCCTAAAGTTAGACGTTTCAATTCTTATAATGACAGATTTTCTAGTGCATTCACAAAGGTTTCTACTGTCAATTCCGAATGCACTTTACCAATAAGATAATGATATTCAGCTTCATCAATTGGAATTCTAGCTCAAACAGCAATAGCATGGTACCTCATTCAATGAAAGCGAGATAGTCCTACCTTCACAAGTACATACAACATTGCTCATGTAAAAGAGCAGTTTCTTTTATTTTCTTTCTCACCTAGCTTGGGAGGAGCGAAAAAAAAAAAAAACCCTAAAGCTGCCCCGTCCTGACCCTCTTTTTTGTCCAGTTGATATTCGGTTCGGGTCAGGGTCGAGCCGGGTAATGCAAGCAGCGCTTAAGGTTCGGGTCGGTTTGGGTAGTATAAAAACCCTACCCTACCCTACCCATTGACACCCCAAGGTATATGTGGACCTTGTTAGCCAGTTAAGGCCAAACATGGAATGATTGCAAGACCAACCGCCTACAGGTCCAATATTCTTCTACTTTGGTTTTTTTTGGTCGAATACTCTTGTGCTTTTTTTTTTGGACGGGATTGCTCTTGTACTTCAAAACCAACCTCTTCTTTAATGTATCATTTCCATTCGCGATATGCTTAAGAAAAGTTGAAGTTCCATAGGGAGAAGTTGATCAAACCAAGCTTTTCCGTTTTATCGTCGTGATTCATTTGGTGAAAAAAGGCAGTAGAGAGAGGGATTAAATTCGCCAAGGCGATGTCGATATCCCCACATACGGCAGCAAGCACTCAGTCCCCAAGAATTTAAGTCACTAGACAATGACCCAAGCCGGTCCAGACAGTGTACCAGACATTTGTGCTAGTTCATTCATGTTGTTGTTTTTTCTTTTTTTTTTTTCCGTCTCTGAGGTTTCCGCGTCGATTTAATCACATGATCGTGTATTTTCTTCATTTATACGACCACAATTGTAATTCGCATTTAGGCGCGGGAGTCCTTTCATTCTATTCGGAGGGAAGTAAATCTAAATACAAGCCCAATATCGCAGCAATGCTACCAAGTCCTTACAAACATCACAAGTCAATCAACGACATCCCACAAACCAAAATTCACGGGCTTAACAAAAAATCACAAAATGTCTCCAAAGCTCAAAATAAAAAATTGCTCATATTAACTAGAGAGCTCAATGCCCCATCTCGAACAAAAAGCTTTAACTGCATCACTCAAGAACAAATTTGATTCCTGCAACACGGCTTGAGTTGAAACCCTGACAGAGAAAGCAACCGACTTAATAACTCGTGCAATCCGAGGAACAACACGATCGTGCAAATGTGATGGATAGCTCCATTGCAAGCAAGCTTTAGCATAGTATTAAGCAGAGATTTCCTCTTAGCAGTTCGAAGTATCCATTCAAACTCTAAATCCCATGTTGTGTTCATAAGGATAGTATTTACTTCAAGTAGAGATAAGAGGAAAAGGAAACCAAAGCTCAGGAGGCAGACATAAGATCAAGCAATGAAAAATTTCAAGTGCAAATCCCATGAAAGACAGCATCACTCTGTTTGTTGATGCTAGAACAGATGATTGCTTCAGAAAGCTTATCTGCCAAAGCATTTGTCCATCAACGTTCTTCCTACAGTAGCTTTCCCTATTTTACATGCTACCCGGCCGCTGACGTCAGTCACGAAATTCCAGTTATTCATGATAAAGTGCAACCCGTATAATAAATTTTTGACAAAAGGAATTTAACCTGAGATTTCACTGCTTGCTAGGTTACTGAATTGAAATCTCTAAGGTTGTCAAGTCATATGGAATGAAATTCAACTCAAACAAGGTGGCAACCTGCTTACACTGCAAGCATCGTAAGGCATATCAACTTGCACACAAAGTTTTACCATCACACTTTCACTTGACGGAAGAGCGATAAACTGCATCATATAAAAGAGTACCAAAATTTGTCCATATTCACGTCAATCCAGCACATACGGTGCAACCAAACATGAATTTGTCGAAATCAAGATAGCAAAGCCTCATGCATTTATAACTGCAAGGGAAGAAGAGGTGAACTCTCTGAGAATCAAAGGGTCAATGCATCAAGAATTCAAGTTTCACAGAAAAGGTGAAGATACTGTGTCCTCAGAGAAATTGCAATTTAAAAATATGAAAACGGAACCTGAACAATCGTCTTTCTAATGCCACAAAAGAAAAACAACACTTTTCAGGAGAATGTCAACAGAGTACAAATAAAGGATGTCATGTCTCAACGTGAGGAATGGAACCTCTTGAAAACAGTACAACAGATCAAGAGCATATGCAACTCCTACTATTGCAATCCGCAAGAAAAATCAATTGACAGACATCCAGGATAAGAGGTACTAGCTGGACCATAGCGCTACCAGAACAAATTAATTGATACTTAACCAGGACAAGAGGTTGAAGTACCGAGTCATTGTGAAATTCCACAAAGTTTGAACTGGCATCAACCGCAACTGCATTGATTGTGTTTCCTTGGTAAAGACATGCATGGTTCTGGGAATGGCCATATGGTAGACAATTTATCTTGAATCTATGCTGCGTAGTTTAAAGAGATAACTATCCATGAAATTTGATGGCCTTCCGCTTTGACTTTTCCATCCACTTGGCTGCTCTTCTCTCCAGCATTCTCACACCTCGCGCAAGCCATCTAGGTCTCCTCATTTCAAATGCCATGTATGCTATAGAAATACCAATTACGATTCCGGATGCATAACCTATCCACATTGCTTTCCATACGAACCAACTCTCATGCCCCTTGTGGTCGAAAGTTGATGAGGACGGCGGTGGAGGAGGTGGAGCATCGCCAGGGCATGCTTTTGGAATGGAGTTCCACATAAGCCTGGATTCCCACTAAATGAGTCGCTTGAAAATGTGCCGATCCAGACGATGTGCCAGACATTTGTGCTAGTTCATTCATGTTGCTTTTTTTCCCCCTCTCTGGTGTTTCCGCGTCGATTTAATCACATGATCGTGTATTTTCTTCATTTATACGACCACAATTGTAATTCGCATTTAGGCGCGGGAGTCCTTTCATTCTATTCGAAGGGAAGTAAATCTAAATACAAGCCCAATATCGCAACAATGCTACCAAGTCCTTACAAACATTACAAGTCATTCAATGACATCCCACAAACCAAAATTCACAGGCTTAACAAGAAATCACAAAATGTCTCCAAAGCTCAAAATAAAAAATTACTCATATTAACTAGAGAGCTCAATGCCCCATCTCGAACAAAAAGCTTTAACTGCATCACTCAAGAATAAATTTGATTCCTGCGACACCGCTTGAATTGAAACCCCGACAGAGAAAACAACCGACTTAATAACTCGTGCAATCCGAGGAACAACATGATCGTGCAAATATGATGGATAGCTCCATTACAAGCAAGCTTTAGCACAGTTTTAAGCAGAGATTTCCCCTTAGCAGTTCGAAGTATCCATTCAAACTCTAAATCCCATGCTGTGTTCATAAGGATAGTATTTACTTCAAGTAGAGATAAGAGGAAAAGGAAACCAAAGCTCAGGAGGCAAACATAAGATCAAGCAATGAAAAATTTCAAGTGCAAATCCTATGAAAGATAGCATCACTCTGTTTGTTGATGCTAGAACAGATGATTGCTTCAGAAAGCTTATCTGCCAAAGCATTTGTCCATCAACGTTGTTCTTCCTACAGTAGCTTTCCCTATTTTACATGCTACCCGGCCGCTGACGTCAGTCACTAAATTCCAATTATTCATGATAAAGTGCAACCCGTACAATAAATTTTTGACAAAAGGAATTTAACCTGAGATTTCGTTGCTTGCTAGGTTACTGAATTGAAATCTCTAAGGTTGTCAAGTCATATGGAATGAAATTCAACTCAAACAAGGTGGCAATCTGCTTACACTGCAAGCATCGTAAGGCATATCAACTTGCACACAAAGTTTTACCATCACACTTTCACTTGACGGAAGAGCGATAAACTACATCATATAAAAGAGTACCAAAATTTTTCCATATTCACGTCAATCTAGCACAAACGGTGCAACCAAACATGAATTTTTCGAAATCAAGATAGCAAAGACTCATGCATTTATAAATGCGTGGGAAGAAGAGGTGAACTCTCTGAGAATCAAAGGGTCAATGCATCAAGAATTCAAGTTTCACAGAAAAGATGAAGATATTGTGTCCTCAGAGAAATTGCAATTTAAAAATATGAAAACGGAACCTGACCAATCGTCTTTCTAATGGCACAAAAGAAAAACAACACTTTTCAGGAGAACGTCAACAGAGTACAAATAAAGGATGTCATGTCTCAACGTGAGGAATGGAACCTCTTGAAAACAGTACAACAGATCAAGAGCATATGCAACTCCTACTATTGCAATCCGCAAGAAAAACCAATTGACAGACATCCAGGATAAGAGGTACTAGCTGGACCATAGCGCTACCAGAACAAATTAATTGATACTTAACCAGGACAAGAGGTTGAAGTACCGAGTCATTGTGAAATTCCACAAAGTTTGAGCTGGCATCAACCGCAACTGCATTGATTGTGTTTCCTTGGTAAAGACATGCATGGTTCTGGGAATGGCCATATGGTAGACAATTTATCTTGAATCTATGCTGCGTAGTTTAAAGAGATAACTATCCATGAAATTTGATGGCCTTCCGCTTTGGCTTTTCCATCCACTTGGCTGTTCTTCTCTCCAGCATTCTCACACCTCGCGCAAGCCATCTGGGTCTCCTCGTTTCAAATGCCATGTATGCTATAGAAATACCAATTACAATTCCAGATGCATAACCTATCCACACTGCTTTCCATACGAACCAACTCTCATGCCCCTTGTGGTCGAAAGTTGACGAGGACGGCGGTGGAGGAGGTGGAGCATCGCTAGGGCATGCTTTTGGCAATGGAGTTCCACATAAGCCTGGATTCCCACTAAATGAGTCGCTTGAAAATGTGCTTAATTGCTTGTCTTGAGGAATTCGACCATTGAGTTGGTTCTTCGAGAGGTTTAAGTACTCAAGGGAAGCCATATCTCCCAGTACTCTAGGAACTTCCCCATTAAGCTTGTTCGAAGAGAGATCAAGTGCTTCAAGATTAGTCAATCCCCCCAGAGTTGGAGGGATGGATCCTGTAAGATGGTTGTGTGACATGTTGAGCCCTTTGAGAGAGTGGAGATGTCCAAAGACTCCTGGGATATTGCCATGGAAAGAGTTATGCGACAAGTCGATGATTGTGAAGATGGTCAAGATCTTCACTAGCTCAATCTCTTGCCCTTTTATTGTCATAGTCACGGAATTTTCATATGACCCCTGTTGCAAAGACTGTGTCATATATAATGATTTTTCTTGCCCATTTTCGCCATTCATCATGCCTCTAAAGTTCATTATCAACTTGGCCGGCAAAGGACCGCCAAAACTATTTTTGGAGATGTCCAAAATGCGTAACTTGGGAAAGAGGTCAGCTCCCTTCGTAATATCCAAAAGACCCTCAAAATTGTTGGACCTCAAAATGAGAACTTGTAACTCCGGAAGTTTTCCCAACCATATTGGGAATGTGTCCTTTATTTGATTGTTACTGATATCTAGAACTTCCAGATATTTACATTCAACAAGGGACGACGGTAATGTGCCTTCAAACTGATTTTGACTAAAGTCAAGAGTCGTCAAGCTATTTCTCGAAGAAAATGATTGAGGAATTGTACCCTCAAGTTGATTCATCCGCAAGTTCAAAACTGACAGATCGGTGCTAAAGTTTATTAAGCACCGAGGCAAGCTACCTATTAAGCTGTTGTTAGACAAGTCAATAACCTGGAGCTCTGTAGCATTGCAGAGCAAAGAGGGGATTTTTCCTGATATGTTATTACTTGCAATGGAATAATAAAATGTCCAGGGAGATGGAAGTGGAATTGGCCCTTCAAACATGTTGTTGGACAGATTTATCACCGTCAACGAGGTGTTTGAGAAGATATCATTGACCTCATGGTGACTGAGAAATAATGATGATAAGTTCATGCATTTGGTTTGGGAGTGCGGTAATGGCCCTTGGAATTTATTGCTGCTCAAGTCTAGAAGCTCAAGATTGGTCATATTACCAAAACATTGTGGCATGTTCCCGGAGAGATGATTGTTAGACAAATTCAAATAAGAAAGTGAACTCAACTGGCAAATCGAAGATGGGATCTCACCGGTGAAGCCATTGCGAGAGGCATAGAAGGCGGACGTGGAAAGTGGAGGAACCGGGAGTGATCCTTGTAATGAGTTGTTCTGAAGAAATATAATTGACAATCTCTTCCAATACAATTGTGGTATACCTCCCTCCAGAAGGTTATGAGAAAGATCTAAGAATTCCAATGTGTCACGGCTTATTCCCCAGAACCACCTCGGGATCTCCCCACTTATCCTATTGGAAGGGAGCTGTAAGACTTTTAATCTTTGCAACGAATTCAGGAAAACAGGGAACTTGGTCAAGTTGCAAGAAGGCAAAAATAACATTTCAAGCTTCGGGAATGTATGGCTCGGTCTATCGTAGGTTATATTTAGTTCCTGAGAAATTGCAAGCCACTGTAGATTTTCAAGCTTCGTAAACATTTCAAACTCTACGACCCCGCTGAAGTTATTCCCGAGAAGATGTAGGACTTGGAGTTGTTTGAGATTTCCCAACGCTGAGGGGATGGGTCCTGTGAATTTGCACCCTGCAAGATTAAAAAAAATGTTAAACTCTTCATGTTACCAAATTAAATCGGGCATTTCGTATAAAAAAAAAAGTTCGCACCCCAGAGAGACAAGTACGCAAGAGGACTGGTCCAATTGGATTTGGGAAGAATCCCAGACATGCCTTCATTGGAACCCACACCCAGAGTAGTGAGGTTTGGGAATCGAAAAACACTAACCGGGAATATCCCCCTTAAGGAACAATTATAAACACTTAAATATGTCAAAGAAGAAGACAAATTCGCAAAGGACATCGGTGAAACCGTGGACATGTCTACATAATCGAGAGCAAGCGTTCTCAATACTGTTAGGTTCTGAGTAAACATTGTGAAGATCGGATTTTCCAACCTAAGAGAAGAGGGCGAGTTTGATACATAATTGTTGGAGAGATCAAGTGATACCAAGTTGGAGAGGAGAGAGATTTCACTGGAAACGGTACCCGAAAAGTACGAACAAGAGAGATTCAAATGAGTCATCTTTGCAAATGCGCTCAGACTAGGTGAAATGTGTGAGCCAGTAAAGTTATTACCGAAAAGGTTGAGGTCCTGAAGATGGCGAAGGAAAAAGAGGGAACTATTGGAATGGAGAGCACCGCGAAGCCTACTGCAAGAAAGGTCGAGACCGACGACGTCACCGGTGATACCGGCGCAAGTCACACCGTCCCACGAGCAGCAGTCCACGCTCCTGTTCCATGAGTTTGTCTTTGGATAAGAAGTATCATTTCCAACATCATCCTCACAGTTGTCCGACGCCATGGGATCGAGCAATAAGAAGGAACTCTTAAAACGGAGCAAGGCGTCGCGTTGGTCAGGAGGGCAAAGCGGCGAGACAAAGGGAAGGGAGGAGGAAAGTAAGAAGAAGAGGAAAGAGAGGAGGCGGAGGAGGAGCTGATGACACTCCATTTTTTGCAATTTAGAATGCGAGGGAGTTGATGAACGGTGGTGGTGGAGTGGAGACCGCGGAGAGCTTCAATTTATTGATGTAAGCCCTTCTCAAGTGTGAAGTCATCGACACGACACGACGCGAGTCTTCTCACATGGGTTGTGCTGACCATTTGTTTTCTTAATAAAACTAAATAAATAAATAAGATATGGTCAGCAACTGACCACGTGAAGCACTTACGGTCAGCAACGGTTGCTGACCACGTGAAGCACTCACGGTTACGTGCAAACCGTTCTGGATGTCTGCTTGGGTTTTTATAGAGGAAAACGAAAAGAACATTTTGAACACGCTTGAGCAGTTTAAAGCAGAAAAATTCAAGTGGCCAAAATTCAACAACGCGAAGACTTATTATCACGGAATTAAGGTGGTAATTTTCGCGAGTTCATTTTTCCGTTTAACCTTACGATTGGTGGTGTGTCTGGACTAGAGATCCGTCATTTGTGTAGCTCGAACAAAGAACATCTAAACCAACTCATTACAGGTACGCTCAAGAGGTAACCCATTAACTCTCTTTGTGTTTATATGATTTTCGATTGAAACACACGAATTACACCTCTGGATATACATTTCTGGGTTTATTTATTCACTACCGTACTGATAGTGACCGATCGCCGACCCACTGGTTCGATCGAAACCTCACTCACAACGCGGTAGCCCTGCCGAGCTTCGAGGTCTCCAGGTCCACGGCACGCTTGAGGAAGCTGAGGTTGTCGTCCTCGAGTACTATCTGGATTGGGGATGACCTGAGGCCGTCGGCGATGGCGAGCATGAGCTTCCGTATCTCCAACCTGAACTCCTCGAGGTCGACAGCGCTGCTGCCATCGCAGTCGAAGCGCTCGAAGATGGAGTCGTAGAGGCGGGTGAACTCCTGCGGCGAGGTGGCCACGTCCATGCCGAAGTCGGACTCGATGAGGCACATCAACTCGAAGGCCTTGCGGATCTCGAACCGGGAGAGGACGCCATCTCAGTTGAGGTCCAGGGCGGCGAACCACCTTTCCACGCTCTTCTTGAACTGCTCCTCGTCGCTCACGAAGGCGCGTACCATCGAGCCGTCGATTATCACCACCCCCATCTCTCAATTACTCTCTCTCTCTCTCTCTCTCTCTCTCTCTCTCTCTCTCTCTCTCTCTCTCTCTCTCTCTCTCTCTCTCTCTCTCTCTAAACTGGTAGCTGTCTGAATTGAGGATATTTCGAAAATGAAAAAGGAAGTCTCGAATATACGAAATTAAAAGAGCTTCTGTAGTGTTTGGGTTATCTGCATATTGATTGCAAGCAAGGATATATGACTTCTTTGGCAAATGAAGTGGAATTCTAATTCTTACAATCATATGATTATGATGGCAACTCAATCCGGCCGTGACTTATTGAAATGTGAAAGGCAAGAATCAGATCATCATCACATTCATATTCCCAATATGAAAACTGCCAAAAGTATTGTTCAATGCACTTTATCATGCCGTTCGACAACTCGATATGGAAATTGAAAAAATGGCTTTAGAAAAAGTGACACCACATCAGCTAGCGGCCATTATTGACGAGCAAAATACATAATCAGTCACGATATTAACAATAACGCACAACAGTGTGAAAGCATCAAATAATTATTGAGATCAAATAACAACCTAGGAAAAGTCATTCGAGACTTTACTCATACACTTTACATGCCTAAACATGATCCAAACAATATAAAGAGGGAAATCATTAAAAATATGCATCTTTTTAATTTCTGGTAAAATAGTTTTGAATTTGTAGATTATTTGAATCTCTAATATGGTTAAAATTGATGAAGTGCTCGTCAAATATTTGAGGGCCGCACTATGAAGCTTACAATAACTTTTAGAAAATTGTCTCACCAGCTTTACGAAGTTGTAACTTTAAAATATATGTATTACCAGATAAACAAATTGCAATTTAGGATGTAAAAATGCAAGAATCAAATCATCATCGTCACCATCACCATCACCATCACCATCACCATCACCGTGACTCACGCTCCCATTATTCCAAGTAAGAAAATCTGTTGTCTTGCATGGCAAAAAGTATTGTTCAACAAAGCTGATCAATAGTACGACATCCTAATCAAAATATTCATATTTTCCAACAATATTTACCCTCAGTTAATTTACGTCGCGAAATTGCTAAGTTAAATGGAACATGGCAGCAAGTCAATTAACATGGCAAGTCCATGTATGAATCCATTTTAGTTTTGAATAATCTTATCATACGCATATCAATTTGGGGTTTTTGATAATCCAAAAATAATTTAGGATAAATTTGTTATTAGATGAACTTTAGTGTTGCCTTTTCTTCCAACGATTTTTAAGCTGACAGGAATTTTTTGAGCACTCGATTAACCTAAAATCTGGCCGCTTGCTTGGTTTTTTATTCGAATCTAGAGGTTTGTCAAGTCATTAAACTCAAACGAGGTGACATACTCATTACACTTCAGGCATCATGAGGCGATATCAACTTGCAAAATGGAATTTTACCTTCACAAGTCCTTTGAAAGAAGAACCATAAGTTGCACCAGAAAGAATATTCAAAATTTGGCCCTATATGCAAGTCAATACAGCACAAAAAGTGTAACCAGATATAAATCCTTTCAAACCAGGACCATAAACATACCAAAATCGCAAAACTTTCATGCACTAAATTGTTTGGCAAGGTTACTCTGGAAAGTCTTGTATAGTCTTGTGATGTTGTGTTTGTGTTTGTGTTTATGTGAGGAAGCACTTCATTCTATTCACACATAGTTATTTGGACAACATGTTTTGAATTATCCAACAAATAATAGGGATTTTAATTTTTTTTTATGAAAAATTGTTGAGAAACTTGTTCAGAAAGTCCTAAACTTATTGTACGGTGATCAATTTAGTCTTAAACATTTCAACTATGCCAATTTAGTCATAGTCTTATTTTAAGGCATCAAGTATTGTTTTAAATCTTTCAATTATGTCAGTTTAATCCTAAAACTCTTGAGTATCCTAAACCTTTTAATGAATTGTTAGTGTAGTCTTTCCAACTAATTTTAGTTGGAAATCACTAGCATGGCGGTCGAATCAACGCCAACTGTCCTACATAGCGCAATCAATGCTAATGTGGACTATCTTCTGATTTTTTTAGAAAATTCTTTTATTATTTCTTATTGATTTATTCTTTTTCTTTTTCTTTTTTGCAATGCGCCGGCTGGGCACTAGCCACCGGGCAAGAGTCGCCAGGTTGAGGACAAGAGTCATGGACCACAGTGAGGGCGTTGCGGCTCTTGCACTTGAATTTGAACCCTGATAGAGAAAAACAATCTAATCTGAGGAACAATAGGATCATTCAAGAGATCCTTTCTGTGCCTCCAAATATGATGGATAGCCTCATTCCAAGCAAGCTATAGCGCAGTTTTAAGCAGAGGTTTTCCCTCAGCAGTTCAAAGAATGCATTCAAACTCAAAATCCCATGCAACAACACCCCTGTGAAATCCCAGCAGCCTCAGAAGATGAACCCACAGTCCAAAGTGTTGGGGTTGGCGAATACTTCGAGAACCCTTGTTTCTCACACCGAGTACGCCTACGTGAGCTTAAGGAAACAAAAGTGTTATCCAACGACATGTGACCCATGCGTGCGGGATGCGGGGGTTCGGGGGTAGCGCCCCTGACACGGGTGTCTGCTGCCCAGTCAGCGGACGGCTACCCCGCTCGTTGATGAGTGGGCGGGGGTTCGGGGGCAACGCCCCCAAAACCTCAACGGGTTTGAGCTTTTATTTAAGTTAACTAGTGTGGTGTGGGCTTAATAGATGTTTCACTAAGTTTATGTTTTGGGCCCGTTTAGGGCATATATATTTTGCTTGTTTACGTTGATCATTGTAACGAGTTGAGAGGCTGTAAATCGAATATCATAGTGAAATCTCTTGCAGGACGTAGCCCTATTCTGGGGTGAACCTGGGTAATCTCGTGCGTCATTCAATTTTTCTTGATCTCTGTATGATCGTTCTGATTTGGTGTGCGATAAATCCCATCAATTGGTATCAGAGCCTTGTGTTCGAGGAATTATGGTTTATCTGAGATGCCAGGAAGGTCACGGATTGAGATCGAAAAATTCGATGGGATGCGGTTCGATCTGTGGAAGATGAAGATGGATGATCTACTTTGTGATCGAGATCTTTGGACGGCAATTGTAACGGAAAGGCCTGATGCTGCGAAGCCTGGTATCGTGATAAAGGAATCGGGCAAGGAAGCGGGGAAGAATGACGATTCATCCTCCAAAAAGGCGGATCCAAAGGAGATTGAAGACTAGGATCGGATTGATCAAAAAGTGAAGGGTTTGATCCGGCTTTGTCTCGCAGACTCGATTCTGACTAATGTTATGATCGAACCTACAGCTAGGGATTTATTGCAGAAACTGGAGTCGCTTTATCAAAGTAAGTCATTAGTTAATAAGCTGTTTTTGAGGAAAAGGCTGTATAATCTTCGGATGCACGAGGGCGACTCGTTTTCTGCACATTTATATAACTTTAACACGTTCATTAGTCAACTCGTATCAATCGGTGTTAAGTTTCAAGATTATGACAAGACGATAACACTACTCTGTTCATTGCCGGATTCATGGGATAACCTGATTATGGTGATTGGTGGTGGGGATAAGGAATTGTCGTATGAGAGTATGTGTTCAGCCTTGTTATCAGAGGAGACACGAAGAAAGGGGTCAGAAAATTCCGATAAAGAGGCGTTAACTGCTAGGGGTAGGCCAACAGAGAAGACTCTAAATCGGAGAGGGTCCAGATCCAAATCTCATGGGCGATCGAAGAGTAGGGAGATGAGGGTATAGTGCTAGAGATGTGAAGAGTGGGGCCATGTGAAGCGGGACTGTAAAAACAAGTCAGTTTTTAAGAAAAAAACTGAATCATCCTCTGGAAAGAAGGAGGTCGATGCAGGAGATATGTATTTGGCTGCTGCTTGTATGGCGTAGTCAGACAATGATATTTGGTTGATCGACACCGGTGCCTCATACCACATGACGCCTCATATACATTGGTTTTGTGAATATGAGAAATATAATTGTGGAGATGTCATGCTCGGAGATGATACTGCAGTTCAGATTGTCGGGCGTGGCAAGGTGAAGCTGAGGATGAGCAATGGCACGGTGAAAACTCTTCCAGACGTGATGCACATACCCTTGATGAGCAGGAACCTATTATTAGTCGATACGATGGCTGATTTAGGGGTTACTTTCAGCTGTGATAAGAATTCGTGTAAGATGACTCGAGGTTCTATTGTGATTGCACGAGGAGTCCGTTATAGGACATTGTATAAGTTGCTCGGGGAAACGGTGACTGTTGGTAGCGATTTCGTCTCTGAAAAGACCAAGGAAGATGGATATGATACGTCCATGTTGTGGCATCAAAGGCTAGGGCATATCGGTGAAAAGGGATTGTCTACCTTAGCTTCGAGTCAAATGGTAGAAGGAGTATCATATTGTTCTATAGGCTTTGGGTTTTGTGAACAATGTCTTCATGGAAAACATAATCGAGTTAGCTTCCAACACACCGGTACGAGAGCAACTGAGATTCTTGAGCCGATTCACAGCGATGTCTTCTAGCCTACTCCGACTCTATTTATTGGAGGATCTAGGTACTATGTATCGTTCATAGATGATTTTTCGAGATATAGTTGGATTTACCTTATTAAAAGTAAATCAGATGTATTAGAAAAATTTTGAGAATTTAAGGTTTTGGTTGAAAATCAATTGGGCAGAAAAATCAAGATACTTCGTACAGATAACGGAGGTGAATTCTGTTAGGACAAGTTCGAGCAGTTCTGTGTGGACAATGGTATTGCAAGGCAGAAGACGAACCTATATACGCCTCAACAGAATGGTGTGGTTGAAAGATTAAACAGGTCACTCATAGAAAGGGCGAGATACATGCTGAGTTGGGCAGGTTTGGGGCATGAATTTTGGGCAGAAGCTGTAGCCACGACGAGTTATTTGAAGAATCGATCACTGACCTCATCAGTGAAGGATCATACACCATATGAGGCAGCGTTTCAGAAGAAACCAAATTTGTCACATGTTCGGGTGTGACGCATATGTTCATATACCCAAAGAGAAACGGGGCAAGCTTGACAATAAGTCTGAAAAGAACATATTTGTCGGATATAAGGAATGGGTCAATGGCTATAAGCTATGGAATCTAGGATCAAAGACCATTGTATACATCAGTGATGTTGTCTTTCGTGAATCACAATCTCAGATTGGCACACAGAAAGGTGATGAGCCCGAGAAAGTGGTAGTGCTTGAAGAAAGTCCTAAAGTTGAAACGGTGGAGATGGTTCCACAAGGTACGCCAGTAGAGTCTGATTCAGAATCGGAGCAAGGGGACTAGGTTAATGAAGTCAAGGATGCAAATTCGGATGAAAACTCGAATACAGATAGCATGCCGGCTCTTAGGAGATCGACGCAGGAAAAAAAGGTACCACTTCGATACTCACTTAGTGCATTGAGTACGTTTCATGCTTTGAGCATTACCGGAGATGATCCTAGTTCTATAAAAGAGGCGAGATCCATGGATGATGCGAATAGGTGGGAGCTCGCAATGATAGATGAGATGCAGTCGCTTGATCATGATGAGACATGGAGCTTGTGTAAGTTGCCTACGGATAGAAAGGCAATTGGGTGCAAATGGGTGTTCAAGCGAAGCTGAAATCGGATGGGACTATAGAGAAGTACAAGGCTAGGCTTGTAGCCAAGGGGTATTCTAAGATTGAGGGAGTTGACTATGACGAGATCTTCTCTCCCGTGGTGAAATTGACTTCGATACGATTTGTTCTGTCTGTAGCAGCTACATACGATCTTGAGGTGGAACAGATGGATGTAAAGACGGCTTTCCTTCATGGGGACTTGGAGAAGGAGATATATATAAGGCAACTAGAGGGCTTTGAAGTAAAGGGAAAGGAAAATCTGGTGTACAAATTGAAAAAGTCCTTATATGGGCTGAAGCAGTCACCGAGGATGTGGTCCCAGAAGTTTGACACGTACATGCTCCAGCTTGATTTTGTGCATTCAAATTCTGACCATTGTGTTTATGTAAAGAGGACGGGAGATCAGTTTGTCATTCTCACGCTATATGTGGATGATATGCTGTTGATTGGGAATAGCGTGAAGATGGTGAAATCTGTGAAGAGTTTGTTGGCCAAGAAGTTCGAAATGAAAGACTTTGGGCCTGCAAATTTTATTTTGGGCATACAAATTAGGAGGGACCATGAGAAACGGAAGCTGTGGCTAGGCAGGAGAAATATATCAAAGAAATATTTAAGAAATTCAATATGATAGACTGCAAGCCTGTTGGTACCCCTATACCTTTGGGGACCAAGCTATCTGAGGAACAATGTCCTAAAACGGGTGAAGAAGCTGAAGAGATGGCCCGAGTTCCATACGCGAGTGCAGTGGGTAGCTTGATGTATGATATGGTGTACATGCATCCGGATATAGCCCAAGCAGTGGGAGTCTTGAGCCAATACATGTCTAACCCAAGTAGAGAACACTGGAATGCAATCAAAAGAGTTTTCAGGTATCTTCGTGGAACTTCGAATTTTTCTTTATGTTTTGAAGGTACAGGGAATGGAAACATGCTTGATATCGTAGGCCATGTAGATGCTGATTGGGGTGGAGATATTGATAGTAGACGGTCCACTAGCGGGTATGTTTTCACATTGTTTGGGGCTGCATTGAGTTGGATGAGTAGAAGGCAAAGCATGGCAGCACTCTCTTCTACAGAGGCTGAGTACATGGCTCTTACTCATATTGGAAAAGAGGTCGTATGGTTACGGCGGTTGTGCTTGAAGCTTGGTTTTGAGCAAAGTACCGTAGAGGTGAGATGTGATAATCAAGGGGATATTTATTTGGCTAAGAATCCAGCATTTCACTCACGCACAAAGCACATTGATATACAATATCATTTCATCCGAGAAAAAGTGGAGAAGAAAGAGATTCGGCTTGTAAATGTCGACACGGTGAAAAATAGTTCAGGCTTTCTTACTAAAGCCGTCACGGGTGCGAAATTTGAATGGTGCTCTACTGCGATTGGATGGAAGAAGAATGATATTGAACATGCTCTCATTTGCGCGAAGTATCCACCAAGTGGGAGAATGTTGGAGTTGGCAAATACTTCGGGAACTCTTGTTTCTCACATCGGGTACGCCCACGTAAGCTTGATTTCTGTGTGATCGTTCTGATTCGGTGTGCAATAAATACCATCACAAAGAGCCTCAAAGAAACAACATTTGGAGAACATACACAAACAACCATTAACTTATCAAATGTTTGCAGCACATCCCATCTCTCTAGAAGATGGTTCCTAGATTCAGGAAAGGAGGAACACAAGATGAACTTACCATGAATTGAAGTCCACTAACTATCAATAGGCATGCGACCCTACTGGTAAATGAATTTGGAGGGGCGAGGGGGACGCTACTATCATGATGTGGGGTTTGACTTTCGTGCTTTGTAAAGAGGCAGAGCAAAAGTCTTATTCACTTGAATACTAAGGTTTCGTTCGTTTTGCAAAAATTATGAGTTTCTGGAAAATGTTTATCAAGAAGTCATTTTTCTTGGAATCTAAAAAGGATCAAGAAAATGTTTTTCGTCATTTTATATGGATAATCCGATTTGATTTTCCTTCACGCACTTCTTAAATAATTTTTATTTATTTTATTTTATTTATTTTTTTAGTTTTTATTTTTTCCGCTTCTTCTTAGGCCGGTCATTGGCATTCCGACAAACCAAGCCGAGCCAGCCTCGGGTGAAGTCCACTAAGTATCAATAGGCATGTGGCCCTGCTGCTAAAGTGATTTGGGGGGAGGGGGTGGGATGCCAATATCATGATGCGGGGTTCAACTTTCATGCTTTATAAAGAGGCAAAACAAAAGTCCTATATACAGTGTGAATTCACTTGAATACTAAGGATCCTTTCGTTTTACATAAATTGTGACGTTTTGGGAAAATGCTTTCAAGAAATCATTTTCCTTGGAATCTAAAAAAGACCAAGAAACTATTTTTCGTCGTTTGGTATGGATAATCCGATTTTATTTTTCTTCGTGCAATTTTTAAATAATTTTTTTAAAAAATTTTATACATTTTTTTATTCTTTATTTTTTTTCATTTCTTCTTCAGCCTTTCACGGGCATTCTGGGGAACCAAGCCGAGCCAGCCTTGGGCTAGGTCCACCTTGCTAGAAAATAAAAAATAATTAAAAAAAAAAAAGAATCTGAAGGAGTGTGTGGAAGAAAAATTAGGTCCCCACTTTTAAATGTGTTGTTTCTATTGAGGGAAAATAGTCTCCTTGATTTATTTATTTTTCGTTAATCAAACGACTAAAGATCCGAAAAATATCTTTCTGAAAATTGCTTTTCACGAAACAAACCGACCCTATGCATATATGAAGACAAATCCACCCCTCCATCCACTAGTATTTGCCAAATGAACGTTGCTGTCGTTTTCCTTCCGCCTCAGATTCTAGTCTACCTTCAAATTTGAGGCAAAATCAAAATGTCTCGAACTGGCGGCCTGCATAAAGTCCTTGCGGAAAGGCCTGCGTAATTGCTTGGGAGACTGAGAATTTGGTGCCACTCCCATTTGACACTTCGCCGTGTGAGTGAGTTCATTGGTGGTGGGGATAGAGATTCATCATCGACTTAGATGGACTCCCAACACAAGCCTGCTTTGAAAGGTCGGGTTGGGAGTCAAATCAAGATTAATCTCGTTTTATTTTAGAGTGAGAAAGTAATTATTCAGAATATGATAAAGCAACTCAAACTATCTCTACATACGTCAATAATTTCTTATACGATTGAAATATGTTTAACTACGCCCATCATCGTAGAATAATCCTGGATGATGGATTTTTTTTTTTCTGCTCAAGAGACGATGGGTTATTTATGGCTGACCTCACAGGAGAACCTGTTGAGATACATGTGTGCGTTCTGTTAGAGAAGTCTCGCATCAGAGAATTAGTATGGTGTTGAGCAGTTAATATATTTTAATTGGCCTATAATTCATACGCTTAAGTTTTTGAGTGTAGGTTGATCCAACTAAGTATATTAGCGGACTCGGATTTGAGCTTTCTCTTAGCAATCTCCTTATATTAAGGTGTCGGATTTCTGCTGCGCGTTCCGAACAGAACCGACATAGGTTTTCCTTGCTCCAAGTCAAAGTCTCGAGAGCCATAAAAGTCCTCCGCCTTCAATAAGTACTAAGGGGGTGCATAACATTATTCCAGAAATAGTTTATGGAACAAAAATCTTTTTCTGAAATAGGCTTGGCACAGAAACTCGTTTGATAATGCAATTCTATTTTTTATTTTTGGAATAAAAGGTTGTTCCAGAAATAGATTTGAAGCTGAAATTAGAAAAAAAAAAGTTACTTCTATGAGAAATCGGAATCGAAATCAATTGGGAAATGTTGAATGGCGCTGAATATTTCTTCGGAACTAGAAAGTAGCCATCGTCCTCGTCGGTCCAAAATTTGTTTTCATGTCGGGGCCAAGGTGTCGAAATCACCAAGCCTCTAATCACGAATGCGGACGGAATGGATGCAAAATTGCGTCAGATCAACAGTTTTTGGGTTAGGGGTCAAAGTTTGCCGCTACTAGCTAGCGAACTTAGGCTCCGTGAAAATGCGAGGTTTTCAGAAAGGTATTTTCCAAGAAAATACAACAAATTTTCCGGTTTTTGACTAAATTATGAAAAAGATTTCGAAATTTATTTTTGGTATGAAAAATCGAATTTGATTTTTCTCCATGGACTCCTTTTAATAATTTTTTGTTTTTGTTTTTATTTTTTTAAATTAATATTTTTAGCTATTTATCTTTATCTTTTTCCATTTTATTTTATTTTATTTTATTTTTTTCCTTTTGATTTTGGCCATTCGCTGGCCATAGTGATCAGTCACAGTCAGGCTTGAGGCTCAGCCGTTCCTGGCAATCTCGAGCTCGCCTAAAGCAGGCGAGTCCCGAGCTCACCAGTTCCAGGCGAGCACGAGCTCGAGCCTTAGCCCCGGCTGATCTTGAAGCTCAGGGCTTGTTGGCTTGGATATGGCAAGCTCAATGGTGACACTGCATCTTGTCTCGATGGCGACTTTGGAGCTCGCAGACATCTGTTATGGTCGATCTCTAGCTGGTCGGTCGTCGCTGAAGTCCGTAGTAGACGAATGAAGGAACAAGAAATAGAAAAGAAAAAAGAAAAAGAAAAAGACAAAATTCAAAATTCAAAAATTAAAAAAGAAAAGAAAAAGAGGAAATTTTAAAATAAATAAATTGAATATTTTAAAATAAATAAAAAATAGAAAATTGAATTTTATAAAATGAATAAAAGTAAAAAAGTAAAAAATAATAATATATAGAAAAGAAGTGTGAAAAATGTTTTCCACTTCTTTAAAAAAGGAAAAAAATGGTCTCCACTTCTAAAGGTTTTCTTCTTGGGTAGAAAATATTTTCCTAAACTAGCTTATCTTAGAAAACATTTTCCTAAACTAGTTTATCTTCTGCGAACCAAACGCCGAAAAATCCGGCCGGAACAAGTTTTTCTAGAAATTTTTTCCGTGAAATAAAATGGAACCTTAATTCTTAATTTGTTGAAAAATGCGATGGTGACCTAAAGGCGAAAATTTAAGTTTCAACAAAAACATATTTCCACGTCAGATAATTTATTCATCACTTTGGCTGAAAGGGTTAAGGTCGGTCTTCATATTTTAATTTTTCCCCCTCTTAAAGCTGTTTGCTTGACATATCTCGTTATTGATGATCCCAATATAACTGACATAGAATTGCACCAAGAAATAAGAAGAAGAGAAGACATTAGCGAGAAGCCTTCATGAAGAAAATAACATGTCAAGCCGGTCTACTGACATCTTTATTCACCAAACTACATTGCACAGTTTAAAGAGACAACTCTTAAAACAAATTTCATTGTCCATGAAATTTGATGGCCTTCCGTCCTAGTGTCTCCACCCAGTTGGCTGCCCTTCTCCCTAACATTCTCACTCCTTGTGCTAGCCATTTGGGCCTTCCGGTATCAAATGCAGTGTACGCTATGGAAACGCCAATTACAATTCCAGATGCATAACCTATCCACACACTTTTCTGTTTGAAAAAACTCCCAGGAGGGGGAGGTTTAGCGTCGCCGAGGCATGCTTTTGGTGATGGAGTTCCACATAATTCTGGATTCCCACTAAACGACTCGCTTGAAAATGTGCTTAAGTGCTTGTCTTGAGGAATTCGACCGGTGAGTTGGTTCTTTGAGAGGTTCAAGCACCCGAGGGATGCCAAATCTCCCAATTTTCTAGGAATTACCCCACTGAGGTTGTTCGAAGAAAGATCAAGCCATTCAAGATCAGTTAATTTCCCTAGAGTCAAAGGGATGGTACCTGTAAGTTGGTTATGAGAAAAGTTGAGTCCTATGAGAGAGTAAAGATGTCTAATAACTCCAGGGATATCCCCCTGGAAAGAGTTATGCGAGAAGTCTATGGTTGTGAAGATGGTGAAGATCTTCACTAGTTGAATTTGTTGCCCTTTGATGGTCACGGTCACGAAATTTTCATATGATGCTTGTACGGAAGAACGTGTCATATATAGAGATTCTTCATGCCCATCTTCACTATTCATCATGCCTTTAAGGTCCATTATCAAGTTGGTTGGCAAAGAGCCGCTAAAGTTGTTGTTGGAGAGGTCCAAAATGTGTAACTTGAGAAAGAGCTGATCTCCCTTCGAAACATTCAAAGGACCTTTAAAATTGTTAGACCACAAAACGAGAACTTTTAGCTTTGGGAGTGTTCCCAACCATTTCGGAAATGTGTCATCTATCTGATTGCTATTGAGATCGAGAACTTCTAGGGATTTACGTTCCACAAGGGACTGTGGCAACCTGCCTTCAAACCGATTTCGACTGAAGTCAAGAGTCGTCAAGCTATTTCCCGAAGAAAATGATTCAGGAATTATGCCCTCTAGATGATTCATTCGCAAGTCCAAAATTGACAGAGTGGTGCTAAAATTTGTTAAGCACTGAGGCAAACTACCTGTTAAGCTATTGTTGGACAAGTTGATGAACTCGAGCTGGGTGGCATTGCATATCAAAGAAGTGGAATTGGCCCTTCAAACTTGTTGTTGGACAAATCTATTGTATACAATGAGGTGTTTGAGAAGACCTCCATAGGCCACCACCCAGTAAAATTGTTGTTGGAAATTAATAACGCCGAAAGCTAACCGGAGGAGAGTCCAAGGGCAGTGAGGTTGACCCTACCATGAAATTTGTTAGATTGCAAAGCTAGAGTCTCCAGATGCGGTGCTTCCAGCCAATGTGGGAAGTCATCCCAGCTAAAGTCTTCTCTAGAAGGTCAAGGTCAAAGTCTTCTTGAAGTAGTTGTGGGGTTAATTAGGTGTGGAAAAAATGTTTAGTGCCCATAGAATTTCCACGGAAAAGTCTTATTTGAAACGCGCTTTTGAGTGCACAACGCCCCATCTCACGGCCCTGACAAATGACGGACTTGACTTTGGTAAATGAGAGGATCACGGCACTGTGTGGCTCCTTTAAATGAGCGTAAATGGTATTGGTGCTGCCTCCACTCCACGATAGGTTTCATCTTTTATCTTTACATTCAATGTAGAAGGAAGAGTTTAAAAATCTTTCTGACTAAAGAAAGCAAATGTAGGATTTCTATTGTCAACATCCTTTGTATCTTTCCTTGATAATTTGGGAAATTATTTAAAATGTCCTAAATCTATTGCACTTTTGTCAATTTTGGCTTAAACAATTTAATTTTGCCAATTCAGTTACAAATATTTTCACTTTTTGTCAATTTAGTCCCTTAGCTAATTTTGGTTGGAAATCGCTGTCGTGGACGCGTTCTATGTGGCATGGCTGGTGTTGACGTAGACGTAGATAATCTTTTCTATTATTTTAATATTTTTTGAAAATTTATTATTTATTTTTCATATTTACTTTTTACTCTTTATATTTTTTCTTTCTTTTTCCCTCTGTCGGCCACTTCTGAACCTTGTCGATGGCCGCTGACCTCTGGCAACCATCGATGATGCCTGGGGAGGGAAAAATGGAAAAGGAAAAAAAATAAAGAAGGAAAATGGAAAAAATGAAACATTTCAAAAATACTAAGATATTATTAAAAATTATCCACACCAACGCTGATCGTGTCACGTATGACAATTGATGTCCACGACAGTGATTTCCGGCCAATTTTGTTCGGATGGTCTCAATTGAAAAAATCAAAAGGTTTAGGATAGAATTGACAAAAGCGCAATAAGTTTATAATTTTTTTGACAAATTAAATATCTCTGTTGCTAAAACAAATGTGGGATTTCTATTACCAACATCCTTTTTAACTTCCTAGACATTTTAATTGCATATTTTTGTTGGTAACTGTGAATGAGCTACAAAAGAGTACGCTTTTCGATGCCTCTTGACATTCAATAAACAAACAACTCTTCTTTGTGGAGAGAGAGAGAGAGAAAGGGGAAGCTATGCTCATCAAATTCGGGATATGATATGATTTTAAAGGATGAACTAGATATGAACAGTTCTCATAAAATTTCATGCTTGAACAAAAAAACATTTTTTTTATTTCATACGTTCCATGACCGGAGAGGTGGGATTCTTGGCGAGTCAAGAGAATCCTGATGGTATCGGAAGGATCATCCATAGATTACCAAAAATCCGAAAAAGCTCTCAATCTTTGTGTACTAACCCTTAATAGAATTGTTTGAGATTCAAAAATGAAAGAAATCATTTTATCTACTAATACTGGACAAATTGGCATATTACCAAATCACGTGTGTATTGCCACAGTGGTAGATATAGGTATTTTGAGAATACGCCATAACGACCTAAAGGATTCTCAATTTACCAGATATGATCTATTTGTATCTAACCTATCAATTCATATTTAAAATAAAAAAAGAAATCCTTCATTCCAAAATATTTTGATGTAAGAGATGAATTTATTATTTTTTTCGGCTTGCTACTTTTGCTTCTTCTTTTTTACTGAATTGAGTTGAGTGGATTTCTATGCGCATAAATTATTTTTTATGTAGACATAAAAAGTTTCAATGTTCATAGATGTTCCATATACGTCTATTTTGGCTCGAATGAACGATCTGAAAAAGCTTTATTAAGCTATGCTATGCTGAAGAAAAAAAAGAGAATTCTTGAATTTTTTCCTCGTCGGAATTTCTTCTTCAGTTCAAGTTCATTCCAAAATACTTCAATCGGTAGGCGCAACAAATAGGCCAATTCGGCGGCTTTTTGCTCAATTACACGCGGAAGCGAATTGTCGTCAGTACGCGTATTGTTACGTGATGAGAGCTTCATTTTGCAAGTCAAATTTCATTTTTCTTGTGAGAGGGACTTAGGGTGGTTCTAACGTCGATTTCGTCCATAAAAAAACACAGCTAGTCATCTCATCTTCAAATTGAATTTTTTGTCGACTCCATCTTCGTGCTTTCTTTAAGAGGTTTTTTTTTTCTAAAATAAAAATCTCTCTCTACCCTCACACAGAATTAGGTTTGGAAGGTATGTAATAATGTAATTTGTTTTTTCCTTTTAAATAGCAGGTTTCCATAGGTAGTTGGTTCAGTCGATGATAATTTGTCTCCATATAAATAACTCTTTGTCAAATAGGATACTTCTTTTCAACCAAAAAAAAAAGTTAGATACATTCTTTATAATCCTTCCGAGTTTTTATTAATTTTGTATAGAACTAAGGAAAGTCACATAATCATTTCCCCTTTTCTTTTCATTTGCCAGGGCAAACATGAGAAGTATATGCAACTTAATCGTATGTTCATGATAGTTTATATATTGCACCGATTTGACAAGTTTTGGAATTTGGTTGCGCTTTTTGAAAGATTTAGAACTCAATCACACTTTCAGCATAAGCTCTAGGACTTTTTGTGCAATTATCCCATTTTCATATGAACAAGTGAAGTTTGACCGTTGAAGTAACTTGTAACTTCTTCTCATCAACCAATAACTTTTGACATAGAACGGTAACGTATTTCATGTGGCTAATAGCTTATCCATCCAAATAGTCATATTTATCAATTGATTAGTAATTTTCACATATACTAAAGTAACTCAAACTATGTCTATAAATGTCAATAATTTCTTCTGCGTATGAAACCTGTTCAACTACTCATGATTGACGTCAGTGGTGAACTGACATAGGTTTTCCTTTGTTAACGTTATCTCCAGCTCGCACCAGAATCAAATCACAATCACCTATAATCAAATCACAATCAGAATATCCTCGTGATTAGCAATCTGAGATTGATTCAAATTTATGGTTACCATTTCTGTTGTCGATATTGATTGAGTAACTAATTCTGTTACTGATATTTATTTCTTGAGATTATTTCAAGTGTATATATAAGTGTTGTGATTCATTGTAACAAGACATTCAGAAATCAAAGATATACAATCTTCCTTACGTTCTATTTCTCTTCTGCATCCCCTGTTCTTCTATCTTGGTATCAGAGCGGGAAAACAAAGGCGAAAGCTCATCGATCCAAATATGAGTAAGTCAACCCCTTCTTCCGAGCAAACTATCCTGCCTCCCACTACAAATATCAACACTCACACAGCTCCAGTGCCTATAACTCCATCTGCTGCTATCTCCGGTCTCCTCTCTTCTCCATCTATCGGAGAACGTCTAGATGGAACAAATTATGTGATTTGGCGCACGCGAATTCTACCATATTTTCAAGCTCTGAACTTCTTTCTGTGATAGATGGCACTGAACTAGAGCCACCTACCCATCTTTCTCAACCAGATCCACAAAATAATGGCCAAACCATACTCACTCCTAATCCCATCTACAAAGCCTGGCGCATTCAGGATCAAACTGCACTTGGCTGGATCCTAAATACGGCGACAAGTCCCATAGTAGCACAACTCACCGGCCACAAAACTTCCGCATCGGTTTGGTACTACCTGGCTGATGCATATGCTTCTCAATCAAGTGCTCATTCCTCTTCTCTTCGAATGCAACTCCAATCTATGAGAAAAGGCAATAGGAATGTGACTGAATATATATAGGAGGCTACCAACATTGCTGATCAATTACTAGCCATTGGAGAAACTATTTCTGCTGGAGAATACCAGACCCACCTCTTCCGAGGTCTTGGTTCGGAATACTCAGCTTTGGCGACTGCTCTCTCAGCTATATCGGCGCATACCCAGTCCTCCACTCGGTCCAGGAATGAACTACACAGTTTGTTGTTGTCTCACGAAGGCCGCTTGGAACTTTCGGCTTTAGATGTTGCTCAACCACCTCCAGTTGCATTTGTTGTCCAAGGTACATCACCAACTTTTGCATCTGCTAAGCCAAGTCAGTAATTTTCTAGCTCACAATCGCGCCAACCAGCATCAGTCTATGGCTCGAATTCTAGTGGTCTACTGCCCACCCCACTATCACCGATGTACCAGTTGTCGAGCGGCAGGGGTCGTCGTCGTGGTGCTCCTTTTTGTCAGATTTGTCGTCGTCGAGGTCACTTTGCTACAACCTGCCGTGAACGATATAATTCTCAATTTGTGGCCACTCCACCTCCTCAGGCTCATTATGCTGCACATGCACCCCATACCCATTATTCTACTCCTAATTACTCACCTCAATATCGTGCCTAGTCTTCGCCTCCACATGCATATTGTAGCTCCTTACCACCACCTATAATCCAGTACCCATCAGTTCCTTCGCCTCAACCTCCATTTGCTCATGCTGCTTCCAGTTGGTTCCCTAATTCCGGTGCTACCCATCATGTAACGGATAGTACTATTGGCCTTACCAATGTCGCTCCTTATACAGGGTCACAGCAACTCACTATGGGTGATGGCGTCTCTCTTCCCATCACTCACACAGATACTTTGGTGTTTTCTACTTCTCCTTCCTTTGTCCTCAAGAATGTTTTAGTTGTTCCCAATATCACCAAAAATTTATTATCTGTTTCCCAATTTTCTTTCGATAATAACTGTGTTTTCTTGTTTTACCCTACATATTTCCTTGCGGTGTGCTTGCGTATAGGTCAGATCCGTTATGGAAAGTTTCCTTCTATTTTGATTCTGACAAAACTATCAACAGAATTAGTGTAACAATTGAAAAGTTTTATTGCAGGAAGAATGTGTAAACAGAAGTTTATATTGCTCCAATTCTGTCACTAAGACTCGAGGAAAGAGTAGACATATAGTTGCTTCTTCTGAAGATGGTCATATGGAAGTGCTTCTGACGTGGTCAGATGGAAGTGCTTCTGAAGACGATCAGATGGAAGTACTTCTGACGTGGTTAAATGGAAGTGCTTCTGACGCAGTCAGATGGAAGTACATCTGAAGACCTTCAGATGAAGTTGCTTTTGAGGGTCAGATGCAACATGATCTCTTATTTGAGTACTTCGTTGAAAGAGCTATATGCAGTGTCAGATGGACCTTATTAAGCTCAGGATTACCTTTCTAAATATCTGGTCAAATTCAAAAAATCCTCTTGTTCTGAAGATGCTTCTAAGACTGGCCAGATTCTGCTACACTGATTCTGAAGACCCACGAATGACAGGTTTCCAAACAAGGCAAGTGTTATTATGGAAGTTTATGATATTTGATTAATTAGATATTCCTTCAAATCAATCAAGAGGAAATTTATGATTGGATATTACCTTCCAAGAATATATTTGGTATCTTATTCGAACTTACTCCACTTATGGAAGGGGTAAGAACAGTAGGAGTGCCACAACTTTTGTAAGGATATCACTTGAGTGCAATAACTTTTTTTTGGATCACTTGAGTATTAAATCGGAGCAAAAGAGATCACTTGAGTGCTAATTCCGGCCAAACATCATACGTGGACTTTCTACTTAATATTTTATTGTGACGTGGAAATTTTTGTCCAATGTGTCGTTCTTAAATTGAACCTAAGTGGTCACTTTTTCAAAATTATGGAACCTAAGTGACTGCTTTTAAAAAATAAAAGAACCTAAGTGATCACTTTTCAAAAATTGAGGAACCTAAGTGGCTACTTTTAAAAAGATATGGTACTTAAGTGGCCACTTTGTGAAAGTTCAATCTGAAGCGTGCGTCGTTCTTAAAGTGAATCTAGGTGATCGTTTTTCCAAAATTAAGGAACCTAAATGATCACTTTTAAAAAATTAAAGAACCTAAGTGATCGCTTTTCAAAAATTGAGGAACCTAAGTGACCACTTTTAAAAAGATATAGTACTTAAGTGGCCACTTTGTGAAAGTTCAATATGAAGAATGCGACGTCGTTTCCTTTTAATTGCTAATTCAGCTTTTCGGCGAGCCACGTAGGTTGATTTTACATTATTTTAGTGCCACGTCGGATTTTCCAGTGACCCAAATCGCCGATGGCACTCAAGTGGTCTATTTTTAAAAGTTGTGGTACTCAAGTGATCCAAAAAAAAAGTTATGGCACTCAAGTAATCTCCGTACAAAAGTTGTGGCGCTCCTACTGTTCTTACCCCCTTATGGAATCTGAAGATTTGGTTGTATGGGGGGCTTGTTGACACCTGATTTTTGACCATTTATTATTGTGATTTTTATTCTTTAAAATTAATTAAAAATATCAAAAAAGGTCATAAAATCACAAAATTAACTTTGGAAGCTTTGGCCTAGCCTCGGGGACCAATTTTGAACAAAAAATATTTTTTGGTATTTTATAATATTTTTCGAATTTATTTAATTATAAAAATACCCAAAAAATCAGAAAAATACCATTCATGGTCAGACAAATACACAAAAATATTCAATAATTTTGTTTTAATTTCATCTTCAAGTGTGTCACCTTAAATCTTGAAAATTCGGCTCGGGTCACTATGTTTCTTCACAAACATAAACTCGAACCGAGCAAAAAAATTCCTTTGCGAGTCTTTTAATTTTCAATTCTCACTTTTTATAAGCCATGACATTGAATCCTAAAGGCTAGAAGTGCAATTGGGTCAATTTGCCCTCCAATTTGATCAATTTTAACCAAAAGGGCTTAATTGCATATTTTTCTTTCGATTAGTCCCCGGTTTCACGGATCTTGAATTTCACACGGGCATACCCATTAAAATTCAACACCTCTACCCATAATTTTCATCATGCCCAATCCATTGGCGGCCTCAATTCAGGCTAATTTGGTCGTTTGGATGTATACGTATGCTCTACGTATTTATACGTCATATGTATTTATACGTTATGCGTATTTATACTGTTTGGTAACCTCTTTAACTCTTGTAATAATAATAATGGTTATTATTTTTAACACCTTTGTTAGTGCTTTTTTAAATAGCATTTTTGTATTGTGAGTGCTATTGTTAGTGCTATTTTTAAATAGCATTTTTGTATTATAAATTGTGAGTGCAATTGTTAGCTGTCGCGACCCGTCCGAAAGCGGACGCGGCTAATGGATTACCGATCGCGGGTCTTGGATCGGCGCGAGCCCTCCCAGGCCCATACCAAATCGCGGCGGGAGTATTTTTCAGGAGGATTCGACGATAAGAGTCGATCGCTTTCGACCTTAGTGTGGTCGTGGTGGCATGTGCAACTTGTGCATGCATTTGGAGTCGCCACCGGTCTTTCTTGGAGGGTAGACCGGAAACCTTACTGATCGATTGGGAGAGATCGATCAGTTCTACGGAACCAGAGATTTTGGGTTCGGGGACTTGGTTACGCTGGTGTCGTTACCAACGCCCTTTCGGTACCTAACGCGAGTGATTTTCCTCACTAGGATTTCATGCAGGCGCAATTGTGGGTGAGGTAAGTCTGACTTTGCACATTAACCAGTTTAACATGCTCACGTAATCATAATAAATAAATAGATGTCAATCACATAAACATCTATCCTACGTGGTGATCATGGAATTATGATTTAATGGGTCTCGAGCCAATGAGACCACATTTAATCATTTTAATATTTTAATAACGGAGAGCCGCTCTTCGCTTCTTCTTGGTTTCTTGAACTCTTCAAGAATTGGGCCCCAAAGAGCTCGCCGACTTAAAAGGCTCCTCCACGTAATCCTCGTAGCATTTACATCAACAATTGACTATGCTAAAAATAAAGATTACATTAAAAATAAAAGGAGTACGCAGCCTCCATTTAATAATTACAACCCCAAATATATAAATAATCATCATACATTCATATATACATCAATCACATTGATTAGGGATTTTTCCATGATCACCACCCTTTCACGTAAGTAATAAATTCACAATTTAAAACTTAGGAAGGCACAATAAAAATTCTACGTTGAATCATATTCAGAATTTTTACGTAAAATAAGATAGCCATAAATTTTCGATTCAAAATTGATTTAGTCTCAATTTTTGCTACGTTGATTAATTTATCATATAAAATAATCAATCTCCATTAGCCATGTAAGACGAACAATTCGTTAATACATATTGGCCATAGTATTGCAAAAATTGCAAAAAATCAATTAAATGCACGAAAACACCTAAGGATTGGCTCTGATACCACTGTTGGGATCCACGTAACACGTAGCGGAAATAAATAACAACCCATACATGTATCTCCAGAGGCGTACTTCGTGCATTTCAATCGAAAAAAATCACAAAGTCTCAAAGGGAGTAAATAGATTACCTCTCGTAGCGTGCTTGAACGGAGATGTCGGTTCGATGTTCTTCGATCTCAGCCTCCACAAGTGTTAGGCATCTAGTTCGGACGCACCACCAATTGACGAACGGGGAGACGACTAATAACTCCACAACAATTGTGCTAGCAATATGCGGAATCAATATTCCGAACTTAGTATATTTTGCTCACTCAAGATTATGAGAATATAGAGAGTGTTTGTGTTCTTCTCTCTAAGATCTCAAAAATTTGCACACTCTACAAAATGTCTCTCCCTTCAACCTCAAAACTCTTGCCATCCTTTTATAGCCAAAAATACCTTCCAATAAATTGTATTTAAAAATAGCACTAACAATTATAAATTCTATCTAAAAATAGCACTCACAAATAAATGACATTTAAAAATAGCACTAACAATAGCACTCACAATTTATAATACAAAAATGCTATTTAAAAATAGCACTAACAATAGCACTCACAATTTATAATACAAAAATGCTAGTTAAAAATAGCACTAACAATTATAAATTCTATCTAATAATAGCACTCACAATTTATGATAAATAAATGTCATTTAAAAATAGCACTAACAATAGCACTCACAATTTATAATACAAAAATGCTATTTAAAAATAGCACTAGCAATAGCACTCACAATACAAAAATGCTAAAAAAAAGGCACTAACAAAGGTGTTAAAAATAATAACCATTATTATTATTACAAGAGTTAAAGAGGTTACCAAACAGTACAAATATGCATAATGTATAAATATGTATGACATATAAATACATAGAGCATACGTATACATCCGTGAAACCGGGGACTAATTGAAAGAAAAATGTGCAATTAAGCCCTTTTGGTAAAAATTGATTAAATTGGAGGGCAAATTGACCTAATTGCACTTTAAGACTTTAGAATCCAATGTCATAGCTTATAAAAAGTGAGAATTGAAAACTAAAATACTCGAAAATGATTTTGTTTTTTTTTTTAGGCTCGGTTCGGGTTTATGTTTGTGAAGGAACATAGTGACCCGAGCCGAATTTTTGAGATTTAAAGTGACACACTTGAAGAGGAAATTAAAAAAAAATTATTGAATATTTTTGGGTATTTTTCTGACCACGAATGGTATTTTTATGATTTTTTGGGTATTTTTATAATTAAATAAACTCGAAAAATATTAAAAATACCGAAAAATATTTTTTGTTCAAAATTGGTTCCTAAGGCTAAACCAAGGCTTCCAAAGTTGATTTTGTGATTTTATGACCTTTTTTGATATTTTTAATTAATTTTAAAGAATAAAAATCACAATAATAAATGGTAAAAAATCAGGTGTCAACAGCTGCCCCTCTTTGAGAGGAATCTCGTTAGAGGTTTCTCTCAAAGATAAGGTGGCACCTGATTCCTAACCGACTCAACTGGGAAAATGAGAGAAGAAATGTTATGACATCGGATCCTTAAGCCTATTGATAAAAGCTCAAATCAATCCCCGGTTTGCTCTAACAATTTGAACATGGGTCGGGATGAGAGAGACTTACCTGAAGCTCGCCTGTCGGATGCTGTCGATTGCGACAACTTTCAAGAAGATGCCTAGGACTCGTCACAGAAAATCCTAGGGAGATTAAGCTCTGACCCGTATGGTAGGTCATACCATTATGGGATTCCTAACTGGTAGGAACCCTAGGAAGGCGCATCCCACGCTTTGGGATTTGCCAAGGATTTTGATCCGTATGGTGGATCAGACCTTTGTATTGATCCTTCAGGCGGTTTCTACCTTTGGTTGAGTTTAGTTTCTACCAATGAGCTGACCATTATGGCGGTATCTACCATATTTGACCCTTTAGGCGGTATCTACCTTCAAGTTTAGTTTGACCCTTATGCGGTTTCTACCTGGAATTGACCCTTCAGGCGGTATCTACCTTAATTTGACCCTTCAGGCGGTTTCTACCTTTGGTTGACCCTTCAGGCGGTATCTACCTTGAGCTGACCCTTCAGGCGGTATCTACCTTGTGTTGACCCTTCAGGCGGTATCTACCTTAAGTTGATCCTTTAGGCGGTATCAACCGTTGGTTTGACCCTTCAGGCGGTTTCTACCTTGATTTGACCCTTAAGGCGGTTTCTACCTTGAATTGACCCTTCAGGCGGTATCTACCTTGATTTGACCCTTCAGGCGGTTTCTACCTTGATTTGACCCTTCAGGCGGTATCTACCTTCAAGTTTAGTTTGACCCTTATGCGGTTTCTACCTGGAATTGACCCTTCAGGCGGTATCTACCTTGATTTGACCCTTCAGGCGGTTTCTACCTTTGGTTGACCCTTCAGGCGGTATCTACCTTGAGCTGACCCTTCAGGCGGTATCTACCTTGTGTTGATCCTTTAGGCGGTATCTACCGTTGGTTTGACCCTTCAGGCGGTTTCTACCTTGATTTGACCCTTTAGGCGGTTTCTACCTTGAATTGACCCTTCAGGCGGTATCTACCTTGATTTGACCCTTCAGGCGGTATCTACCTTGATTTGACCCTTCAGGCGGTTTCTACCTTGATTTGACCCTTCAGGCGGTTTCTACCTTTGATTTGACCCTTCAGGCGGTTTCTACCTTGTGTTGACCCTTCAGGCGGTATCTACCATGTGTTGACCCTTCAGGCGGTATCTACCTTGTGTTGACCCTTCAGGCGGTTTCTACCATGAGTTGATCCTTCAGGCGGTATCTACCTTGTGTTGACCCTTCATACGGTTTCTACCAAATTTGATTTGACCCTTCAGGCGGTATCTACCTTTGATTGACCCTTCAGGCGGTATCTACCTTTGATTGACCCTTTAGGCGGTATCTACCTTTGATTGACTTTGAAAAGGGGTCTCATGACGAGGGTTCTCCACGTCCGATGAGATTTCCTGAATTTTGAAAAGGGGGTCTCATGACGAGGGTTCTCCACGTCCGATGAGACTGTTTGAATTTTGAAAAGGGGTCTCATGACGAGGGTTCTCCACGTCCGATGAGACTGCCTAAATTTTTGAAAAGGGGTCTCATGACGAGGGTTCTCCACGTCCGATGAGACTGTTTGATATTTGAAAAGGGGTCTCATGACGAGGGTTCTCCACGTCCGATGAGACTGCCTAAGTTTGAAAAGGGGTCTCATGACGAGGGTTCTCCACGTCCGATGAGACTGCCTAAATTTTGAAAAGGGGTCTCATGACGAGGGTTCTCCACGTCCGATGAGACTGCCTAAGTTTTGAAAATGGGTCTCATGACGAGGGTTCTCCACGTCCGATGAGACTGACTAAGTTTTGAAAAAGGGGTCTCATGATGAGGGTTCTCCACGTCCGATGAGACTGTTTGATATTTTGAAAAGGGGTCTCATGACGAGGGTTCTCCATGTCCGATGAGACTGCCTAAGTTTTGAAAAAGGGGTCTCATGACGAGGGTTCTCCACGTCCGATGAGACTGTTTGATATTTTGAAAATGGGTCCTGGGACGAGGGTTCTCCACGTCTGATAGGACTTTTTCTATTAAAAGGTTTTTTCTTCCCCCTTTTTTTTGGAGACCCCGAAGTTTGTCGGGAATTCAGTTTTTTGAAGCAGTGAAAGATTTTATTTTGACAAAACTTCACTTGAGTCTGTTGAGGCGACATTCTGGGAGCTGGGTTCTCCAGGTATCCTGCAGAAGTTTGAGCCTGAAAGATTTTTCTTCACCAAGAAAATGTTAGTAATCTTTGGGAAGACCACGGCTGTCCATTTTGACAAAACCGTATGATTTAAGTTTTAATCATGAAATGTGCATTTTGATGCTGGAGGTTATCCAAAGCATTCTTGCAACATGCAAATGTGATCACAAATCCCTTGCACGGAAAATCTGGATCAACAGTTTGAAAATTCCAAAAAGAGTTTGTTCAAAACATCAATTGGAATATTTCTCGACAAGGAGGCCATCTCACCTGTTTGGAGGTAATGATTTTTATAAGGGACGCACTCAATTCCATACTAACCTGTGCCTAGGTTTTAGGCTCATTCGCAGCGCATACATTTTGATCGGTCGGGAGGTCTTCCACGGGACCGTAATGTTAGGCTTGGATATTGGCTTTCAAGGGGGACTCGCTTTGGAGTCGAGGCCATTGAATGAAAGTCTTCACCATCTGCTCCGGGTTTACAAGTCAAGAACCCTGCAAAATGAGAAAGAAATAGTCTTGCTCGTACTTCTTCGAGCTAAGCTATATGTTAACCCAAGTGTCTTAGTCAGAGAAGACTGTTTCGGGGTTGTAACATTGGTAGGATTGGGGACCGAAAAAGGCTTATTTTTGGCCCAGAATTCGTGGCGGGTTTGACATTGGTGATCATTGTTGATTTGCCACCTGTCCTTTCTTTTCTGCATCTTTAGCCTTTGAGGCGCGCAACCTATCTTGCGGTGTGCACCAGCTCTTTAAAGAGCGTCTCTTGTTGCATTCAGAGACCGACTCTCTCTATGTCTTCGTTCTGTGCTTAATAGCATTCGGGGAGCAGCCTTTTGGATTTGGCTCCTTTAGAGGTTTTTCTCTTTCCCCACGAGGCTTCATTGGAGGTCAATTTAACAATTTTCACGAGCATCGACCTTGCTTTTATCAGGCACTTTGCTTTTTCTTTTCTGATGTTGGGGATTTCTTTAATCCCTTGTCGCAAGTGAGATGCTTTGGCAATTGTGCTAGATATATGATTTGGCTCTTAGCACGCTTGAGTATTGACTTAGTAGCTTTTTCGTAAACCCTAGGTCTTGAACTCCCTCGTTTCTGAAGTGATCTGCCTTTATCTTGGAATTTGCAATGATCACCAACGGGTTTATGAAATGAATTTGCATGCTCAACTTGGCTGTGCAAATGATAAACGTGTGTGGGATAGAGAAATGAACGCTTCTCGTCATCCTATGGCACTTGGATTACCATATAAACAACACACAAAGATTGATGTTAGTCCGAGCAAGAAAATTTCTAACCATTTCCTCCTGATGCTGCTGGACTTACTCCTGTTTTGCCCCGATGTGGGGTGGTTCTTGACAGGGTTGAGAATGAAAACCGCCGTTCAAAGGGGTTATCAACGGTCACCTGTAGTGTTTGGGGGATATGAAACGAATGCCTCCGTCGTCCCAATCCAAGTAATTGCTGCGAATAATCCCTACTTCTGTAGGTCCAGATTTTGCTATCTGATCCGCTCCACTCCTCTCTCAAGTGTGTAGAGGACGTGTTTGGATTTAGGCTTTGCCTCTCGCCTTTGAGGAAGCGCCCTTTTGATTGTTTTGAACAATTTTTTATTGGAAAAATCTCTTTCATTTTCTCCAGAAATTTTACCCGTCAAAGGGGATTTTATGATGCCCCATGCATGTTCTTATTCATGTTCAGACAACCTCCTGTTTCAAAACATGAATGCTAATGAAATTTGAATTCTATGTCTTTTCTAGACACTAGATTCTGAAAGCTTTTCTTTTCTTCTCTATTTTTTATTCCACATCTTCAAGGGATTTTGGGAGAGGGATACTTACCTGTTCCTCGTGGCTGGAGATCCCTGAAAATGCAGAAGAAACATGTTATTGTTCGTTCATGAATTTTTCAAAAAAATTAGAACGATACATTTTACCCTTGGTCATGTATTCCAACGGGTAATACATGGGATGTGAAAACCTGTTTCGCCTTGATGGCGATCCCCTGTCAAAGACGGGAATTATGTGTCAGTTTGCGTTCCAAAATTCAAGGCGAATTGGAACGATACAGCATTGTTCTTGCTTTGTGTTTCCATTCGAACACAAACGCGCGGCTTGCAGAAATTGGCCATCTATATTGTGGCCACGATCCCTCCGTTTGGTTGGCGATGAATCATTCTCGAGGATTTGCCCCAGAGGAGATCCATTTGTGTTTTTGGGCGCATTCCAGCGCCATTCTTCATAGTTCCTTTTATTCAAGAAAAATGAAATTTTTATCAGAATGTATGTCAAAGCATGAAGTGTGGAAGCGATACTTTTTACCATCCACTAGGTCTTATGATCAAAGACCATCTCCTGGAATTCTGACTTCTAGGGCCACTGATTCAATTCGCCTCCCTGTTAGCGCGCTCTTTTCATTTTGGGCTTTCAGCGCCAACGACTTCCTGTAAAATGAGTAAAAACTCATGTTAGGCATGTGGTCTTCGAAGACCAAATTGGAACGATACAAGGTTACCGTTCACCCAAATTCGTATCTTGGGGTTTGATTCTGATGCGGACGACTCTGTTATTGCGTCCATTGATTTTGCCAGAGGAGAAACGTCCGGCGTACAAATGATTCACTTGCCCCAGTTAGGCATGGTTTTGCTGTTTGTCATCTCTGGATTCGATGACCCTGGTTTGATGCGCTTTCATGGGGGATCATGAGAGTTTGCCCCCGGTTTGGCTCCTCAAAGTAAATGGGGGGGGGGAACCTGCTCCCATTGATTTTTGGCAGATTCTGATCATCCGTCTCGATTGTCAGAGTCTTTGATCAATTTTATCTGTCTCGAGATAGCCTGATATTCTTGGGGTTCGTCATGTGGCGGTTTGGTGATTCTCTCGATCACAGTCGCCGTTTGAGGTATTTGATGTTCCATGTTTGTTATTTGAAAGCATTACATCCTGCGTCCTCTGCTCTTGATCATCATCTGAGAGGGAAAAGAAAGGAAGCATTATTCCCATATCAAGGAAATAATCGTTTTGGAACGATACGTCCTTTTACACTTGATTTGCATTCCGTTTTGATGTTGCATATTGATATGAACAACATCTATCGAATTCCTCCATCCGTGTTTGAAGGTATTTGCAATGCCTACGGTTCATTTGCCCCAGCTGGGCGACGTCTGTTTGTCATTTGAATGTATGAGCTTTTGGGTGCATTGTCTCTTTTATCACCTGAGATAAAAAAAAATGGAGAAGAACTTATCCTCAGATCTGATTAAAAATCAATTAGGAACGATACGTCCTTTCACCAAACGGGTGGCTCTGCGGCCAAATGCATTTTGCACTGAAGGGACGAATTCCACTATGCTCCACAGGTTTGGGGAATTTGCCCCTATTTTCGATAGAAATGAGCCTTATCGAGATGTATACAATACAAATAGATCCCTAATACAATCAATCTAAGGGACGAGATAGAGAAGACCTCAGCAAAATTAGTCTTATATAAGAGAATTAAAAATGCCAAACCAATCAAAGGAATGTGGTCCGGACACTTGGAGATGCCCCAGTTCCAGTCTTCGAGATGTGACTCCAGGATCACCGATTTTTTTTTTTAGGGGGTTTTAGATATATCAGCCATCTAAAGACATGCACATGAGACAAGTGAGGATAAAACTTCTAAAAATCAAAGGATTTGGCACCTAAGGTCAAGGTTCCCACCTCGAGTTCTAGAAAGAGCAGATTCCATTGCACAACTATCGTTGCATTGGGGCTCGATCCCTAGCTCAAAATGAGCGGAATTGAAAAGTGGATTACCCCGTGTTTTTCCTCACGGAGATTCCATTTTCAATCCCTTCTATTGTTTTCCTACAGACGGCGCCCGAGGTTTTAGGCGCGGTTGTGTGTGTTTTCGGTGTCGTGCTAAAGCGATAAACATGCATCTTATTTAACAATCACCGCTTCAATATAAAACATACACACAATCATTCATTCCTACGCCAACCTGCATAAGACAATGTTAATCACAGACTACCCCCCTTATCGCTCCAATCTGCAAAAACATATAACACCTATCATAAGCGGACTTACCTCACCTTCAAGAGCGCCTGCATGGTTAGAAAAATCACTCAGCGTTTTAATTACGGCCTAAGTCCACTTGAGGTCTAGAACCATTGGTTCTAGAACAAAGGTCCCCAGCGGAGTCGCCAGCTGTCGCGACCCGTCCGAAAGCGGACGCGGCTAATGGATTACCGATCGCGGGTCTTGGATCGGCGCGAGCCCTCCCAGGCCCATACCAAATCGCGGCGGGAGTATTTTTCAGAAGGATTCGACGATAAGAGTCGATCGCTTTCGACCTTAGTGTGGTCGTGGTGGCATGTGCAACTTGTGCATGCATTTGGAGTCGCCACCGGTCTTTCTTGGAGGGTAGACCGGAAACCTTACTGATCGATTGGGAGAGATCGATCAGTTCTACGGAACCAGAGATTTTGGGTTCGGGGACTTGGTTACGCTGGTGTCGTTACCAACGCCCTTTCGGTACCTAACGCGAGTGATTTTCCTCACTAGGATTTCATGCAGGCGCAATTGTGGGTGAGGTAAGTCTGACTTTGCACATTAACCAGTTTAACATGCTCACGTAATCATAATAAATAAATAGATGTCAATCACATAAACATCTATCCTACGTGGTGATCATGGAATTATGATTTAATGGGTCTCGAGCCAATGAGACCACATTTAATCATTTTAATATTTTAATAACGGAGAGCCGCTCTTCGCTTCTTCTTGGTTTCTTGAACTCTTCAAGAATTGGGCCCCAAAGAGCTCGCCGACTTAAAAAGCTCCTCCACGTAATCCTCGTAGCATTTACATCAACAATTGACTATGCTAAAAATAAAGATTACATGAAAAATAAAAGGAGTACGCAGCCTCCATTTAATAATTACAACCCCAAATATATAAATAATCATCATACATTCATATATACATCAATCACATTGATTAGGGATTTTTCCATGATCACCACCCTTTCACGTAAGTAATAAATTCACAATTTAAAACTTAGGAAGGCACAATAAAAATTCTACGTTGAATCATATTCAGAATTTTTACGTAAAATAAGATAGCCATAAATTTTCGATTCAAAATTGATTTAGTCTCAATTTTTGCTACGTTGATTAATTTATCATATAAAATAATCAATCTCCATTAGCCATGTAAGACGAACAATTCGTTAATACATATTGGCCATAGTATTGCAAAAATTGCAAAAAATCAATTAAATGCACGAAAACACCTAAGGATTGGCTCTGATACCACTGTTGGGATCCACGTAACACGTAGCGGAAATAAATAACAACCCATACATGTATCTCCAGAGGCGTACTTCGTGCATTTCAATCGAAAAAAATCACAAAGTCTCAAAGGGAGTAAATAGATTACTTCTCGTAGCGTGCTTGAACGGAGATGTCGGTTCGATGTTCTTCGATCTCAGCCTCCACAAGTGTTAGGCATCTAGTTCGGACGCACCACCAATTGACGAACGGGGAGACGACTAATAACTCCACAACAATTGTGCTAGCAATATGCGGAATCAATATTCCGAACTTAGTATATTTTGCTCACTCAAGATTATGAGAATATAGAGAGTGTTTGTGTTCTTCTCTCTAAGCTCTCAAAAATTTGCACACTCTACAAAATGTCTCTCCCTTCAACCTCAAAACTCTTGCCATCCTTTTATAGCCAAAAATACCTTCCAATAAATTGTATTTAAAAATAGCACTAACAATTATAAATTCTATCTAAAAATAGCACTCACAAATAAATGACATTTAAAAATAGCACTAACAATAGCACTCACAATTTATAATACAAAAATGCTATTTAAAAATAGCACTAACAATAGCACTCACAATTTATAATACAAAAATGCTAGTTAAAAATAGCACTAACAATTATAAATTCTATCTAATAATAGCACTCACAATTTATGATAAATAAATGCCATTTAAAAATAGCACTAACAATAGCACTCACAATTTATGATAAATAAATGTCATTTAAAAATAGCACTAACAATAGCACTCACAATTTATAATACAAAAATGCTATTTAAAAATAGCACTAGCAATAGCACTCACAATACAAAAATGCTAAAAAAAAGGCACTAACAAAGGTGTTAAAAATAATAACCATTATTATTATTACAAGAGTTAAAGAGGTTACCAAACAGTACAAATATGCATAATGTATAAATATGTATGACATATAAATACATAGAGCATACGTATACATCCGTGAAACCGGGGACTAATTGAAAGAAAAATGTGCAATTAAGCCCTTTTGGTAAAAATTGATTAAATTGGAGGGCAAATTGACCTAATTGCACTTTAAGACTTTAGAATCCAATGTCATAGCTTATAAAAAGTGAGAATTGAAAACTAAAAGACTCGAAAAGGATTTTTTTTTTTTAGGGCAAATTGACCTAATTGCAGCTGTTGACACCTGATTTTTGACCATTTATTATTGTGATTTTTATTCTTTAAAATTAATTAAAAATATCAAAAAAGGTCATAAAATCACAAAATCAACTTTGGAAGCTTTGGCCTAGCCTCGGGGACCAATTTTGAACAAAAAATATTTTTTGGTATTTTATAATATTTTTCGAATTTATTTAATTATAAAAATACCCAAAACATCAGAAAAATACCATTCGTAGTCAGACAAATACACAAAAATATTCAATAATTTTGTTTTAATTTCATCTTCAAGTGTGTCACCTTAAATCTTGAAAATTCGGCTCGGGTCACTATGTTTCTTCACAAACATAAACTCGAACCGAGCAAAAAAATTCCTTTGCGAGTCTTTTAATTTTCAATTCTCACTTTTTATAAGCCATGACATTGAATCCTAAAGGCTAGAAGTGCAATTGGGTCAATTTGCCCTCCAATTTGATCAATTTTAACCAAAAGGGCTTAATTGCATATTTTTCTTTCGATTAGTCCCCGGTTTCACGGATCTTGAATTTCACACAGGCATACCCATTAAAATTCAACACCTCTACCCATAATTTTCATCATGCCCAATCCATTGGCGGCCTCAATTCAGGCTAATTTGGTCGTTTAGATGTATACATATGCTCTACGTATTTATACGTCATACGTATTTATACGTTATGCGTATTTATACTGTTTGGTAACCTCTTTAACTCTTGTAATAATAATAATGGTTATTATTTTTAACACCTTTGTTAGTGCTTTTTTAAATAGCATTTTTGTATTGTGAGTGCTATTGTTAGTGCTATTTTTAAATAGCATTTTTGTATTATAAATTGTGAGTGCAATTGTTAGTGCTATTTTTAAATGACATTTATTTATCATAAATTGTGAGTGCTATTGTTAGTGCTATTTTTAAATGGCATTTATTTATCATAAATTGTGAGTGCTATTATTAGATAGAATTTATAATTGTTAGTGCTATTTTTAAATAGCATTTTTGTATTATAAATTGTGAGTGCTATTGTTAGTGCTATTTTTAAATAGCATTTTTGTATTATAAATTGTGAGTGCTATTGTTAGTGCTATTTTTAAATGTCATTTATTTGTGAGTGCTATTTTTAGAAAGTATTTATTATTTGTGAGTGCTATTTTATAATACAATTTATTGGAAGGAATTTTTGGCTATAAAAGGATGGCAAGAGTTTTGAGGTTGGGGGGGAGACATTTTGTAGAGTATGCAAATTTTTGAGAGCTTAGAGAGAAGAACACAAACACTCTCTATATTCTCATAATCTTGAGTGAGCAAAATATACTAAGTTCGGAATATTGATTCCGCATATTGCTAGCACAATTGTTGTGGAGTTATTAGTCGTCTCCCCGTTCGTCAATTGGTGGTGCGTCCGAACTAGATGCCTAACACTTGTGGAGGCTGAGATCGAAGAACATCGAACCGACACCTCCGTTCAAGCACGCTACGAGAGGTAATCCATTTACTCCCTTTGAGGCTTTGTGATTTTTTTTCGATTGAAATGCACGAAGTACGCCTCTGGAGATACATGTATGGGTTGTTATTTATTTCCGCTACGTGTTACGTGGATCCCAACAGTGGTATCAGAGCCGATCCTTAGGTGTTTTCGTGCATTTAATTTATTTTTTGCAATTTTTGCAATACTATGGCCAATATGTATTAACGAATTGTTCGTCTTACATGGCTAATGGAGGTTGATTATTTTATATGATAAATTAATCAACGTAGCAAAAATTGAGACTAAATCAATTTTGAATCGAAAATTTATGGCTATCTTATTTTACGTAAAAATTCTGAATATGATTCAACGTAGAATTTTTATTGTGCCTTCCTAAGTTTTAAATTGTGAGTTTATTACTTACGTGGAAGGGTGGTGATCATGGAAAAATCCCTAATCAATGTGATTGATGTATGTATGAATGTATGGTGATTATTTATATATTTGGGGTTGTAATTATTAAATGGAGGCTGCGTACTCCTTTTATTTTTCATGTAATCTTTATTTTTAGCATAGTCAATTGTTGATGTAAATGCTACGAGGATTACGTGGAGGAGCCTTTTAAGTCGGCGAGCTCTTTGGGGCCCGATTCTTGAAGAGTTCAAGAAACCAAGAAGAAGAGAAGAGCGGCTCTCCGTTATTAAAATATTAAAATGATTAAATGTGGTCTCATTGGCTCGAGACCCATTAAATCATAATTCCATGATCACCACGTAGGATAGATGTTTATGTGATTGACATCTATTTTTTTTTTTTATGATTACGTGAGCATGTTAAACTGGTTAATGTGCAAAGTCAGACTTACCTCACCCAAAATTGCGCCTGCATGAAATCCTAGTTAGGGAAAATCACTCGCGTTAGGTACCGAAAGGGCGTTGGTAATGACATCAACGTAACCAAGTCCCCGAACTCAAAATCTCTGGTTCCGCAGAATTGATCGATCTCTCCCAATCGGTCAATAAGGTTTCCGGTCTACCCTCCAAGAAAGACCGGTGGCGACTCCAAATGCATGCACAAGTTGCACATGCCACCACGACCACACTAAGGTCGAAAGCGATCGACTGTTATCGTCGAATCCCTTTGAAAAATACTCCCGCCGCGATTTGGTATGGGCCTGGGAGGGCCCGCGCCGATCCAAGACCCGCGATCGGTAATCCATTAGCCGCGTCCGCTTTCGGACGGGTCGCGACAGCTGGCGACTCCGCTGGGGATCTTGTTCTAGAACCTATGGTTCTAGACCTCAAGTGGACTTAGGCCGTAATTAAAACGCTGAGTGATTTTTCTAACCCTGCAGGCGCTCTTGAAGGTGAGGTAAGTCCGCTCATGGTATATGTTATATGTTTTTGCAGATTGGAGAGATAAGGGGTGTAGTCCGTGATTAACATTGTCTTATGCAGGTTGGCGTAGGAATGTATGTTGTATGGATGATTTGAAGCGCCGATTGATAAACTGTTGTGCATGACTTGCATTGTGATACTCACAACACATGAACACACACAATCGCGCCTAAAACCCCGGGCGCCGCCTATAGGAAAACAATATAAGGGATTGAAAATGGAATCTCCGTGAGGAAAAACACGGGGTAATCCACTTTTCAATTCCGCTCATTTCGAATTATGGATTGGGTCCCAATGCAACGATAGTTGTGCAATGGAATCTACCCTTTCTAGAACTCGAGGTGGGAGCCTTGGCCTTAGGTTCCAAACCCTATCTTGATTCTTAGAGCCAAACCTCACTGGTCTCATGCGTATGTATGTGAATGATTGGTACACCTCGAAACCAAAAGGTCATTCAGCGCCGCTTATGAATCAAAATCCAAAAACTTGTGTGAAGAATCAATCGCGAGTTGAAACGAACCAGGATGGCATGGAAAAGCGCTGGACCACCTTGGAGAGTCAACTGACGAGGGCAAATGCCTCTTGACCGGGCAACCGAATCAAGGATAAGGACGTGTCATTCCTAATTGATTTTCAATCAGATAATGACATAATATTTCATATCTCTTCCTCTCAGGATAAGATGGTTAAAGACCAACAAAAGGGAGCTTGCCTTCCCTACAAAATGGAAAGGAGTGCACCTTCATCGGGCATCACCCATTGGGTTTGCAAAAACAAGATGGATTTATTGTGATGAGCCTTAAGTAGACAACGTGAAGCTGGGGCAACCTAATTTGGATCGACTCTCCCTAAGTCGAAAAAGTTGTATCCGTTCCAAATCGGATTGACCGGTTCACGAGTTGATATGGTTTTCCATTCTTGCAGGTGATGACAAAAATGAATGGGACCACTGAAAAATTTCCAGCATCTTGGATGCCAGAAGTGACCATAGCGGGGATAGTAAATCCGTAATCGTTTCAATTAAAGCTCCTTACGCGGTGATTGACTCTTTCACTCCTTTCATCGCGCAGGTTGTTGAAGTACTCAATCACGAGTAAACCCATTTTTGCGGATGTCAAATAGCCTGAATGCGTCAATGCAGCAAAATGCAAAAGGGAGTTAGCTGGGGCAAGCGTCACCTAGCTACGACAAATCACGCCCAATTGGGGCAAGCGAATCATTTGTGCGCCGGACAAAGAATAACGTTTATTCTCTGGCAAAATCAATGGACGCAACTGTAGAGTCGTCCGCATCAGAATTAAACCCAAGATACGAATATGGGTGAACGGTAACCTTGTATCGTTCCATTTTGGTCTTCGAAGACCACATGCCTAACATGAGTTTTTACTCATTTAACAGGGAGTCGTTGGCACCGAAAGCCTCAAAAGAAAAGAACTCACCAACGAGGAGGCGAATAAAGCTATTGACCTTGGGAGTCAGCACTCCAAGAAATGGTCTTTGATTATAAGACCTAGTGGAGGGTAAAAAGTGTCGCTCCTACGTCCCGTGCTTTGACATGCATTTTGATAAGATTTTCTTTTTTTCCTTGAATAAAAGGAACCTTGAAGAATGGCGCTGGAATGCGCCCAAAAACACAAATGGATCTCCTCTAGGGCAAATCCTTGAGAATGATTCATCGCCAACCAAACGGAGGGATCAGGACCACAAGATAGAGGGCCAGATTCTGCAAGCCGCGCGTTTGTGTTCAAATGAAAACGCCAAGCAAGAACAATGCGGTATCGTTCCAATTGATCTTGAATTTTGGAACACAAACTGACACTTATTGTTTGTTTTTGACAGGGGCTTGCCATCAGGGCAAAACGGGTTTTCACATCCCATGTATTACCCGTTGGAAATACATGACCAAGGGTAAATTGTATCGTTCTAATTTTTTGAAAAATTCGTGAACGTACAATAACATGTTTCTTCCGCATTTTCAGGGATCTCCAGCCTCTAGGGACAGGTAAGTATCCCTTTCCCCAATCCACTAAAGATGTTGAATAAAAAAACAGAGAAGAAAAGAAAAGCCTTCAGAATCTGATGTCTAGAAAAGACATAGAATTCAAACTTCATTGGCATTCATGTTTTAAAACAGGAGGTTGTCTGAACATGAATAAGGACATGCATAGTGCATCTTAAAATCCCCTTGGCGGGTAAAATTTTTGGAGAAAATGAAAGAAATTTTTTCCAATCAAAAGTTCAAAACTTTCAAAAGGATGTTTTCTCAGACGAGAGGCGAAAACCTAATCCAAACATGTCCAACACACACTTGAGAGATGAGTGGAGTGGGCAGATAGCAAAATCTGGGTCTACGGAGGTAGGGACCATTTGCAGCGATTACATGGGTTGGGACGACGGAGGCATTCGTTTCATATCCCCAAACACTACAGGTGACCGTTGATAAACCCCTTTGAACGGCGCTTTTCATTCTTAACCCTGTCAAGAGCCACCCCACACCGGGGCAAAAAGGAAGTAAGTCCAGCAGCGTCAGGAGAAAATGGTTAGAAATTTTCTTGCTCGGACTAACATTAATCTTTGTGTATTGTTTATATGGTAATCCAAGTGCCATAGGATGACGAGAAGCATTCATTCTCTATCCCACACACCGAATCCTTTGCACAGCCAACTTAAGCCTGCGAATTCATTTCATAAACCCCTGTTGGTGATCATGGCATGTTTCAAGATAGAAACTGCATCACTCCAAGAACGGAAGAATCCAAGAGATGGGATTTATAGAAAAATTTCATATCGGCGTTTAAATGTGCTATGATTCAAGTTGTATATCTAGCACAATTTTCTGAACATCATGGTTCCAAAGGAAAAGAAAAGGCGGGATTTCAACAAAGAAAAATCCCCAGCAGCAAGAAAAAGCAAAGTGCCTGGTAAAAGCAAGGCCGATGCTCGTGAAAACTGTTTGATTGATCCCCAATAAAGCCTAGTTGGGAAGAGAGAAAAACCCATAAAGGAGTCAGATCAAGAAGACTGCTCCCCAAATGATGTCAGCCGTGGTGCAAAAACACGGACAGAATTGTCAATCTCTTAATACCACAAGAGACGTTCTCTAAAGGACTTGTGCACACCTCAAAAGCGGTTGCACACCTCAAAAATTGAAGATGCAGAATGGAAAAGACATGTGACAAGTTTGCAATGATCACCAATGCCAATCCCCTCACAAATTCTGGGCCAAAAACAAGCCTTTTTCGGTCCCCAATCCTACAAATGTTACAACCCTGAAACAGTCTTCTCTGACTAAGACACTTGGGTTAACATATTGCTTAGCTCGAAGAAGTACGAGCAAGACTATTTCTTCCTCATTTTGCAGGGTTCTTGACTTGTAAACCCGGAGCAGATGGTGAAGACTTTCATTCAATGGCCTCGACTCCAAAGCGGGTCCCCTTTGAAAACCAATATCCGAGCCTAACATTACGGTCCCGTGGAAGACCTCCCGACCGATCAAAATATATGCGCTGCGAATGAGCCTAAAACCTAGGCACAGGTTAGTAGGGAATTGAGTGCATCCCCTATAAAAAAACCACTATCGCAAAACAGGTGAGAAGACCTCCTTGTCGAGAAATATTCCAATTGATGTTTTGAACAAACTCTTTTTGGAAGTTTCAAATTGTTGGATCCAGATTTTCCGCGCAAGGGATTTGTGATCACATTTGCATGTTGCAAGAATGCTTTGGATAACCTCCAGCAGCAAATTTCATGATTAAAACTTAAAACATACGGTTTTGTCAAAATGGACAGCCGTGGTCTTCCCAAAGATTACTAACGTTTTCTTGGTGAAGAAAAATCTTTCAGGCTCAAACTTCTGCAGGATACCTGGAGAACCCAACTCCCAGAATGTCGCCTCAACGGACCCAAGTGAAGCTTTGTCAAGATAAAATCTTTCACTGCTTCAAAATTGAATTCCCCGGCAAATTTCGGGATTTTGCAAAAGAAAGGGTGAGGATAGAACCCTTTTTCAAAAGAAGTCAGCAAACTGTCCCAGCAGGACGTGGAGAATCCTCGTCCTAGGACACCCTTTTCAAAACTTAGGCAGTCTCATCGGATGTGGAAAACCCTCGTCATGAGACACCTTTTCAAATATCAAACTGTCTCATCGGACGTGGAAAACCCTCGTCATGAGACACCTCTTCAAAATTCAAGAAGTCTCATCGGACGTGGAGAACCCTCGTCATGAGACCCCTTTTCAAAATATCAAACAGTCTAATCGGACGTGGAGAACCCTCGTCATGAGACCCCTTTTCAAATAACAAACTGTCTCATCGGACGTGGAAAACCCTCGTCATGAGACACCTCTTCAAAATTCAGGAAGTCTCATCGGACGTGGAGAACCCTCGTCATGAGACCCCTTTTCAAAATATCAAACAGTCTCATCGGACGTGGAGAACCCTCGTCATGAGACCCCTTTTCAAATATCAAACTGTCTCATCGGACGTGGAAAACCCTCGTCATGAGTGTCGCGACCCGTCCGGAAGAGGACGCGGCTAATGGATTACCGATCGCGGGCCTTGGATCGGCGCGGGCCCTCCCAGGCCCATACCAAATCGCGGCGGGAGTATTTTCAAAGGATTCGACGATAAGAGTCGATCGCTTTCGACCTTCAGTGTGGTCGTGGTGGCATGTGCAACTTGTGCATGCATTTGGAGTCGCCACCGGTCTTTCTTGGAGGGTAGACCGGAAACCTTATTGACCGATTGGGAGAGATCGATCAATTCTGCGGAACCAGAGATTTTGAGTTCGGGGACTTGGTTACGCTGGTGTCGTTACCAACGCCCTTTCGGTACCTAACGCGAGTGATTTTCCTAACTAGGATTTCATGCAGGCGCAATTTTGGGTGAGGTAAGTCTGACTTTGCACATTAACCAGTTTAACATGCTCACGTAATCATAATAAATAAATAGATGTAAATCACATAAACATCTATCCTACGTGGTGATCATGGAATTATGATTTAATGGGTCTCGAGCCAATGAGACCACATTTAATCATTTTAATATTTTAATAACGGAGAGCCGCTCTTCGCTTCTTCTTGGTTTCTTGAACTCTTCAAGAATTGGGCCCCAAAGAGCTCGCCGACTTAAAAGGCTCCCCCACGTAATCCTCGTAGCATTTACATCAACAATTGACTATGCTAAAAATAAAGATTACATGAAAAATAAAAGGAGTACGCAGCCTCCATTTAATAACTACAACCCCAAATATATAAATAATCATCATACATTCATATATACATCAATCACATTGATTAGGGATTTTTCCATGATCACCACCCTTCCACGTAAGTAATAAATTCACAATTTAAAACTTAGGAAGGCACAATAAAAATTCTACGTTGAATCATATTCAGAATTTTTATGTAAAAAAAAGATAGCCATAAATTTTCGATTCAAAATTGATTTAGTCTCAATTTTTGCTACGTTGATTAATTTATCATATAAAATAATCAACCTCCATTAGCCATGTAAGACGAACAATTCGTTAATACATATTGGCCATAGTATTACAAAAATTGCAAAAAATCAATTAAATGCACGAAAACACCTAAGGATTGGCTCTGATACCACTGTTGGGATCCACGTAACACGTAGCGGAAATAAATAACAACCCATACATGTATCTCCAGAGGCGTACTTCGTGCATTTCAATCGAAAAAAATCACAAAGTCTCAAAGGGAGTAAATAGATTACCTCTCGTAGCGTGCTTGAACGGAGGTGTCGGTTCGATGTTCTTCGATCTCAGCCTCCACAAGTGTTAGGCATCTAGTTCGGACGCACCACCAATTGACGAACGGGGAGACGACTAATAACTCCACAACAATTGTGCTAGCAATATGCGGAATCAATATTCCGAACTTAATATATTTTGCTCACTCAAGATTATGAGAATATAGAGAGTGTTTGTGTTCTTCTCTCTAAGCTCTCAAAATTTTGCACACTCTACAAAATGTCTCTCCCTTCAACCTCAAAACTCTTGCCATCCTTTTATAGCCAAAAATACCTTCCAATAAATTGTATTTAAAAATAGCACTAACAATTATAAATTCTATCTAAAAATAGCACTCACAAATAAATGACATTTAAAAATAGCACTAACAATAGCACTCACAATTTATAATACAAAAATGCTATTTAAAAATAGCACTAACAATAGCACTCACAATTTATAATACAAAAATGCTATTTAAAAATAGCACTAACAATTATAAATTCTATCTAATAATAGCACTCACAAATAAATGACATTTAAAAATAGCACTAACAATAGCACTCACAATTTATAATACAAAAATGCTATTTAAAAATAGCACTAACAATTATAAATTCTATCTAATAATAGCACTCACAATTTATGATAAATAAATGACATTTAAAAATAGCACTAACAATAGCACTCACAATTTATGATAAATAAATGTCATTTAAAAATAGCACTAACAATAGCACTCACAATTTATAATACAAAAATGCTATTTAAAAATAGCACTAACAATAGCACTCACAATACAAAAATGCTAAAAAAAGGGCACTAACAAAGGTGTTAAAAATAATAACCATTATTATTATTACAAGAGTTAAATAGGTTACCAAACAGTACAAATATGCATAACGTATAAATACGTATAACGTATAAATACGTAGAGCATACGTATACATCCGTGAAACCGGGGACTAATTGAAAGAAAAATGTGCAATTAAGCCATTTTGGTAAAAATTGATTAAATTGGAGGGCAAATTGACCTAATTGCACTTTAAGACTTTAAAATCCAATGTCATAGCTTATAAAAAGTGAGAATTGAAGACTAAAAGACTCGAAAATAATTTTTTTTAGGCTCGGTTTGGGTTTATGTTTGTGAAGGAACATAGTGACCCGAGCCGAATTTTTGAGATTTAAAGTGACACACTTGAAGAGGAAATTAAAACAAAATTATTGAATATTTTTGGGTATTTTTCTGACCACGAATGGTATTTTTCTGATTTTTTTGGGTATTTTTATAATTAAATAAACTCGAAAAATATTGAAAATACCGAAAAATATTTTTTGTTCAAAATTGGTTCCTAAGGTTAAACCAAGGCTTCCAAAGTTGATTTTGTGATTTTATGACCTTTTTTGATATTTTTAATTAATTTTAAAGAATAAAAATCACAATAATAAATGGTAAAAAAAATCAGGTGTCAACAGCTGCCCCTCTTTGAGAGGAATCTCGTTAGAGGTTTCTCTCAAAGATAAGGTGGCACCTGATTCCTAACCGACTCAACTGGGAAAATAAGAGAAGAAATGTTATGACATCGGATCCTTAAGCCTATTGATAAAAGCTCAAATCCATCCCCGGTTTGCTCTAACAATTTGAACATGGGCCGGAGTGAGAGAGGCTTACCTGAAGCTCACCTGTCGGATGCTGCCAGTTGCGACGACTTTTAAGAAGATGCCTAGGACTCGTCATTCAGAATATCCTAGGGAGATTAAGCTCTGACCTGTATGGTAGGTCATACCATGATAAGATTCCTAACTTGTAAGAACCTAAGGAAGGCGCATCCCACGCTTTGAGATTTGCCAAGGATTTTGATCCGTATGGTGGATCAGACCTTTGTGTTGATCCTTACTGCGATATTTATCAATGAGTTGACCCTTATAGCGGTTTCTACCAATGAATTGACCCTTATGGCGGTTTCTACCATATGTGACCCTTCAGGCGGTTTCTACCATTAATGTGATCCCTCAGGCGGTTTCTACCTTGGTTTGACCCTTCAGGCGGTTTCTACCTTGAGTTGACCCTTCAGGCGGTTTCTACCTTGGTTTGACCCTTCAGGCGGTATCTACCATGTGTTGACCCTTCAGGCGGTATTTACCTTGTGTTGACCCTTCAAGCGGTATCTACCTTTGATTTTGACCCTTCAGGCGGTATCTACCTTTGATTTGACCCTTCAGGCGGTATCTACCATCAGTTTTGACTTTGAAAAGGGGTCTCATGACGAGGGTTCTCCACGTCCGATGAGACTACCTAAATTTTGAAAAGGGGTCTCATGACGAGGGTTCTCCACGTCCGATGAGACTGCTTGATTTTTGAAAAGGGGTCTCATGACGAGGGTTCTCCACGTCCGATGAGACTACCTAAATTTTGAAAAAGGATTTTTTTTTTAAGGGTTTCTCTTCCCCAAGAAAATATTGGTAATCTTTGAGAAGACAGCAATTGTCCAATTGACAAAATTTTATGACTTAAGCTTTAGTCATGAGATGTGCATTTTGATGCTGGAGGTTATCCAAAACATTCTTGCAACATGCAAATGTGATCACAAATCCCTTGTATGGAAAATCTGGATCAACAGTTTGAAAATTTCCAAAAAGAGTTTGCTCAAAACATCAATTGGAATATTTCTCGACAAGGAGGCCATCTCACCTGTTTTGAGGTAATGATTTTTAGGGGATGCACTCAATTCCCTACTGACCTGTGCCTAGGTTTTAGGCTCATTCGCAGCGCATACATTTTGATCGGTCGGGAGGTCTTCCACGGGACCGTAATGTTGGGCTTGGATATTGGTTTTCAAGGGGGACCCGCTTTGGAGTCGAGGCCATCGAATGAAAATCTTCACCATCTGCTCCGGGTTTACAAGTCAAGAACCCTGCAAAATGAGAAAGAAAGAGTCTTGCTCGTACTTCTTCGAGCTAAGCTATATGTTAACCCAAGTGTCTTAGTCAGAGAAGACTGTTTCAGGGTTGTAACATTGGTAGGATTGGGGACCGAAAAAGGCTTGTTTTTGGCCCAGAAATCACGAAGGATTTGACATTGGTGATCATTGCCAATTTGTCACATGTCTTTTCCATTCTGCATCTTCCATTTTTGAGGTGTGCAACCGCTTTTGAGGTGTGCACAAGTCCTTTAGAGAACGTCTCTTGTGGTATTATGAGATTGACAATTCTGTCCGTGTTTTTGCACCACGGCTGACATCATTTGGGGAGCGGTCTTCTTGATCTGACTCCTTTATGGGTTTTTCTCTCTTCCCAACTAGGCTTTATTGGGGATCAATCAAACAGTTTTCACGAGCATCGGCCTTGCTTTTACCAGGCACTTTGCTTTTTCTTGATGCTGGGGATTTTTTTCTTTGTTGAAATCCCGCATTTTCTTTTCCTTTGGAACTACGATGTTCAGAAAATTGTGCTAGATATACAACTTGAATCATAGCACATTTAAACGCCGATATGAGATTTTTCTATAAATCCCATCTCTTGATTTCTTCCGTTCTTGGAGTGATGCAGTTTCCTTCTTGAAACATCCCATGATCACCAACAGGGGTTTATGAAATGAATTTGCAGGCTCAACTTGGCTGTGCAAAGGATATGGTGTGTGGGATAGAGAAATGAATGCTTCTCGTCATCCTATGGCACTTGGATTACCATATAAACAACACACAAAGATTGATGTTAGTCCGAGCAAGAAAATTTCTAACCATTTTCTCCTGATACCGCTGGACTCACCTCCATTTTGCCCCGATGTGGGGTGGTTCTTGACAGGGTTAAGAATGAAAACCGTCGTTCAAAGGGTTTATCAACGGTCACCTGTAGTGTTTGAGGGATATGAAACGAATGCCTCCGTCATCCCAACCCATGTAATCGTTGCGAATAATCCCTACTTCCGTAGGTCCAGATTTTGCTATCTGATCCGCTCCACTTCTCTCCAGTGTGTGTAGGACGTGTTTGGACTAGGCTTTGCCTCTTTTCTTTTGAGAAAACGTCCTTTTAAAAGTTTTGAACTTTTGATTGGAAAAAATCTCTTTCATTTTCTCCAAAAATTTTACCCGTCAAGGGGATTTTATGATGCACCATGCATGTTCTTATTCATGTTCAGATAACCTCCTGTTTTAAGACATGAATGCCAATGAAGTTTGAATTCTATGTCTTTTCTAGACATTAGATTCTGAAAGCTTTTCTTTTTCTCTCTGTTTTTTATTTAACTTCTTCAATGGATTGGGGAAAGGGATACTTACCTGTCCCCCGCGGCTGGAGATCCTGAAAATGCGGAAGAAACATGTTATTGTACGTTCACGAATTTTTCAAAAAATTAGAACGATACAATTTACCCTTGGTCATGTATTCTAACGGGTAATACATGGGATGTGAAAACCTGTTCGTCTGTAAGGCGATTCCCCTATCAAGGATAAATAACGAGTATCAATTCATATTCTCAAATTCAAGACAAATTGGAACGATACAACTTTACTCTTGGTTCTCATCCCGTTCTGATATTGCGTATTGATATGAACAACATCTATCAAATCCGCCTATCCATTCTTGGAGTGTTTGCAACATCAATGGTTCATCTGCCCCCAGTTAGGCAACGTCTGTTCTGTTATTCGAACAAATGGCTCCTTGAGTGATTTATCCACGTTTATCACCTGAGAAGGGAAAGAAATGAGACATTACTTCGATATTCGATTGAAGATCGTTTAGGAACGATACATCGTTTTACCAAATAGGTGGCTTCGCGGCCAAACGTATTTCGTATTGAAGGGGTAGATCCCATTATACTTCGCGGGTGATAGTCATTGTTCGGGGAACTTGCTCCACGGATTAAGCGATTAATCCACGGCCCTCAGCTTGAAGATGCTCAAAGGGTGATGTTGACACTCACGCGCAATTAGTTCTAGACATTAATGAAAGATGTTCCCGTGGGAACCTTACAGTGCGATCAACAACATATTCAATAGGAGTGTTCCACCCCTTTCGTCTAAGCATTTTTCATCGAGTAACCATGCCTTGCATCAGACGTTTGGTCACCTGCCTTGCGTCACCACTGCGATGGCCCTCCGGCTCCAAATTGATCGAGCCAAAGATTGAACTCATCGCCAAGGAAATTGCTCGGGTCTTCGAGCCATTGATGTTCAAGTTGGGTATCAACAATTGTTGGGGGCAGATTTCCTTCATCGCCTTCATTGTGAGGAACTGGAGTCTTTGAGCTAGAACCTTCATCATTGCCCTGTTGGGGTCGAGACATACATTCCTGAAGAGTATTGATCCAAGTGTCCAGCTCCTCCTCAAGGAAATCGCCTGTTCTTTCTAGCCTTTGGTGCCCAGATTGGCTGTCGTCGACTGCAGGCGAGGGATTCCTCTCTTTGCTCTCGCCGTGAGCAACTTGACCCCTCGAATTGGAACTTCCTCCAATGACCGGCAGGTTTATATGTGCACTCTCTACCAATGCCAGATCCGCTTCAGGGACAGCATTAATGACCGAATCGCGCTCAAACTGAGGAATCCCTATGTGCTGGAACTGCGATATATACTCTTGAGGAGTATTGAGATAGCTCGGCGGAGCATTCTGATTTGGGTTAGAGGAGTCGCTGACACGACTGCTGGTCCCGTCATTGCTGAAACACGGTTGGGTGCTCTCGGCTCTCCAATCATCGTGGTTGTAACTCTGCCCGGCACTTGAGCTCCAACTGGCTTTATGATGGTTTAACGCTATCCTTCCATCCCTTAGCAATCTCCTATAGTACTTGAGGTGAGACTCGACGTTAATTCTAGAGAGCCCCGGCACATTCATAATCTCGAGTATGCGTAGTGGGCTAGCCGAATCAACTCCCAGCTCTCGAATTGCATCAACAAATTTGGTGTGAAGTTCATAGGTCCAGTAAAACCTTGTTCTCTTATCACCCAAAATATCGTCAATACTTCGGTAGCTATTCTCTACGGGATCTAGTCGTTTCAAAAGTTGTCCAGGGAGGGACTCACCGACTTTGGATTGGCTGGCTGTGACAACGAGTTCGTCATTGAGAGAACTCCCCCTGTGATGATTCATATCCCATTTCTCAGAGGATGTTGGTGTTGATCCTATGGTGTTGACTTGCTCATGCAGATCTCCGGCGATATCTGGCTGTGTCGGAAAATGCTGTGGAGAATACGGTAACAGCTGAGCGTTATTCGTCAACAGGGATGGTTCATCGAGGAACACCTCGCCGAGGACAACAAGATTACCACAATTAAGGCAGGTGGCCTTGGTCAGAGCTTCCTTATATCTCGCGCTTTCAGCTTGAAGCTTCTCATTCTCCTCCTTCAGGACCAGTAACTCATGGTCTGCGTATTGCTGTTTCACCCGGGTTCGTTTGTTGGCGAACCAAAACTTGACCTTCGAAAGCTCCAATCCTATCTTTCGGCTCAACTCCATTTTCTGTTGTCTGCTTGGAGTGGGGCATTCATTGAAGAAAGCTTCGAGCTCTCGGATTTGGCCTGGAGTGTGGCGTTGTAGTTGCTTCCTTTTCCGGCTCCGGTCATCATTGTATACTCCTTCTTCGTAGCTGAAACCTAGAATTTCATCGCTGGAGGAGTCAGTCTCTATGGCCTTCGGGCAGGATTCAGCTCCAGGATCTTCAAAGTCTCCCAGCAGTTCGTGCTCAGAAATGTCCAGGTCGGGCGTTTCTAGCAGATGGGAATAACTTTTAAACATGATGGATCGGGGTATCTCGGGCTGATCTAGTTCACTCAGCTTTCTCAATTCGCTCTTACGTGTTTGCTCACTCTAGAAATTTTCTCAAGTGATTGTGCGTGTCCTGGAACCATCCTTCAGGCTGCATATGAAGACCAGCAAGCAAGCGCTCCTCCCGAGATTCTGCAATTACTCATCGTCTGTATTCCCCTTTCTTTTTCCTCGTGATAGGATCACAAACTCTCTTGCATTGATTCGGTTTCATCGAGTATTGCGCTCGTCCCCTAGTTCAGTCTTCAAAGTGGTGGGTCTACAATCTTTCGGCGCCTTTTATGATTTGCTAGGCCCGAGAACGTGGGGAGCAGCGGTGGACCCGCAATTAATGACTCCGTTTAATTCATTTAGCTCCATGGGAATTAACGCTATGATCTTCTCTCAACCCCTTTTCATCGTTCAAAAGAAAGTGGCATTTTCCCTGTGCATGCTGTTACTCTTCATTTCAGCATCCCGGGCGCTTGGTGAGGAATGAGTTCGTGGCCACTCAAAATTTTAAAGACCGTCTCTGGTTTCAGACTTAATCTAACAAGGGATCATCACAACTGAGCATGACGATGTTCGTCGATAGCGTGGTTTAACTATAGTCATTAAAGAAAAATGTTCCCGTAGGAACTTTACAACGATAAAATGAGTGATCTACTCGTGAACATGTTCTTCTTTCTATGGGTGTTCGTAGTGACCGACCCATCGTGCCCCGAGTCAGGTGCTAGATCATGGCTGTCCAAGCATGCCAGCTTCCCACTGATTGAACAAGGCATCGAGCCCCTCATCGAAGAAATCGTCTGTCGTGGGTTGACCAGCGGCAGGCAGAGCACCAGCCGACTGCTGCTCGAATGGAGGAGTTTGCACTCGCTGTACTTGTGACACGCGCTCTTGAGAAATGTTGAAATGGCCCGGGAGGACATTCTGATCAGCTTTCAGTTTGCCGGTGGTCGGGTTGCTAGCTTGATTGATGCTTAGATTTGGCCGGGTATCTCTTGATGCCTGAGCATTACAATGGCGGTCGCCCCTAGCTTTTGAGCTCGAGACGGATTCCTCCCGGTTTAGCTCCGCTCGACGTTGTTTTAATAGCTTTCTGTAGGCAGCAAGGTGATTCCTGACCAGCTCCTTACTAAGCCCCGGTACATTCATGGCCTTAAATATGCGCGTCGGAGTTGCTGAGTCGATCCCCATTTGGTGAACCACGTCTAGGAATCTGGAATGCAATTCAGGGGGCCAAGCGAACCTCCTCTTATCGTGGCCCAAAATTGCATCGATGGCTTGACGACTGATTAACTCATCTCCAGCAGGACCCGACCCTATCGAAAATTGTTGTGCATGAGGCTGATATGCTTTGAGCTGGTCGGCGGTAACATCCAGCTCCTTGAAACTGTAACTCCAATCAAAGCGATGCAAATCCCATCCCCCAGGAGGCATTTGTATCATCTTCGTAGGATCATCCTGCTCATGCGTGACTCCGGCAAAATCTGGTTGAGCAGGAGATGCCCCGAGGGAGTAGGGTGGTAAATGAACGTCTTCAATCATCGCGTGAGGCTTATCGGGGAATATCTTACTGAGGGCGGCGAGGTTATCGCAATGAGGGCAAACGGTAATATTGAGAGCTTTTTCATACCTCATGTTTTCTGTTCGCAGCTTTTGGTTTTCTTCCTTTAAAATCTCGACCACCTGACGTTTGCGTTGAGCCTTCGATTTGGATCTCCTATTTTGAAACCAAAACTGGATCCTCGACTGATTAATCCCCAACTCCCGGCTCAATTCAATTCTCCACTTCTTTTTCATGTAATGGCTTTTACTGAAAAGGGTTTCCAGCATTTGGGTTTCCTCCTGAGAGTATTGGTGAGGGCGTCTTCTTTTCCCGAGTTGAACATCGTGGATGTCGTTGTCGTCGTCGCCGTGATCTTGATTTCCGTTGCCAGAAGTGTTGGGCTCCATGGTTTTGGCGTTAGACTTGATCTTGGAATCTTCGAGATCCCTCTGTAGTTCAATTTCTTAGATTTTTGAGTCAGTCGCCTCTAGCAGCTGACAATAACCTCTTAAATATGTTGGATTGAGAAATGTTTGATTGGTTCTTGCCCACTCAGAGTTCTCCACTCTCTCATGTATGCTCACTCCCTATAAAGTTTTCTTCGAGTGACTTCGTATGTTCAGGAGACGCTCTTCAAGCATCATTAGGCAAACGTTCCCCCTCAAGACTTTGAATTTCTCGTTTAGCTTTTCAATCGTGATGGGACTGCCAAATCCTGTTAGGGCTCTCTTCGATAGTTGCGCTTACCTCCCACCTAACTCTAATAATGGTGATCCCGACAAATCTTTTACATCTTTTAATTGATGAGCCGGAAATCGCGGACCGAAACGAATCCAATGGTTCTCGTGAGGGGACCTCCTGCTTTACCCCCTAACTGGGCTCCACCGGCATTATTACTGAGACCCTTCATCATCCCCGAGTTGCTATAAAATGAGGAATTAATGTATGGAAGGTTAACGTTCTCGCATAATCAGCTTCTTCCTTCTAATCTCTCTGTCAAACTCGTCTTATTCTCAAGCCAACCCAACGCAAATGGCCTCCTCTCCCGTACGCACTTTTTCAACTGATGTCTTGGCCCAGTGGGAAAAGCTTTATAACCTACTGGGTCGCGGTTACGCACACATAACCGATCATTCTGCGACCGAGGATGAAATCCGTGTCCTGCTCGAGGACCTTGATACCACTTCTCTCGAAGGTACTACACTGGGGAGGGAATATAGAATTTTCCCGACTCTCTTTGCACACTCCTTAGAGGCTTACCGTGCTGCTAATCGGGAGGTTCTCGTGGCTCGCGTCTTGCGAGCTCGTTATGAGGATCGATCTGATCATTTGGTGCTGACCAACTATCTGGCCGATAGTTACAAAAAGGCCGTCGAGTTTGCTAATGAGCGGGTCGCGACGTTGCTTCGCGAGAGGAGAAATCTGGTGGAGCAATTGGCCCTATCCCTGACCACCGGCGAGCATGACCGCCGCAATGTCCTGTTGAGGCTTCAGAGCGACTGGCAGGAAGAACGGCTCGACAAAATAACCGCGGACATAGCTCGCGGGAATGGACTGGTTCGAGACCTGGAAACAATCGCCGAAGAACATGAGGCCAAGGTCGCCGAAGTTAAGGGAGAATGCAAAAGTCTTCTCCTCAGGCTTGCCGACCATGACATGCGGAGTTGGGAGTATGAGCAGAGCATTAATAACATGGAGGGTCAGTTGGGCTCCTTCGTGTCGTTAATTAGGGCTCACTTCGGCTTTACTTTTCTACCCCGAATTGTATGACCTGCTTTTGAAAACCCTCCACTGAGCAAAATAAATGAGAACTCTTGTGTGTGTGTTTTAACTTCTGTATGGTTCATTTCTTCGAGCATCCGAACATCTTCAACTTGGGTGAGCCGAACCATAATATCAGTAAGCTGAGCAAATATGTCCTGATTTTATAACTCGCTCATGATCAGATGAGATAATAGCCTTAGACTTGTCCAGGAAAAGATTTCTCTCTATTACCTATTTTTTTTACCTGCAAATAAAAAGACAGAATCAGAAGGAATAATTTGAAAAAGAAATCAAAAACCCCTTTCAATCCTATGCTTGCCCATGATTAATAAGGACAAGAACTTTTACAAGGGTTTTAATCTTGCGCGAAAAGTTTTTATCAATATTCCTCGAAAGAAAGCATACTATTGAAAGGAATGTAATTCACAATAATCGCTTTTGATCAATTTCGAGAGGAACGAATTACTCAAAAGTGCGAGGCATAATAACGTGTTTTAAATTTAATTGAAGATACGGCATCCAAATCAAGGCCGTTTTGTTAAGAACGAGAGTAATTTGGACATCTATCTCGTCATTAAATTCAAAACAACGCCGATATTCTCGATCAATTATCGTGGATTACCAGCGACGTAAAACATGCATGGACCAATTCAAGTGTATAATTCCTTCTAGCGAAATTGGGGTTGGATTACCCTATATGACCAAAAAGGTCGTGCAAGATTTCCAATTTTAATTTTCTCTAAAGGAATTATAAACTTGACTTGGGAGTATTCGGATGATTAGAGAAAATGCCACTATCACATTCCCATGACCTGTCAAAAGAAATACAACCAAGTTCCATCTAAATGTATACACCAATAGATCCCTAATACAATCACTCTAAGGGGTGAGATAGAGAAAGCCTCGATAAAAGTAAACCCTATACAAGAGGACTAGCAATGGAAAATGAAACAAAGGAATGTGATCCTAACGTTTAAGGATGCCCCAAGTTCGATCTGTGACTTCCGGATCACTTGCCCCAACTCGTCATCTTCATTGGACGATATCTCAATAATGTCCATAGTAGGCTCCTTTGTTGCTCACTCGGTGCTTGTCATGGGATATCATCCTCTTCGTCTTCTATCAAGGACGTTTTGGAAAAACACACACATCTATCCTTGAAATGGCATTTAATCTAATCACCAGAATGCAATGAATGAAATGCCTATATTTATATGAACTGTAATAGATTCGAGGTATAGAGAGTCTTACCTACCAAACTCGTCGACTTATGTGCGGTTTTAGGTGTACCAACCGCCCAAAGACATGCGCATGAGACAAGTTATGGTGAACTTCTAAAAATCAGAGGGTTTGGCACCTAAGGTTAAGGTTCCCACTTCGAGTTCTAGAAAGAGCCGATTCCATTGCACAGCTATCGTTGCATTGGGACTCGATCCATAGTTCGAAGCGAGCGGAATTGAAAAGTGGATTACCCCGCGTTTTTCCTCACGGAGATTCCATTTTCAATTCCTTCTATTGTGTTCCTATAGGCGACGCCCGGGGTTTTAGGCGCGGTTGTGTGTGTCCACGTGTTGTGATCATCACAATGCAATTCATGCATAGCAGTTTATCAATCAGCACTTCAAATCATCCACACAACATACATTCCTACGCCCAACCTGCATAAGACAATGTTAATCACGGACAACACCCCTTATTTCTCCAATCTGCAAAAACATATAACACCTATCGTAAGCGGACTTACCTCACCTTCACGAGCGCCTGCATGGTTAGAAAAATCACTCAGCGTTTTAATTACGGCCTAAGTCCACTTGGGGTCTAGAACCATAGGTTCTAGAACACAGTGTCCCCAGTGGAGTCGCCAGCTGTCGCGACCCGTCCGGAAGAGGACGCGGCTAATGGATTACCGATCGCGGGCCTTGGATCGGCGCGGGCCCTCCCAGGCCCATACCAAATCGCGGCGGGAGTATTTTCAAAGGATTCGACGATAAGAGTCGATCGCTTTCGACCTTCAGTGTGGTCGTGGTGGCATGTGCAACTTGTGCATGCATTTGGAGTCGCCACCGGTCTTTCTTGGAGGGTAGACCGGAAACCTTATTGACCGATTGGGAGAGATCGATCAATTCTGCGGAACCAGAGATTTTGAGTTCGGGGACTTGGTTACGCTGGTGTCGTTACCAACGCCCTTTCGGTACCTAACGCGAGTGATTTTCCTAACTAGGATTTCATGCAGGCGCAATTTTGGGTGAGGTAAGTCTGACTTTGCACATTAACCAGTTTAACATGCTCACGTAATCATAATAAATAAATAGATGTAAATCACATAAACATCTATCCTACGTGGTGATCATGGAATTATGATTTAATGGGTCTCGAGCCAATGAGACCACATTTAATCATTTTAATATTTTAATAACGGAGAGCCGCTCTTCGCTTCTTCTTGGTTTCTTGAACTCTTCAAGAATTGGGCCCCAAAGAGCTCGCCGACTTAAAAGGCTCCCCCACGTAATCCTCGTAGCATTTACATCAACAATTGACTATGCTAAAAATAAAGATTACATGAAAAATAAAAGGAGTACGCAGCCTCCATTTAATAACTACAACCCCAAATATATAAATAATCATCATACATTCATATATACATCAATCACATTGATTAGGGATTTTTCCATGATCACCACCCTTCCACGTAAGTAATAAATTCACAATTTAAAACTTAGGAAGGCACAATAAAAATTCTACGTTGAATCATATTCAGAATTTTTATGTAAAAAAAAGATAGCCATAAATTTTCGATTCAAAATTGATTTAGTCTCAATTTTTGCTACGTTGATTAATTTATCATATAAAATAATCAACCTCCATTAGCCATGTAAGACGAACAATTCGTTAATACATATTGGCCATAGTATTGCAAAAATTGCAAAAAATCAATTAAATGCACGAAAACACCTAAGGATTGGCTCTGATACCACTGTTGGGATCCACGTAACACGTAGCGGAAATAAATAACAACCCATACATGTATCTCCAGAGGCGTACTTCGTGCATTTCAATCGAAAAAAATCACAAAGTCTCAAAGGGAGTAAATAAATTACCTCTCGTAGCGTGCTTGAACGGAGGTGTCGGTTCGATGTTCTTCGATCTCAGCCTCCACAAGTGTTAAGCATCTAGTTCGGACGCACCACCAATTGACGAACGGGGAGACGACTAATAACTCCACAACAATTGTGCTAGCAATATGCGGAATCAATATTCCGAACTTAATATATTTTGCTCACTCAAGATTATGAGAATATAGAGAGTGTTTGTGTTCTTCTCTCTAAGCTCTCAAAATTTTGCACACTCTACAAAATGTCTCTCCCTTCAACCTCAAAACTCTTGCCATCCTTTTATAGCCAAAAATACCTTCCAATAAATTGTATTTAAAAATAGCACTAACAATTATAAATTCTATCTAAAAATAGCACTCACAAATAAATGACATTTAAAAATAGCACTAACAATAGCACTCACAATTTATAATACAAAAATGCTATTTAAAAATAGCACTAACAATAGCACTCACAATTTATAATACAAAAATGCTATTTAAAAATAGCACTAACAATTATAAATTCTATCTAATAATAGCACTCACAAATAAATGACATTTAAAAATAGCACTAACAATAGCACTCACAATTTATAATACAAAAATGCTATTTAAAAATAGCACTAACAATTATAAATTCTATCTAATAATAGCACTCACAATTTATGATAAATAAATGACATTTAAAAATAGCACTAACAATAGCACTCACAATTTATGATAAATAAATGTCATTTAAAAATAGCACTAACAATAGCACTCACAATTTATAATACAAAAATGCTATTTAAAAATAGCACTAACAATAGCACTCACAATACAAAAATGCTAAAAAAAGGGCACTAACAAAGGTGTTAAAAATAATAACCATTATTATTATTACAAGAGTTAAAGAGGTTACCAAACAGTACAAATATGCATAACGTATAAATACGTATAACGTATAAATACGTAGAGCATACGTATACATCCGTGAAACCGGGGACTAATTGAAAGAAAAATGTGCAATTAAGCCATTTTGGTAAAAATTGATTAAATTGGAGGGCAAATTGACCTAATTGCACTTTAAGACTTTAAAATCCAATGTCATAGCTTATAAAAAGTGAGAATTGAAGACTAAAAGACTCGAAAATAATTTTTTTTAGGCTCGATTTGGGTTTATGTTTGTGAAGGAACATAGTGACCCGAGCCGAATTTTTGAGATTTAAAGTGACACACTTGAAGAGGAAATTAAAACAAAATTATTGAATATTTTTGGGTATTTTTCTGACCACGAATGGTATTTTTCTGATTTTTTTTGGGTATTTTTATAATTAAATAAACTCGAAAAATATTGAAAATACCGAAAAATATTTTTGTTCAAAATTGGTTCCTAAGGTTAAACCAAGGCTTCCAAAGTTGATTTTGTGATTTTATGACCTTTTTTGATATTTTTAATTAATTTTAAAGAATAAAAATCACAATAATAAATGGTAAAAAAAATCAGGTGTCAACAATGAGACACCTCTTCAAAATTCAGGAAGTCTCATCGGACGTGGAAAACCCTCGTCATGAGACCCCTTTTCAAAATATCAAACAATCTCATCGGACGTGGAGAACCCTCGTCATGAGATCTCTTTTCAAATATCAAACAGTCTCATCGGACGTGGAGAACCCTCGTCATGAGACCCCTTTTCAAATTCAGGCAGTCTCATCCACGTCCCTCGTCATGAGACCCATTTTCAAATTTAGGCAGTCTCATCGGACGTGGAGAACCCTCGTCATGAGACACCCTTTTCAAATCAACTCAAGGTAGAAACCGCCTGAAGGGTCAATCAAATGTAGAAACCGCCTGAAGGGTCAACTCAAGGTAGAAACCACCTGAAGGATCAACTCATGGTAGATACCGCCTGAAGGGTCAAAACTAAGGTAGATACCGCCTGAAGGGTCAACTAAAGGTAGAAACCGCCTGAAGGGTCAACTCATGGTAGATACCGCCTGAAGGGTCAAACCAATGTAGATACCGCCTGAAGGGTCAACACATGGTAGAAACCGCCTGAATGGTCAACTCAAGGCAGATACCGCCTGAAGGGTCAACTCAAGGTAGAAACCGCCTGAAGGGTCAACACAAGGTAGATACCGCCTGAAGGGTCAACACAAGGTAGATACCGCCTGAAGGGTCAAACTCAAGGTAGAAACCGCCTGAAGGGTCAAACTCATGGTAGATACCGCCTGAAGGGTCAACATAAGGTAGAAACCGCCTGAAGGGTCAAACCAAGGTAGAAACCGCCTGAAGGGTCAAACCACGGTAGATACCGCCTGAAGGGTCAAACCACGGTAGATACCGCCTGAAGGGTCAAATATGGTAGAAACCGCCTGAAGGATCAGCCTAATGGTTTGATCCACCATACGGATCAAAACCTTGACAAATTCCAGACACGGAAAGAGTCGTTTCCCTAGGTAAACCTTACAGTAGGTGAACCATTTCTGGTTCGATCCACCATACGAATCAAAATCCTTGGCAAATCCCAAAGTGTGGGACGCGCCTTCCTTAGGTTCCTACCAGTTAGGAATCCCATAATGGTATGACCTACCATACAGGTCAGAGCTTAATCTCCCTAGGATATTCTGAATGACGAGTCCTAGGTATCTGCTTGAAAGTTGTCGCAACCGGCAGCATCTGACAGGTGAGCTTCAGGTAAGCCTCTCTCACTCCGGCCCATGTTCAAATTGTTAAAGCAAACCGGGGATTAATTTGAGCTTTCACCAAAGGGCCTTAAGCGATCCAATGTCGTAGCATTTCTTCTCTCATTTTCCCAGTTGAGTCGGTTAGAAATCAGGTGCCACCTTATCTTTGAGAGAAACCTCTAACGAGATTCCTCCCAAAGAGGGGCAGCTGTTGACACCTGATTTTTGACCATTTATTATTGTGATTTTTATTCTTTAAAATTAATTAAAAATATCAAAAAAGGTCATAAAATCACAAAATCAACTTTGGAAGCTTTGGCCTAGCCTCGGGGACCAATTTTGAACAAAAAATATTTTTTGGTATTTTATAATATTTTTCGAATTTATTTAATTATAAAAATACCCAAAAAATCAGAAAAATACCATTCGTGGTCAGAAAAATACACAAAAATATTCAATAATTTTGTTTTAATTTCATCTTCAAGTGTGTCACCTTAAATCTTGAAAATTCGGCTCGGGTCACTATGTTTCTTCACAAACATAAACTCGAACCGAGCAAAAAAATTCCTTTGCGAGTCTTTTAATTTTCAATTCTCACTTTTTATAAGCCATGACATTGAATCCTAAAGGCTAGAAGTGCAATTGGGTCAATTTGCCCTCCAATTTGATCAATTTTAACCAAAAGGGCTTAATTGCATATTTTTCTTTCGATTAGTCCCCGGTTTCACGGATCTTGAATTTCACACAGGCATACCCATTAAAATTCAACACCTCTACCCATAATTTTCATCATGCCCAATCCATTGGCGGCCTCAATTCAGGCTAATTTGGTCGTTTAGATGTATACGTATGCTCTACGTATTTATACGTCATACGTATTTATACGTTATGCGTATTTATACTGTTTGGTAACCTCTTTAACTCTTGTAATAATAATAATGGTTATTATTTTTAACACCTTTGTTAGTACTTTTTTAAATAGCATTTTTGTATTGTGAGTGCTATTGTTAGTGCTATTTTTAAATAGCATTTTTGTATTATAAATTGTGAGTGCAATTGTTAGTGCTATTTTTAAATGACATTTATTTATCATAAATTGTGAGTGCTATTGTTAGTGCTATTTTTAAATGGCATTTATTTATCATAAATTGTGAGTGCTATTATTAGATAGAATTTATAATTGTTAGTGCTATTTTTAAATAGCATTTTTGTATTATAAATTGTGAGTGCTATTGTTAGTGCTATTTTTAAATAGTATTTTTGTATTATAAATTGTGAGTGCTATTGTTAGTGCTATTTTTAAATGTCATTTATTTGTGAGTGCTATTTTTAGAAAGTATTTATTATTTGTGAGTGCTATTTTATAATACAATTTATTGGAAGGAATTTTTGGCTATAAAAGGATGGCAAGAGTTTTGAGGTTGGGGGGGAGACATTTTGTAGAGTATGCAAATTTTTGAGAGCTTAGAGAGAAGAACACAAACACTCTCTATATTCTCATAATCTTGAGTGAGCAAAATATACTAAGTTCGGAATATTGATTCCGCATATTGCTAGCACAATTGTTGTGGAGTTATTAGTCGTCTCCCCGTTCGTCAATTGGTGGTGCGTCCGAACTAGATGCCTAACACTTGTGGAGGCTGAGATCGAAGAACATCGAACCGACACCTCCGTTCAAGCACGCTACGAGAGGTAATCCATTTACTCCCTTTGAGGCTTTGTGATTTTTTTTCGATTGAAATGCACGAAGTACGCCTCTGGAGATACATGTATGGGTTGTTATTTATTTCCGCTACGTGTTACGTGGATCCCAACAGTGGTATCAGAGCCGATCCTTAGGTGTTTTCGTGCATTTAATTGATTTTTTGCAATTTTTGCAATACTATGGCCAATATGTATTAACGAATTGTTCGTCTTACATGGCTAATGGAGGTTGATTATTTTATATGATAAATTAATCAACGTAGCAAAAATTGAGACTAAATCAATTTTGAATCGAAAATTTATGGCTATCTTATTTTACGTAAAAATTCTGAATATGATTCAACGTAGAATTTTTATTGTGCCTTCCTAAGTTTTAAATTGTGAATTTATTACTTACGTGGAAGGGTGGTGATCATGGAAAAATCCCTAATCAATGTGATTGATGTATGTATGAATGTATGGTGATTATTTATATATTTGGGGTTGTAATTATTAAATGGAGGCTGCGTACTCCTTTTATTTTTCATGTAATCTTTATTTTTAGCATAGTCAATTGTTGATGTAAATGCTACGAGGATTACGTGGAGGAGCCTTTTAAGTCGGCGAGCTCTTTGGGGCCCGATTCTTGAAGAGTTCAAGAAACCAAGAAGAAGAGAAGAGCGGCTCTCCGTTATTAAAATATTAAAATGATTAAATGTGGTCTCATTGGCTCGAGACCCATTAAATCATAATTCCATGATCACCACGTAGGATAGATGTTTATGTGATTGACATCTATTTTTTTTTTTATGATTACGTGAGCATGTTAAACTGGTTAATGTGCAAAGTCAGACTTACCTCACCCAAAATTGCGCCTGCATGAAATCCTAGTTAGGGAAAATCACTCGCGTTAGCTACCGAAAGGGCGTTGGTAATGACATCAACGTAACCAAGTCCCCGAACTCAAAATCTCTGGTTCCGCAGAATTGATCGATCTCTCCCAATCGGTCAATAAGGTTTCCGGTCTACCCTCCAAGAAAGACCGGTGGCGACTCCAAATGCATGCACAAGTTGCACATGCCACCACGACCACACTAAGGTCGAAAGCGATCGACTGTTATCGTCGAATCCCTTTGAAAAATACTCCCGCCGCGATTTGGTATGGGCCTGGGAGGGCCCGCGCCGATCCAAGACCCGCGATCGGTAATCCATTAGCCGCGTCCGCTTTCGGACGGGTCGCGACAGGGCTGAATCAGAAGGGTTCAAATTCTACTTCAACGGTTATCATATCTTCTTAGATATAGTCTCATTCAGTCACGATTGATGACGTCCAATCAAAGATTGAAGAGCGATCCTTTGATCATGTATCCAACGGCTAGTTAGGAGGCAAAAGAGTATAAAAGAAGAACCATGGTGATCTACGAAGTTAGTGCGAGCAAAAATCTAAAGCGCAAGAGTTGTTCAAATTCATCAAAGTATTCCGAGTGTTCTAAATTCCTTTCATTGTGAGGATTTGTAAGAGAAAGATTGAGTGTCCAATCAATTGTAACAATCTTCGAATCATCATAGTGAAATCCAGTCAATCGGTTGTCATCGTGGAAGAGTGGACGTAGGCCTAACAAGCCGAACCACTATAAACTCAACGTGCACACTTCTATTCTCTAAACTCTATCTCTGTGTTTAGTTTTCCCTGCACGTTGTTATATTGTTCTTGATTCTAATTGTGCATTGAAATTGTTTTAATTCCGCAAGAAATTTCAATTAGTTTCAGAATCACATATTCACCCCCCATCTAGGTGATATTGCTAAATCCAACAAGATCCTTCTTCACGGCAACCTTGATTCCGGTCTCTACTATGTCTCGGCCTCCAGCTCGGCACCTTCTCCAGCAGCCTTTGTGTCTTCTCGCACCAGTTCACTTACTACATGGCATCACCGTTTGGGACATGCCTGATCAGCTATTGTAATTCGTCTTTTAAATCCCACAAAACTAGTTTTTCATGTTCTCCTTCTTCCATTTGTACGACATGCGCTCTTAGTAAAAGCCATCGCCATCCCCACCCACCTACCCATTCTAGGGATACTTCCCTACTGCAGTTTGTTCATTTTGATATTTGGTGTCCGTCCCCTGTTCCTTCTCTTTCTGGTTATAAATATTACGCCTGCTTTATTAATGACTTTTCTCGATTCTTTTGGCTCTATCCTTTCACATCTCGAGATCAATTTTTCAATATTTTTAAGGCCTTTCATGCATTTGTGGAGACTTAACTTCAGTGCAAGCTTCAATCGATTCAGTGTGACAGAGCACCCGAATTCTTATCTTCTGATATGCGCTCTCATCTTCTTCGCCATGGTATTCACCAACGCATCTCTTGTCCATACTCTCCTTTCCAGAATGGGACAGCTGAACGCAAGCATCGGCATATAGTTGAGACTGGCGTTTCTCTCATGACCCATGCTGTCGTTCCTTCTTATCTTTGGGAATTTGCTTTTGAGATTGCAGTTCACCTTATAAATCAATTCCCAACTCCTGTTCTCGACAACTTGTCTCCTTGGCAGGTTTTTTTTCGTACCACCCCCGATATATCTTACTTACTAGTATTCAGTTGTGCATAATTTCCATACTTACGATCATATGCCTCACATAAACTGGCTCCTCGCTCTAGAGCCTGCATCTTTCTTGGTTACCCTCCAGGTTACAGAGGCTATCGCTGCTATTATCCTCAGACTCGGCGTATCTACATCACTGGTGATGCTGTTTTTGATGAGACTGTGTTCCCGTTTCAACGGACTACATCTACGTCTTCATCGTCACCACCTGCTATGTCTCCAATCCAGTTACCACTACCGCCGCCTCCGGTCGCTCCGACCGAGCCATCAGGACGGTTGGACTCCTCTTCGCTAGATCCACTATCCCCCAGCATCATCATCACCATCTTCGACTCACGTTCCTATCTCTTCATCTCTACCATCTTCGGCAACATCGTCACAGGCATCTACTCACCATATGGTTACTCGACTTCGTTATGGCACCATCTCTCGCAGAATGCTCAATTGAAATCACACTTTTGCTCTTACGATCGCTGCTCATCCTCATATTGAGCCTACTTGCTTTTCTCAAGCATCACGAGATTTGAATTGGAAGGCTGCCATGATCGCTGAGTACGCTGCACTTATCCAGAATAACACTTGGGAATTGGTTCCACCACCTTCTCATGCTCGTCCTATTGGCTGTAAATGGGTTTTCAAGGTCAAACTTCGCTCCGACGGTGCACTAGAACGCTACAAAGCCCGACTCTTGGCTAAGGAGTTTCATCAGTAGGCTGGCCTTGACTACAGCGAGACATTTAGCCCAGTGGCCAAACCAGTTACCATCCATACTGTTCTTGCACTCGCTTACTCCCGAGAATGGTCTATCCGATAGCTTGATGTCTCTAATGCATTTCTCCATGGATATTTATCTAAAGAGGTATACATGGTTCAACCGCAGGGCTTTGTCGATCCCAATCGACCTCATCATGTTTGCCGTCTTCATCGCTCTCTTTATGGTCTAAAACAAGCTCCTCGAGCTTGGTATCAGCGGCTTAGCACCTATCTTGTTAGCATTGGTTTTCTTATCTCTACTGCTGACTCATCCTTGTTCATTCAACATACTGCATCTTACAGCATGTTTTTATTAGTTTATGTGGATGACAAAATCCTTACCGGCTCTCCCAATGCTCTACTGCCAGCTCTTTTGCATGCTCTACAAGGTGAATTTTCCATAAAGGATCTTGGACCTTTTTACTATTTTCTAGGTGTGGAGGTATAATTTACCTCTAATGGTCTTCATCTACATCAAGCTAAGTTCACTCATGAGATTCTGGATCGTGCAAAAATGTTGGATGCTCGTGCTGTCTCTACCCCATGCACTAATGATGAACCATTGTCAATTCATCAAGGGGATCCTTTACCCGATCCTCTACTTTATCGCATCATTGTGGGTGCCCTCCAATACTTAACCCTAACCCGGCCTGACATTGCATACTCAGTGAATACGGCTTGTCAATTTCTTCATGCTCCTACTACCGCACATTGGCAGGCTGTGAAATACATTCTACGATACCTGACGGATACTCCTCGCTATGGCCTTATCTTCACTCGCACTTCTTCTATGGCTCTTCATGCATTTTCTGATGCTGGGTGGGCTGGTGATCGTGATGATCGTCGCTCTGTAGGCGGATATTGTGTTTTTCTCGGTCGCAATCTTATATCTTGGTGTTCTCGCAAACAACGATCTGTGGCACGCTCTAGTACTGAAGTTGAATACAAGTGCCTTGCTGACACGACTGCTGAAGTTATGTGGATCGAATATCTTCTTCGTGATCTTCATGCTCTACCGCCTCATCCATCCATGCTCTGGTGCGACAATTTTTCTGCTATTTATCTTACAGCAAATCCAGTTTTTCATGCTCGTACAAAATATGTGGAGATTGATTATCACTTCATTCGAGAGCGCCTTGCTCACGGACAACTTTATGTTCAATTTATCTCCTCAGCCGATCAGCCTGCAGACATTCTTACCAAAGGATTGTCGCCTACTCGGTTTCGTTTATTAAGATCCAAGCTAACGGTTTGTTTCGCACCATCAGCTTGCGGGGGGATGTTAACGTTATCTCCAGCTCGCACCAGAATCGAATCACAATCACCCAGAATCAAATCACAATCAGAATATCCTCGTGATTAGCAATCTGAGATTGATTCAAATTTATGGTTACCATTTCTGTTGTCGATATTGATTGAGTAACCAATTATGTTACTGATATTTATTTATTGAGAAGTGTATATATAAGTGTTGTGATTCATTGTAACAAGGCATTCAAAAATCAAAGATATACAATCTTCCTTACGCTCTATTTCTCTTCTGCATCTCTTGTTCTTCTATCTTCCTTGCTCTAAGTCTAAGTCTCAAGAGCCATAAAAGTCCTACGACTTGGACATCGACTTAGTCTATCGGTGACGTGGACCTTGCAGAAACGGCATGACAACTCGCGCTTCTAGAACACTAATAACTGTATGCAATGTACTTATTGTCCCAAGTCTTTGTAACGGTCGATGGTGGGTAGGAATGGCAAAGCCTTGGAGGGAGACTTTGGCTCCGAGGCATGATGACGAGTCACGCACGATCTTTTGTTCGATGTCGAAGACTTGACTCAGGGGTAGGAGCTAATTCAGAAGAAGTTAAAATAACTAAACTTGGAAAATTTGGAGACAATTCCTAAAACTTCAACAACAACAAAAACTCCTTTCTGTCTAATACAAGTTTTGAATTTTCAACTATGCTTCTTCTGACAGATTCCCATTGACGAGGCCAACACGGTGCAGCACCACGAGAGAGAGGTCTGATAATTAAATTGGAGATAAATCATCATGTTTGATTTGTCCTTGAGAGGTTACATCATTAGAGAGATTCAACGAATTGCGTACGTTAATTTCCATAACAATGAAATGCTTACTGTGACATTATGAAATTCCGCCCTTCCGACTTGAGACATGGAATGGGATCTCGGAATTTGAAAATGGAAATGAAGAATTGTAACAATTAATTTGGAATGGACGACGCCTAATCGAGAAGGAAAACTGACAAAAAAATAGATTTTCGGACGAATGGTGTGAAAAGACGATTTTGCCCCTAGAGCATCGACCTTGCTTTCTTAATTGGACGAGGGAAATTTAGTCATTTAACTCCCCCAATGAGGTAGCTGAATCCTTAAGGGCAATTTTGGAAGGGAAATTTGGATTTTTATTGAGTTGAGACAAGTGTCATAAGTGGATGGTGCTTCATTAATTATCCACTAACCCAATATTGATCAAGGGTGGACTAACCTCTTCTCTCTCTTCCCTTCAGCTCAAACTCACGACACCAGCAGCTCATCTCCATCTTCTTCTTCGCCTTTTCTCCTTCTTGCACGAACAGAGTCTGTTATGTTCGACCAGCTCGCTTCCCTGACCGACGCCTCTACTGTTCCGGTCGTAAATTTCTCGTCCGATGGCAGATGGAGGTAATTCCACCTCCATTAGAAAGCTTGTCGTCTTGCCTTTCAGGGATATATTATAATCTTGATTTGACCAAGTATTCCGTCCCGTAGGTCGATTTGAGTGAGCAAGGGTCTGGATGGGGCAGAATTTGATCTGGTTTTGGGAAAAATTCATTTTCGCCCACTTCAAGAGCTTAATTGCCTCCAAATTTTCGGTGAGGACTTCTTAACCCATAGTACTAGTGTTGGCTGAGTTTAAGTGGTGATTTTGAAGGGGTTTGGAAGTGTAACCATGGCCATTTTTTTGTTGAATCTATGGAGCAGAATCTGACCGGCAGCAAGCTGATGGAAACCGGTGTTGTTTGTGAACTTTTGGACGTCAACTCACCCTCAAATCTTTGGTGAGGTTCTGTGACTTGTAGATTAAGATGTTAGCAAGAGGATTTTGTGTTGAATACGAGCTTATGGTTGATTAATGGGCTGATTGTATAAAAATCGATTTTGTTCGGTTGGGGTTCTGTGAAGACCGGTTCTGTTTAGGGCTGTTGGAGGTGTCACCATGATTTCAATTTATCGTTAAGGTATATTAGGGCATTAATTGTGGTGTTAATGGGGAGTATGTGAATTGGATTGGAAAATAGAGGTAAAATTAAGGGCTGTTCTAAGTGAAAAACGCAGGATGCCTTATAATCTGTCTTTGGCGCGCACCAGATTTGAAATGAGTCGTTCTATATCATCCGATATCCGAATTGAGCTCCGTTTACGCCCACGCGTCCATAAGACATTGAAGTTTAAAATTATGAAAGTGGATTTCATAAAAGGTCTAAGGATAAATGTCAATTTATTCATGAATGAAACTAAACGTGGAGCCTATATAGGGCAGTTTTGGACGGAATGAGGTTTATGATGATTTATCTTGACAGAACGGCGATTGGCATGCTTAGGACCATTGAATCGGCGCTGCGAGGGCATGATAACAAACGGTTATGTATGCAATTAAAGTACTAGCTCGAAGGCAGTGAGAAATGACCGAGTTCGATGTGGTTTTCCTAGGTGCGCCGTGGATGCCCTATTCGACCTTGAAAGTTGCTGACCTTAGAGGAGCATGGTGATTGGAGTTTGCTAGTTGCATGAAGAGGTGAGTGACCCCTAACCCTTTATTAGGACGTTTGGACGCAACTGGACGGATTTCCTTGGAAAATTGATGAATTGGTTGATGTTTTATGCATGATTGATTGAAAGTCAAACGGCCTTGCATGATGAGGAATGAGTCGTGGGTGCTAGTTTGCCATGGAATTGTGTTCTCATGACTAAAATTTGATGGCGTGCTTGTTGATGCGCCTTACTTGCCTATGTAATGATACGATATCCGACTTCGGAATTTTTGTTTTTATGGCAAAGCACGTTTGTTTGGCAAGTAATTGATTTATGATCGTGTGACTGAAATTTCCTCATGATGAAGCGGTAGTGAAATGTTTGTGGTGATGGTTCTTGACTGGAATTGGTTGAGAAAGTGGACTGCTGAGCTGTGGAAACACCCTGATGCACCTAAGATGAAACGGGGATTACTTGATGAGAAACACCCTGATGCGCCTAAGACGATGCGGCGACTGCATGATGAGATACACCTTGAGGCGATCTAATCGCGGGGTTGAGAAACGAGACACACCTTGAGGCGATCTAATCGCGGGGTTGGGAAATGAAATATACCCTGAGGCGATCTAATCGCGGGGTTGAGTTATGAAAGTCCATCCTGATGCGTCTAAATGCGGGATGAGAACTGTACATGTCGACATGAGCTTGGTGATACGCTGTTAAACCCGATGCGTCTGAACGCGGGTTTATTGATGGGGATAGCCTGAGGCGTCTGAACGCGGGCTAGTCTCTGGAAATGTGAAGCGAAGTGGAACCACCTTATAATTTTGTGATAATATGAATTTTTCTGATGCTGGTACGAAAGCTTGATCACTTGATGTCATGTTTGCCTTGATTGAAATTCTCGTGTTAGCATGATTCAATGCTTTGAGAAATTGACATGCACTGTTTTATTTAAAGATTGAATGTTACTGTGATTGCTTTGGTTCGATGGGACGGATGGCTTAATCTAGGATTAGGATAGCTCGCTGAGACGTAAGTCTCACCCCGTTCGTGGAATCCTTTTTTTTTCAGGTTCTAAGCTATGAAGCATCAGCTGGCCAAGGATGGAAATTTCGAGGAAGTAGTAGTTGGTTGGTTAAAGGATATTTGTGACGTTAAGGAATCCGTCACGCTTTGAAGTAGAATTGTAATTGGTGAGTAAGTAGAAATGTACCACTATTGTCCCAAGTCATCTTGTATTGATTTTGTATGGAGGTGATTTCTTGCTTTCGCCTATTTGTATGTAATCTCCAGAGGAAGAAGTGGGCCTAAGGATCCTGGAATGTGAGAAATAAGAGTGACCTGGGGCAATGTTCGCGTGCTCGTCGGGTTCGGGGCGTGACACTTACGAACATTCAACTATTCAAAAATTAAAATTTTGGATTATTACCATTAAAAACATCAAACTAGTATCTCTTGACACATTTTGAAAACAAATTTTAAATTTTCGTCTCACAAAAAATCTCAAACCCAATACAACTTATCAAATGTTTGCAGCCTATTCAATATAACCAGCCACACAATGATATTGAATGTGGGCATGTTTGGACCAAACCAGATAATCCTATGACAAACCATCTTTCATGTCTTTTCTAGTACCAATTCACCAACCCAAGTATCAGCTGAGTAAACTCATCAGAAGAATTTCCAGCGAAAACAGCTCTCCATCCTCAGAAGAACTGCAAGGAGAGAGTGCCCCACAATGGCTGCATGAATAAGGACTTAACAAAACAGACCTTGCAGGAGACCATAACCAATCATCTCCATTAATAACAGAGGGCGTCCGAAGAATTTGGTCCCAAAGCTGCATTGTACATGACTCTTGGAGAATAAACATCTGCCAGGACACCACGGGGATGCCATGATCATTCCCTAAGAAAAGTATCATGCCCATTACAATGACATATCGAACCTATAGCTTAAGAACAGATCTTGTCTTAAGTAGCTTCCATCGAGGCATATGTACTGTCACCCTTAGAATCATCAACAGACCAAATAGACATATCATTAATTAACGGGTTTAATTAAAATTGTTGTATTATTTGGGCAATGAGTTTAATTAAACTTGCAGCTCTTAATGGAATTTATGATGTCATCATCACATGATCTTTTTGTTGGAACCGTAAACACAATACGGGTGACCTTTCGAAAATAAGAGCGAGGCACGAAATGGATGGAGAAGAATCTGTATATTGGAGAACTTGATTTTGGCTTCTCACACTCTTGCATTTTTACAATACAACACTCAAGTATTTATAGTAAAACTTCTAACACACTTATGAAGACAACAATCAAACTTGCTTCTCCTAGGACAACAATCAATTCTTGCTAAAACCAAGACAACAATTAATTCTTGCTAAAACCAAGACAACAATTAATTTTATTATTATTTTAATAGCCTCCCTTAAAATTGATTTCCATACCAAGCATCTTCTTCAATTTTTCGAACGAATCCGCCTTCAAGGGTTTCGTCAAAATATCTGCAAGCTGATCTTCTGATCTGCAGAAATTAAGATCGATTTCACCATCTTTGACTCGCTCACGAATATAATGATACTTGATGTCGATGTGCTTGCTCTTACCATGAAATACAAGATTCTTGGCTAATGCAATGTCGCGACCCTCTTGAGGTTGTCGGGCTCTCGAAGGCTAATGGGCCGTCCTGTCTGGTCGGACGCGGGCCTCTCCCAAGGCCCATTACCCAAATCGCAACGGAGGTATGCGTGATCAACTTTCAGTGTGGTCTAGTGACATGTGCTAAGTGTGCATGCCATGGAGTCGCCACCAATCATTTTTTTAGAGTGTGATTGGACCACCCAATCGAATAGTTGGGAGTTTCTATTCAATTCTGCGAGAACCAGAGAAATGGTTTCGGGGACTTAGTTACACCAACTGTCAGAGTTGACGCCCTTTCGGTACCTAAGTTGACTGAATTTTCTAGCCTGAGATTCATGCGGATGAGTAAGGTATGAACCCTAAATCTAGAAATTCATGCAGATATGAGTGATTATCCTAGCAATCACAATCAGTAATAAAATGCGCAACTCAAGGAATCTAGATATGCAAATAAATCACATGGCATTCCTAGTAAGGCCCTATTTATCAATCACAGCTCAAGAATGATTTAGCTGTCCTAGCCATTCTACACACGATCTAACCTAAGAAAAGCATTAGGAAGCATCGAAGGAGTTCGAGAGTACTCACATGGGGTTCGCCGTGCCCTGGTTTGGTCTTGGACGAGCTATCGAGCTCATGCCGACCCGATTATATTTGGGGATCCACTCGGCGTTTTACATCATGAAATCATGTGAAACAAAAACGAAAATATTCAGCAAGGGGAATTTATTGTAGATGGTGGTCGATCTAATTGGACGTCAAGACTAAAAAATATGTAGAAATTTACAAATTAAAATACTCGAATGACATTTTTTTGCCAAATTCAACTCTATGCGTCGTGAAGAAACACATGCAATTGAACTTGAATTTTGACTATTTATGAGTTCAAAATGAAAAGGAAATTAAAATAAAAATATTGACTATTTTTCTATATTTTTACGACATCGAACGCTATTTTTCTTCATTTTTCATGTATTTTTCTATTTTTGGAAAATATTAAAAAATATGACAAATTATTTTTTTTTATCAAAAATGGTTCCTTTAGCTTGGTCAAGGCTACCAAAGATGATTTTTTAATTTTTTTAACTTTTTATAGATTTTTTATGAATTTTTAAAAAATAAACTATGAAAGACTGATCAAAAATCAGGTGTCAACAGCTGCCCCTCTTTGAGAGGAATTTCGTCAGAGGTTTCTCTCAAAGACAAGGTGACACCTGTGTTCCGATCGACTCGACTGGGAAAAGAAAAGAAATCATGACATCCAATTTTCATGCCCATCAATGTGTGCTTTTCCTTAAAAAGAGATGTGCTCATTCAATTCCCTGATATGATGTAAGAAAGTTAATGAGTAGATAGACTTCCCTGCCCCTTACCTGTCGAATGCTTGCGGCATTTTCTGTGTCTGATGGGTTCAAGTAGATTCCTAAGGACTTGTCATCGGAGTGTCCTGGGGATGTTAAGCTATGACCTGTATGGTAGGTCAAACCATAATGGGATTCCTAACTGATAGGAACCTAAGGAAGACGCGTCCCACATTTGGGAATTTGCCAAGGGTTTTGATCCGTGTGGTGGACTAAACTAGAAATGGATTGCCTAATGTAAGGCTTATTAGGGAAAACGAATCCTCCTGCGTTCGGGATTCATCAAGGTTTTGATCCGTATGGTGGATCGGACCATTGGGTTGATCCTTCAGGCGGTCTCTACCAGTCCTTTGACCCTTCAGGCGGTTTCTACCATTCATTGACCCTTCATGCGGTTTCTACCATTGGTTGACCCTTCAGGCGGTTTCTACCATACATTGACCCTTCAGGCGGTTTCTACCATTGTTTTGACCCTTCAGGCGGTTTCTACCATTGGTTGACCCTTCAGGCGGTTTCTACCATACATTGACCCTTCAGGCGGTTTCTACCATTGTGTTGACCCTTCAGGCGGTTTCTACCATTGATTGACCCTTCAGGCGGTTTCTACCATTGAGTTGACCCTTCAGGCGGTTTCTACCATTTATGAGATTCCAAATTGATATGAATCAAAGGATGACGTACCCGCTCTTCGGGGCTAGTCGGAGACTCGATCATTCTGTGGATCGGTCTTAGAAAAGATTTGCCTACTAAAAGGCTTCACCTAAGGATGACGCACCCAGTCTTTGGGGCGGCCAAAAGTCCTGCAGAAAGCTTAGACCTGAAAAAATTTTCCTCGCCAAGAAGATATTAGTAATCTTTGGGAAGACAATAATTGTCTAACTGACAAAATTCTACGACTTAAGTTTTAGTCATGAAATGTGCATTTTGATTGCTGGAGGTTATCCAAAACATTCCTACCATATACAGATGTGATCATAAATTCCTTGCACGGAAACTCTAGATCAAACAATTTGAAAATTTCAAAAAGAGTTTGCTCAAAACATCCATTGGAGTATTTCTCATCCAAGAAGGCTCCTCACTGCTCTGTGATAATGATCTTTAATAGGAAAAGTGCTCAATTTCCTACCGACCTGTGCCTGGGTTTCAGGATCATTCGCAACGCATACATTTCGACCGATCAGGAGGTCTTTCACGGGACCGTAGTGTTAGGCTTGGATATCGATTTCCAAGGGGGACTCACTTTTGAGTCAAGGCCGTTGAACGAAATTTTTCACTATCTGCTCCGGGTTTACAAGTCAAGAACCCTGTAAAATGAGAAAGAAATAGTCTTGCTCGTACTTCTTTGAGCTAAGTTATACATTAACCCAAGTGTCTTAGTCAGATAAGACTGCTTCAGGGTTGTAACATTGGAAGGATTGGGGACCGAAAAAGGCTTATTTTTTGCCCAGAAATTGTGAAGGGTTTGGCATTGGTGATCATTGCAAATTTGCCACATGTCCTTCGAAGAACATCTCCATTTCTTGAAGTGTACACTCCTCTTTTAGAGCGCACAAGGATGTTTAAAAGCGTCTCTTGTTACATTAAGAGACCGTCTGTTTGTGTGTTTGCAATTTGAGCACGACATCATTTGGAGAGTAGTCATCTTGATCTGACTCCTTTGCAGGGTCTTTTCATCGTATATCTAGACTTTACTGGGGATATTTTGAATAGACATCAGCCTTGCTTTTTACCAGGCACTTTGCTTTTTCTTGATGTCTAGGGATTTTTCTTTTCCCCCTTTTTTTAATCCCGTGTTTTTCTTTTCTTTTGGAGCTAGGATTTTCGGCAATCATGCTAGATATGCAACTTAAACTTTGGCACGCTTCCATTCCTAGAGTGATGTTGCCTTTGCTTTGGAATATGCAATGATCACCAATAGGTTGATGAAATGAATTTGCTGGCTCAACTTGGTCGTGCAAAGGATAACAGTGTGTAGGATAGAGAAATGAATTATTCTCGTCATCCTATGACACTTGGATTATCATATAAACAACACACAAAGATTTATGTTAGTCCGAGCAAGAAAATTTCAAACCGTTTACTTTCTGATACTGTTGGACTAACCTTCATTTGCCTCAATGTGGGGTGGTTTTTAACAGGGTTGAGAATGAAAATCGTCGTTCAATGGGGTTCTCAATGGGCATCTGTAGTGTTTGGAATGAAGAAATAAATGCCTCTGTCATCTCGATCCATGTAATCGTTGCGAATGACCCTTATATCCATAGGTTAAGGTTTCGCTATCATTTCCAATCTCCTCATCTCTCAAGTGTGTATGGGACGTGTTTGGATTAGGCTCGCTTCTCTTATGAGAAAATACCCTTTTGAACAGTTCAAACGACTCTTGTTGGAAAAATTCATTTCATTTCATCAAGATTTATCCTTCAAAGGGATTTTGTGATGCACCATACATGTGTAATTCATGTTCAGACAATCTCATGTTTTAAAACATGAATGTCAATGAAATAAGAATTCTATGTCTTTTTAGATGTGAGAATCGAATTAATTCTGAAAGTTTTTAATCTCCAATGAATTGGGAAAATGGATACTTACCTGCCCATCGAGGCTGGAGATCCTGGAAATATAAAAGGGATATGTCATCGTATATTCTAAAAATTTACAAAAAATGGAACGATACATCTTACCCTTGGTCATATGCTCCAACGAGTGCACAAGGGTTGTGAAAATCTGCAATGTCTGCCCTGATGGCGAGCTCCTGCCAAGGATAAATATTAAGCATTATTTTGGGTTTCCAAATTCAAAACAAATTGGGACGATACTACTTTACTCTTGATTTGAATTCCATTCTGCATGCCAATGTGCAGATTGTAGAAGCCGGCCCTCAAGCTTGTGGCCATGATTTCTTCGTCTGGTTGGGCAACGAATCCACCTCGAGGATTTACGTCGGAGGAGATTCATTCATCTTTTTGGGCGTGTTTCATGCACTGTTATGTTATTTGAATGCATGGCTTCTTGGGTGCCTCGTCTCTGTTCATCACCTGAGAGGAAAATGAGAGAACATTATCCCCGCATCTGATTGAAAATCATTTAGGAACGATACGTTCTTTTTACCAAATGGGTGGCTCCGCGGCCAAATGCGTTTTACATTGAAAGGATGGATTCCATTACGCTCTGCGGATGATAACTATCGCTTCAAGGACTTGCCCCACGGATTAAACGATGAATTTGATGTCTTCGGCTTCGACATGCTTTCCGGATGTAGGAATGGTTTGCCCCCATTTTCAGTGGAGATGGGTTTTGTCGAGTGGGCAACATCAAAAACTCATCCTTGATTTGGCTTTAGTCGAAGGTTGAAATCCCGACCTTGGATAAGCGAATCATGATTCATCTCCTTCTACTTCGGATTTGTCATTTGCATGCTTCACATTTTACAATACCAACTTCGCCGCTTGATGAAAATGAATCGATGATTTTCGAATTGCCCCAAGTTCTATAGTCATCTGCGTCGAATCTCTTTGAACTTCATCGGCTGATAGACCAACTGATAAAATGATTTTTCAATCCCGAGATCGAACTCCTGACGTTTCGTACCACTTCCATTTCACTGACTACCAGGACATAGCACTATTGGCGTCCCTAACTGGTTCGTTTTTTGTTATAAAATTCTTGAAGCAGTTAGCGACCCCCATCGAGAATGAAACAAGCTCAATTTAGAGTTCATAACGACTAAAGGTCCCTTAGAACGATACAGAGCTGTTGACACCTGATTTTTGATCAGTCTTTCATAGTTTATTTTTAAAAAATTCATAAAAAATCTATAAAAAGTTAAAAAAATTAAAAAATCATCTTTGGTAGCCTTGACCAAGCTAAAGGAACCATTTTTGATAAAAAAATAATTTTTCATATTTTTTAATATTTTTTAATATTTTCCAAAAATAGAAAAATACATGAAAAATGAAGAAAAATAGCGTTCGATGTCGTAAAAATATAGAAAAATAGTCAATATTTTTATTTTAATTTCTTTTACATTTTGAACTCATAAATAGTCAAAATTTAAGTTCAATTGCATGTGTTTCTTCACGACGCATAGAGTTGAATTTGGCAAAAAAATGTCATTCGAGTATTTTAATTTGTAAATTTCTACATCTTTTTTAGTCTTGACGTCCAATTAGATCGACCACCATCTACAATAAATGCCCCTTGCTGAATATTTTCGTTTTTATTTCACATGATTTCATGGTGTAAAACGCCAAGTGGATCCCCAAATATAATCGGGTCGGCATGAGCTCGATAGCTCGTCCAAGACCAAACCAGGGCACGGCGAACCCCATGTGAGTACTCTCGAACTCCTTCGATGCTTTCTAATGCTTTTATTAGGTTAGATCGTGTGTAGAATGACTAGGACAGCTAAATCATTCTTGAGCTGTGATTGATAAATATGACCTTACTAGAAATGCCATGTGATTTATTTGCATATCTAGATTCCTTGAGTTGGGCATTTTATTACTGATTGTGATTGCTAGGATAATCACTCTTATCTACATGAATTTCTAGATTTAGGGTTCATACCTTACTCATCCGCATGAATCTCAGGCTAGAAAATTCAGTCAACTTAGGTACCGAAAGGGCGTCAACTCTGACAGTTGGTGTAACTAAGTCCCCGAAACCATTTCTCTGGTTCTCGCAGAATTGAATAGAAACTCCCAACTATTCGATTGGGTGGTCCAATCATACCCTAAAAAAATGATTGGTGGCGACTCCATGGCATGCACACTTAGCACATGTCACTAGACCACACTGAAAGTCGATCACGCATACCTCCGTTGCGATTTGGGTAATGGGCCTTGGGAGAGGCCCGCGTCCGACCAGACAGGACGGCCCATTAGCCCTCGAGAGCCCGACAACCTCAAGAGGGTCGCGACAGACTGGCGACTCCACTGGGGACTGGTTCTTAACCATTTAGTGGACTTGAGCCGATTAAAAAGTTGATTGATTCTTCTAACCTAATTTTATGCAGATGCTCTCGAAAGTGAGGTGTATATGCTAACGAATGTGTTAGATGTTTTTGTAGACGGGAGAAATAAGGGGTGAAGTGCTTGTTAACTTTGTTTTATGCAGGCAGGAGTTTTGGATGTATGATTGTGTGGATGTTTATATTGAAGCGGTGATTGTTAAATAAAATGCATGTCTTTTACTTTAGCACGACACAATGAATACACACAATTGCGCCTAAAACCCCAGGCGCCCTCTTTAGGAACACAATAGAAGGAATTGAAAATGGAATCTCCGTGAGGAAAAACATGGGGTAATCCACTTTTCAATTCCGCTCACTTCGAACTATGGATTGAGTCCCAATGCAACGATAGTTGTGCAATGGAATCGGCTCTTCCCAGAATTCGAGGTGAGAACCTTGGCTTTAGGTACCAAGCCCTATCTTTTGATTTTTAGGAGTTTTCCCTCACTTGTCTCATGCGTTTGTCTATGGAAGGTTAGTATACCTAACACTGCTAAAAATACAGAGAAGCTTGATTTTCTCTTAAGTTTGGTTGGTAAGACTTTTCTATCCCTCGAACTTGTTACAGCTCTTAATCATTATATTCATTGCATAATTCCGGTGATTGGATTAAATGCCATTTTGAGGATAGATAGGTGTGTTTTCCTCCCAATGTTCTTGATGGAAGATGAAGATGGTGTCATCCCATTACAAGCGCCAAGTGGACAAGAAGAGCCTGCTATGGACATCATTGAGGTATCATCTAATGAAGATGACGATTTGGAATAGGTGATCCTGAAGTCACGTCTCAAAGATCGAAACTGGGGCATCTCTAAGTATTAAGATCACATTCCTTTGTTTTAATTTTCATTTCTAGCCTTCTTGTATAGGATTTATTTTGCTGAGATCCTCTCGATCTGATCCCTTAGATTGATTGTATTAGGGATCTATTTGTGTTTATATACATTCAGATTGAAATTTGTTGTATTTCTATTGACTTGTCATTGGAATGTGATAGTGGCATTTCTTCTAATCACTCGAATACTCCAAAATCAATTTTATAATTCCTTTGGATGAAATTGAAATTGGAAGTCTTATACAACCTTTTGGCCGTATAGGGCAATACAATCCCAATTTCGCCAGAAGGAACTATAAACTTGAATTGGTTCATGCATATTTTGCATCATTGGTAATCCACAATAATTGATCAAGAGTATTCGTGTTTTTCAAATTTAATGAAAAGATAGATATCCAAATTACTCTCGTTCTTAGCAAACGGCTTTAATTTGGATACCGTATCTTCAATTGAATTTAAAACACATCGTAATTGTATACTTTTGAACATTCCATTGATTTTCTTGGAATTGATCAAAGGCGATTATCGTGAATTACATTCCTTTCAATGATATGCTTTACTTTGAGGAATATTGATAAAAGCTTTTGCACAAGGTCAAAACCCTTGTAAAAGCTCTTATCCCTATTAATCACAAGTAAGCATAAAATTGAAAGGATTTATGCTTTATTTTTCAAATTCTTTCTTCTGATTCTGCCTTTTCATTTGAAACAGGTTAAAAACAAGTAGAGAAGAGAAGTCTTTTTGTGGATAATCGTGGTGGGAGGTTCCTTTATCCGATCATAAGCAAGATTAAAAAATCAAGATGTACACGCTCGAATCATAAATGTCAAAGCGCAGCTTGCCTAGGTTGAGAGTGGTCAGGTGTTCGAGAAAGTCAGCCATACAGAAGTTGAGACACACACATTAGAGCTTTCATTCATTTCGCTCAATCGAGGGACCTTAAAAGCAGATCATACAAATCATCGGGGTGGAAACATAAAACCGCAATGAGCCCTAATTAGCATCACAAAGGAACCAAGTTGGCCCTCCATATTATTGATGCTTTGATTATACTCACCACCTCGAGACTCGAGATCTGCAAGCTTAAGAAGAAGGCGTTTACATTCCCCTTTAAGCTCGGCAACCTTGGTCCCGTGATCTTCGGCGGCTATTTCCAGGTCCCGAACTAGTCCTCTCCCATGGGCTATATCCGCGGTAATGCTGTCAAGCCTTTCTTCCTGCCACTCACATTGAAACTTCAACACGACATTACGACGGTCGTGCTCATAGGTGGTCAGGGATAAGGCCAAGCGCTCCACCAAATTTCCCTTCTCGCGAAGCAACATCGAGACTCGCTTGTTGGCGAACTCAACAGCCTTTCTGTGACTATCGGCCACAATGTTGGCCAACACCAAGCAGTTGGACCGATCCTCATAGCGAGCTCGCAAAACGTGAGCCACGGTAGCTTTTCGATGAGCGACACGGTAAGTCTCTAAAAAGTTTATAAAGAGGGTTGGGAAGATTCTATATTCCCTCTCTAAATTAGTGCCCTCGATGGAGGTGGTGTCTATTTCCACGAGCAAAATGCAGATTTCATCTTCAGTTTCTGGGTGATCGGCTATATGAGCATAGCCTCGACCGAGGAGGTTATAGAGTTTTTCCCACTGGGCCAAATTTTCGGCCGAGAAAGCGCGAATAGGAGAGGAGGTCATTTTCGTTGGAGTGAGGGAGAAGAAGATGAGTGTGGTAGAGTGATTAAAATAAGAAAAGGCAATTATGTAAGAGTGTTAATCTTCTCTGCATTAACTCCTCCTTTTATAGCAACTCGAGAATGAAGAAAGGCATAGCAATAATGCTCGTGGAGCCAAGTTAATTGGGTAAAGCAGTGGTGGCTCTTTCGGTGAACCATCAGATCTGTCCCAGTCCGCGATTTCAGGCTTGATAAACCTAAAAAAGTTGTAAAAAGATATGTCGGTGTCACCATATTAAAATTGAGCGGGAGTTAAGCGCAACTATCGAAAAAAGTTGCGAAAGGATTTGGCGGTCCCATCATATTAAAAAACTGAGCAGGAGGCGAGCGTAGTTCCACCTTTTTGAAAATAAGTGGGAGACAGACATGGATATCGAGAAAAGGAAATCGATTTGGTGTCCCTCCACGTTGAAAAGAAGAAAGAAGACGACAAAGCGGGAAATACGAAATCTTGGGAGCAACGCTTGCCTGATGATCTTCATCCATGTTTAAAGAACGTTTCATGGGCATACAGAACCACTCAAAAGAAAATTTAGAGAGACTGAGCATACATGAGAGAGTAGAGAACCCTGAGTGAGCAAAAATTGATCGAACATTTCTCGATCCAACATGTTTGAGGGTTACCATCAGTTGCTAGAGGCGACTGATCCAAAAATCTCAGAAAATGAACTACTGAGAGATCTCGAAGATTCCAGGATGGCGTCTGGTACCAGAACCACAGAACCCAACCCTTTCGGCAACGAAGTTCAGGAGCTCAGCAGCGACGACAACAGCAGCAGCGATGGTCAATCTCGGAAAAGGAAACGTCGCCAGTGCCACACTCAGAATGAAATCCAAGAGCTTGAAGCTTTCTTTAGTGAATGCCCTCTCCCGAACATGAAACAAAGAAATGAATTGGGCCAGAAGCTAGGGATGAAACCTTTGAGGGTCAAGTTTTGGTTTCAAAATAAGCGAGCCAAATTGAGGGCTCAACACAGACGTCAAGAACTTGCGATTCTAAAGGAGGAAAACGAAAAGCTTCGAGCGGAGAACATGAGGTATAAGAAAGCTCCCAGCACTATCGCTTGCCTTAATTGCGGTGGCCCTATCACTCTCGGCGAAATGTTCCTTGATAAGCCTTATATGAGGATTGAAAATGCTCATTCACCACCCCACTCCCTCGAACCATCTTCGATACAATCGGATTTTGTTGGAGATATGCATGAACAAATCAATTCTACGAAGTCAATATCGATGCCTTCTAAAGGATGTGATATGCGTCACCATGATTGGAGTTTCCTTAACGATGAGCTTACTATCACGACCGACCAATCCAAAGCTGATGAATTCCCTCCACAACAATTTCTGGCTCGATCAAATTCTACTGGAAATAGGCCAGAGAGCAATAGCCAAGTTGTCAACACTGTTCCGGGTCGCAAGAAGACGAGGGTCAATTGGTCCCCCGAGCTTCATCTCAAGTTCCTTAGTGCGGTTCAGCAACTAGGGATCAACTCAGCATATCCAACGCGCATACTTGAGATCATGAACATACCAGGACTCACTAAAGATGGAGTCGCGAGTCACCTCAAGAGCTACAGAAGGGCGCTAAGACAGCGCCACACAGCACTGAACCTGAAAGAACTCAACTTGTGCCTAAACACTAGGCATGGCTATAACTACAATGCCCCTGAAGTAAGAAATACCCTGCCGAATTTAGGCACCGACCAAGCTGGTAGCAGCACCATCGACTACTTGGGCGCTAATCAGAATATTCCCCCGAATCATCTCAGCACCCCTCAAGAGTATATGCCACAAGTGCAGCAGGTACGAACTCCTTGGTTTGAGCAGCAACTTTTCGCTAGTGCTCTTCCTATCCCCGATCAACATATTGCGCCTAGTGTTCAAAGATCTGCCCGGCTTGGGCATAAGATTTCGGAAGATCAAGCGGGCGGATGCTTTGAGGATTTTTGTTTCTCCCATTCCCAAATGGAAGGTGCTTTTGATAGTGAACCGATCAATCATCCTCTTATAATCTCGAGCAACGACGAAGGTTCTAGCTCGAAGAATCAGATCGCTCACAACAGAAACAGGAATCCTTCAACGCCAAGCGATGATGGTCAACCCGAATATCAGTTGCTCGAAGAATCAAAAGATTTCCTTGATGAGGAGCTCCATATCTGGATCGATCAGTTTAAAACTGATGGACTTATGAAGTTATGATCCAAAATGACGATTATATGTCTGATTCATGGTGTAGCTGGCTGATCACCGAGAATCCTCAAGGGAACTAGGCACATGTGAATGGATGTATCATTAATCTTTCTGTCATAAAGTCTTCCATGCAAGATAATCTTCCTTAATGCCTAGAGTTAATCTGGGGCAGCGATCAGTACTACCTGCGAGCATCATCATGCTTGAGTACGACAATCCCTTGTTAGATTAGAGTCGAGGCGAATCAATTGAACGCCACGAAGAAAAACATTTAAAGGCTTCACATAGGAAAATGCGAGCAAAAGCCCGAGCGAGCTCAAAGACGGTTAGCTCTGTATCGTTCTAAGGGACCTTTAGTCGTTATGAACTCTAAATTGAGCTTGTTTCATTCTCGATGGGGGTCGCTAACTGCTTCAAGAATTTTATAACAAAAAACGAACCAGTTAGGGACGCCAATAGTGCTTTGTCCTGGTAGTCAGTGAACTGGAAGTGGTACGAAACGTCAGGAGTTCGATCTCAGGATTGAAAAATCATTTTATCAGTTTGTCTATCACCCGATGAAGTTCAAAGAGATTCGACGCAGATGACTATAGAACTTGGGGCAATTCGAAAATCATCGATTCATTTTCATCAAGCGGCGAAGTTGGTATTGTAAAATGTGAAGCACGCAAATGACAAATCCGAAGCAGAAGGAGATGAATCATGATTCGCTTATCCAAGGTCGGGATTTCAACCTTCGACTAAAGCCAAATCTAGGATGAGTTTTTGATCTTGCCCACTCGACAAAACCCATCTCCACTGAAAATGGGGGCAAACCATTCCTACATCTGGAAAGCATGTCGAAGCCGAAGACATCAAATTCATCGTTTGATCCGTGGGGCAAGTCCCCGAAGCGATAGTTATCATCCGCAGAGCGTAATGGAATCCATCCTTTCAATGTAAAACACATTTGGCCGCGGAGCCACCCATTTGGTAAAAAGAACGTATCGTTCCTAAATGATTTTCAATCAGATGCGGGGATAATGTTCTCTCATTTTCCTCTCAGGTGATGAACAGAGATGAGGCACCCAAGAAGCCATGCATTCAAATAACAAAACAGTGCATGAAACATGCCCAAAAAGATGAATGAATCTCCTCCGACGTAAATCCTCGAGGTGGATTCGTTGCCCAACAAGACGAAGAAATCATGGCCACAAGCTTGAGGGCCGGCTTCTACAATCCGCACATTGGCATGCAGAAGGAATTCAAATCAAGAGTAAAGTAGTATCGTCCCAATTTGTTTTGAATTTGGAAACCCAAAATAATGCTTAATATTTATCCTTGGCAGGAGCTCGCCATCAAGGCAGACATGTAAGTTTCATTTTTCTCCAAAAACCAAGAGGTCGAAAGAACTTTAGAACACCCAACAATCTTGTGTTACTATGTGAAGTGCAGATTTTCACAACCCTTGTACACTCGTTGGAGCATATGACCAAGGGTAAGATGTATCGTTCCAATTTTTGTAAAGTTTTAGAATATACAATGACATATCCCTTTTATATCTCCAGGATCTCCAGCCTCGATGGGCAGGTAAGTATCCCTTTTCCCAATTCATTGGAGATTAAAAACTTTCAGAATTAATTTGATTCTCACATCTAAAAAGACATAGAATTCTTACTTCATTGACATTCATGTTTTAAAACATGAGATTGTCTGAACATGAATTACACATGTATGGTGCATCATAAAATCCCTTTGAAGGATAAATCTTGATGAAATGAAATGAATTTTTCCAATAAGAGTCGTTTGAACTGTTCAAAAGGGTATTTTCTCATAAGAGAAGCGAGCCTAATCCAAACACGTCCCATACACACTTGAGAGATGAGGAGATTGGAAATGATAGCGAAACCTTAACCTATGGATATAAGGGTCATTCGCAACGATTACATGGATCGAGATGACAGAGGCATTTATTTCTTCATTCCAAACACTACAGATGCCCATTGAGAACCCCATTGAACGGCGATTTTCATTCTCAACCCTGTCAAGAACCACCCCACATTGGGGCAAATGAAGGTTAGTCCAACAGTATCAGAAAGTAAACGGTTAGAAATTTTCTTGCTCGGACTAACATAAATCTTTGTGTGTTGTTTATATGATAATCCAAGTGTCATAGGATGACGAGAATGATTCATTTCTCTATCCTACACACTGTTATCCTTTGCACAACCAAGTTGAGCCAGCAAATTCATTTCATCAACCTATTGGTGATCATTGCATATTCCAAAGCAAAGGCAACATCACTCTAGGAATGGAAGCGTGCCAAAGTTTAAGTTGCATATCTAGCATGATTGCCGAAAATCCTAGCTCCAAAAGAAAAGAAAAACACGGGATTAAAAAAAGGGGGAAAAGAAAAATCCCTAGACATCAAGAAAAAGCAAAGTGCCTGGTAAAAAGCAAGGCTGATGTCTATTCAAAATATCCCCAGTAAAGTCTAGAGAGACGATGAAAAGACCCTGCAAAGGAGTTAGATCAAGATGACTACTCTCCAAATGTTGTCGTGCTCAAATTGCAAACACACAAACAGACGGTCTCTTAATGTAACAAGAGACGCTTTTAAACATCCTTGTGCGCTCTAAAAGAGGAGTGTACACTTCAAGAAATGGAGATGTTCTTCGAAGGACATGTGGCAAATTTGCAATGATCACCAATGTCAAACCCTTCACAATTTCTGGGCAAAAAATAAGCCTTTTTCGGTCCCCAATCCTTCCAATGTTACAACCCTGAAGTAGTCTTATCTGACTAAGACACTTGGGTTAATGTATAACTTAGCTCAAAGAAGTACGAGCAAGACTATTTCTTTCTCATTTTGCAGGGTTCTTGACTTGTAAACCCGGAGCAGATAGTGAAAAATTTCGTTCAACGGCCTTAACTCAAAAGTGAGCCCCCCTTGGAAACCGATATCCAAGCCTAACACTACGGTCCCGTGAAAGACCTCCTGATCGGTCGAAATGTATGCGTTGCGAATGATCCTGAAACCCAGGCACAGGTCGGTAGGAAATTGAGCACTTTCCCTATTAAAGATCATTATCACAGAGCAGTGAGGAGCCTTCTTGGGTGAGAAATACTCCAATGGATGTTTTGAGCAAACTCTTTTTGAAATTTTCAAATTGTTTGATCTAGAGTTTCCGTGCAAGGAATTTATGATCACATCTGTATATGGCAGGAATGTTTTGGATAACCTCCAACAATCAAAATGCACATTTCATGACTAAAACTTAAGTCGTAGAATTTTGTCAGTTAGACAATTATTGTCTTCCCAAAGATTACTAATATCTTCTTGGCGAGGAAACTTTTTTCAGGTCTAAGCTTTCTACAGGACTTTTGGCCACCCCAAAGACTGGGTGCGTCATCCTTAGGTGAAGCCTTTTAGTAGGCAAATCTTTTCTAAGACCGATCCACAGAATGATCGAGTCTCCGACTAGCCCCGAAGAGCGGGTACGTCATCCTTTGATTCATATCAATTTGGAATCTCATAAATGGTAGAAACCGCCTGAAGGGTCAACTCAATGGTAGAAACCGCCTGAAGGGTCAATCAATGGTAGAAACCGCCTGAAGGGTCAATGTATGGTAGAAACCGCCTGAAGGGTCAAAACAATGGTAGAAACCGCCTGAAGGGTCAATGTATGGTAGAAACCGCCTGAAGGGTCAACCAATGGTAGAAACCGCCTGAAGGGTCAACTCAATGGTAGAAACCGCCTGAAGGGTCAATCAATGGTAGAAACCGCCTGAAGGGTCAACACAATGGTAGAAACCGCCTGAAGGGTCAATGTATGGTAGAAACCGCCTGAAGGGTCAACCAATGGTAGAAACCGCCTGAAGGGTCAAAACAATGGTAGAAACCGCCTGAAGGGTCAATGTATGGTAGAAACCGCCTGAAGGGTCAACCAATGGTAGAAACCGCCTGAAGGGTCAACTCAATGGTAGAAACCGCATGAAGGGTCAATGAATGGTAGAAACCGCCTGAAGGGTCAAAGGACTGGTAGAGACCGCCTGAAGGATCAACCCAATGGTCCGATCCACCATACGGATCAAAACCTTGATGAATCCCGAACGCGGGAGGAGTCGTTTTCCCTAATAAGCCTTACATTAGGCAAGCCATTTCTAGTTTAGTCCACCACACGGATCAAAACCCTTGGCAAATTCCCAAATGTGGGATGCGTCTTCCTTAGGTTCCTATCAGTTAGGAATCCCATTATGGTTTGACCTACCATACAGGTCAGAGCTTAACATCCCCAGGACACTCCGATGACAAGTCCTTAGGAATCTACTTGAACCCATCAGACACAGCAAATGCCGCAAGCATTAGGCAGGTAAGGGGCAGGGAAATCTATCTACTCCTTAACTTTCTTACATCATATCAGGGAATTGAATGAGCACATCTCTTTTTAAGGAAAAGCACACATTGATGGGCATGAAAATTGGATGTCATGATTTCTTTTCTTTTCCCAGTCGAGTTGATCGGAACACAGGTGTCACATTGTCTTTGAGAGAAACCTCTGACGAAATTCCTCTCAAAGAGGGGCAGCTGTTGACACCTGATTTTTGATCAGTCTTTCATAGTTTATTTTTAAAAAATTCATAAAAAATCTATAAAAAGTTAAAAAAATTAAAAAATCATCTTTGGTAGCCTTGACCAAGCTAAAGGAACCATTTTTGATAAAAAAAAATAATTTTTCATATTTTTTAATATTTTTTAATATTTTCCAAAAATAGAAAAATACATGAAAAATGAAGAAAAATAGCGTTCGATGTCGTAAAAATATAGAAAAATAGTCAATATTTTTATTTTAATTTCTTTTACATTTTGAACTCATAAATAGTCAAAATTTAAGTTCAATTGCATGTGTTTCTTCACGACGCATAGAGTTGAATTTGGCAAAAAAATGTCATTCGAGTATTTTAATTTGTAAATTTCTACATCTTTTTTAGTCTTGACGTCCAATTAGATCGACCACCATCTACAATAAATGCCCCTTGCTGAATATTTTCGTTTTTATTTCACATGATTTCATGGTGTAAAACGCCAAGTGGATCCCCAAATATAATCGGGTCGGCATGAGCTCGATAGCTCGTCCAAGACCAAACCAGGGCACGGCGAACCCCATGTGAGTACTCTCGAACTCCTTCGATGCTTTCTAATGCTTTTATTAGGTTAGATCGTGTGTAGAATGACTAGGACAGCTAAATCATTCTTGAGCTGTGATTGATAAATATGACCTTACTAGAAATGCCATGTGATTTATTTGCATATCTAGATTCCTTGAGTTGGGCATTTTATTACTGATTGTGATTGCTAGGATAATCACTCTTATCTACATGAATTTCTAGATTTAGGGTTCATACCTTACTCATCCGCATGAATCTCAGGCTAGAAAATTCAGTCAACTTAGGTACCGAAAGGGCGTCAACTCTGACAGTTGGTGTAACTAAGTCCCCGAAACCATTTCTCTGGTTCTCGCAGAATTGAATAGAAACTCCCAACTATTCGATTGGGTGGTCCAATCATACCCTAAAAAAATGATTGGTGGCGACTCCATGGCATGCACACTTAGCACATGTCACTAGACCACACTGAAAGTCGATCACGCATACCTCCGTTGCGATTTGGGTAATGGGCCTTGGGAGAGGCCCGCGTCCGACCAGACAGGACGGCCCATTAGCCCTCGAGAGCCCGACAACCTCAAGAGGGTCGCGACAAGAGCTAACCGTCTTTGAGCTCGCTCGGGCTTTTGCTCGCATTTTCCTATGTGAAGCCTTTAAATGTTTTTCTTCGTGGCGTTCAATTGATTCGCCTCGACTCTAATCTAACAAGGGATTGTCGCACTCAAGCATGATGATGCTCGCAGGTAGTACTGATCGCTGCCCTAGATTAACTCTAGGCATTAAGGAAGATTATCTTGCATGGAAGACTTTATGACAGAAAGATTAATGATACATCCAGTCACATGTGCCTAGTTCCTTTGAGGATTCTCGGTGATCAGCCAGTTACACCATGAATCAGACATATAATCGTCATTTTGGATCATAACTTCATAAGTCCATCAGTTTTAAACTGATCGATCCAGATATGGAGCTCCTCATCAAGGAAATCTTTTGATTCTTCGAGCAACTGATATTCGGGTTGACCATCATCGCTTGGCGTTGAAGGATTCCTGTTTCTGTTGTGAGCGATCTGATTCTTCGAGCTAGAACCTTCGTCGTTGCTCGAGATTATAAGAGGATGATTGATCGGTTCACTATCAAAAGCACCTTCCATTTGGGAATGGAAGAAATAAAAATCCTCAGAGCATCCGCCCGCTTGATCTTCCGAAATCATATGCCCAAGCCGGGCAGATCTTTGAACACTAGGCGCAATATGTTGATCGGGGATAGGAAGAGCACTAGCGAAAAGTTGCTGCTCAAACCAAGGAGTTCGTACCTGCTGCACTTGTGGCATATACTCTTGAGGGGTGCTGAGATGATTCGGGGGAATATTCTGATTAGCGCCCAAGTAGTCAATGGTGCTGCTACCAGCTTGGTCGGTGCCTAGATTCGGCATGGTATTTCTTACTTCAGGGGCATTGTAGTTATAGCCATGCCTAGTGTTTAGGCACAAGTTGAGTTCTTTCAGGTTCAGTGCTGTGTGGCGCTGTCTTAGCGCCCTTCTGTAGCTCTTGAGGTGACTCGCGACTCCATCTTTAGTGAGTCCTGGTATGTTCATGATCTCAAGTATGCGCGTTGGATATGCTGAGTTGATCCCTAGTTGCTGAACCGCACTAAGGAACTTGAGATGAAGCTCAGGGGACCAATTGACCCTCGTCTTCTTGCGACCCGGAACAGTGTTGACAACTTGGCTATTGCTCTCTGGCCTATTTCCAGTAGGATTTGATCGAGCCGGAAATTGTTGTGGAGGGAATTCATCAGCTTTGGATTGGTCGGTCGTGATAGTAAGCTCATCGTTAAGGAAACTCCAATCATGGTGACGCATATCACATCCTTTAGAAGGCATCGGTATTGACTTCGTAGAATTGATTTGTTCATGCATATCTCCAACAAAATCCGATTGTATCGAAGATGGTTCGAGGGAGTGGGGTGGTGAATGAGCATTTTCAATCCTCATATAAGGCTTATCAAGGAACATTTCGCCGAGAGTGATAGGGCCACCGCAATTAAGGCAAGCGATAGTGCTGGGAGCTTTCTTATACCTCATGTTCTCCGCTCGAAGCTTTTCGTTTTCCTCCTTTAGAATCGCAAGTTCTTGACGTCTGTGTTGAGCCCTCAATTTGGCTCGCTTATTTTGAAACCAAAACTTGACCCTCAAAGGTTTCATCCCTAGCTTCTGGCCCAATTCATTTCTTTGTTTCATGTTCGGGAGAGGGCATTCACTAAAGAAAGCTTCAAGCTCTTGGATTTCATTCTGAGTGTGGCACTGGTGACGTTTCCTTTTCCGGGATTGACCATCGCTGCTACTGTTGTCGTCGCTGCTGAGATCCTGAACTTCGTTGCCGAAAAGGCTGGGTTCTGTGGTTCTGGTACCAGACGCCATCCTAGAATCTTCGAGATCTCTCAGTAGTTCATTTTCTGAGATTTTTGGATCAGTCGCCTCTAGCAACTGATGGTAACCCTCAAACATGTTGGATCGAAAAATGTTCGATCAATTTTTGCTCACTCAGGGTTCTCTACTCTCTCATGTATGCTCACTCTCTCTAAATTTTCTTTTGAGTGGTTCTGTATGCCCATGAAACGTTCTTTAAACATGGATGAAGATCATCAGGCAAGCGTTGCTCCCAAGATTTCGTATTTCCCGCTTTGTCGTCTTCTTTCTTCTTTTCAACGTGGAGGGACACCAAATCGATTTCCTTTTCTCGATATCCATGTCTGTCTCCCACTTATTTTCAAAAAGGTGGAACTACGCTCGCCTCCCGCTCAGTTTTTTAATATGATGGGACCGCCAAATCCTTTCGCAACTTTTTTCGATAGTTGCGCTTAACTCCCGTTCAATTTTAATATGGTGACACCGACATATCTTTTTACAACTTTTTTAGGTTTATCAAGCCTGAAATCGCGGACTGGGATAGATCTGATGGTTCACCGAAAGAGCCACCATTGCTTTACCCAATTAACTTGGCTCCACGAGCATTATTGCTATGCCTTTCTTCATTCTCGAGTTGCTATAAAAGGAGGAGTTAATGCAGAGAAGATTAACACTCTTACATAATTGCCTTTTCGTATTTTAATCACTCTACCACACTCATCTTCTTCTCCCTCACTCCAACGAAAATGACCTCCTCTCCTATTCGCGCTTTCTCGGCCGAAATTTTGGCCCAGTGGGAAAAACTCTATAACCTCTTCGGTCGAGGCTATGCTCATATAGCCGATCACCCAGAAACTGAAGATGAAATCCGTATTTTGCTCGTGGAAATAGACACCACCTCCATCGAGGGCACTAATTTAGAGAGGGAATATAGAATCTTCCCAACCCTCTTTATAAACTTTTTAGAGACTTACCGTGTCGCTCATCGAAAAGCTACCGTGGCTCACGTTTTGCGAGCTCGCTATGAGGATCGGTCCAACTGCTTGGTGTTGGCCAACCTTGTGGCCGATAGTCACAGAAAGGCTGTTGAGTTCGCCAACAAGCGAGTATCGATGTTGCTTCGCGAGAGGGGAAATTTGGTGGAGCGCTTGGCCTTATCCTTGACCACCTATGAGCACGACCGTCGTAATGTCGTGTTGAAGTTTCAATGTGAGTGGCAGGAAGAAAGGCTTGACAGCATTACCGCGGATATAGCCCATGGGAGAGGACTAGTTCGGGACCTGGAAATAGCCGCCGAAGATCACGGGACCAAGGTTGCCGATCTTAAAGGGGAATGTAAACGCCTTCTTCTTAAGCTTGCAGAACTCGAGTCTCGAGGTGGTGAGTATAAGCAAAGCATCAATAATATGGAGGGCCAACTAGGTTCCTTTGTGATGCTAATTAGGGCTCATTTCGGTTTTATGTTTCCACCCCGATGATTTGTATGATCTGCTTTTAAGGTCCCTCGATTGAGCGAAATGAATGAAAGCTCTAATGTGTGTGTCTCAACTTCTGTATGGCTGACTTTCTCGAACACCTGACCACTCTCAACCTAGGCAAGCTGCGCTTTGACATTGATGATTCGAGCGTGTACATCTTGATTTTTTAATCTTGCTTATGATCGGATAAAGGAACCTCCCACCGCGATTATCCACAAAAAGACTTATCTTCTCTACTTGTTTTTAACCTGTTTCAAATGAAAAGACAGAATCAGAAGAAAGAATTTGAAAAATAAAGCATAAATCCTTTCAATTTTATGCTTACTTGTGATTAATAGGGATAAGAGCTTTTACAAGGGTTTTGGCCTTGTGCAAAAGCTTTTATCAATATTCCTCAAAGGAAAGCATATCATTGAAAGGAATGTAATTCACGATAATCGCCTTTGATCAATTCCAAGAAAATCAATGGAATGTTCAAAAGTACACAATTACGATGTGTTTTAAATTCAATTGAAGATACGGTATCCAAATTAAAGCTGTTTGCTAAGAACGAGAGTAATTTGGATATCTATCTTTTCATTAAATTTGAAAAACACGAATACTCTTGATCAATTATTGTGGATTACCAATTATGCAAAACATGCATGAACCAATTCAAGTTTATAGTTCCTTCTGGCGAAATTGGGATTGTATTCCTCTATACGGCCAAAAGGTTGTATAAGACTTCCAATTTCAATTTCATCCAAAGGAATTATAAAATTGATTTTGGAGTATTCGAGTGATTAGAAGAAATGCCACTATCACATTCCAATGACAAGTCAATAGAAATACAACAAATTTCAATCTGAATGTATATAAACACAAATAGATCCCTAATACAATCAATCTAAGGGATCAGATAGAGAGGATCTCAGCAAAATAAATCCTATACAAGAAGGCTAGAAATGAAAAATAAAACAAAGGAATGTGATCTTAATACTTAGGCTCTTCTTGTCCACTTGGCGCTCGTAATGGGATGACACCATCTTCATCTTCCATCAAGAACATTGGGAGGAAAACACACATATCTATCCTCAAAATGGCATTTAATCCAATCACCGGAATTATGCAATGAATATAATGATTAAGAGCTGTAACAAGTTCGAGGGATAGAAAAGTTTTACCAACCAAACTTAAGAGAAAATCAAGCTTCTCTGTATTTTTTGCAGTGTTAGGTATACTAACCTTCCATAGACAAACGCATGAGACAAGTGAGGGAAAACTCCTAAAAATCAAAAGATAGGGCTTGGTACCTAAAGCCAAGGTTCTCACCTCGAATTCTGGGAAGAGCCGATTCCATTGCACAATTATCGTTGCATTGGGACTCAATCCATAGTTCGAAGTGAGCGGAATTGAAAAGTGGATTACCCCATGTTTTTCCTCACGGAGATTCCATTTTCAATTCCTTCTATTGTGTTCCTAAAGAGGGCGCCTGGGGTTTTAGGCGCAATTGTGTGTATTCATTGTGTCGTGCTAAAGCAATAGACATGCATTTTATTTAACAATCACCGCTTCAATATAAACATCCACACAATCATACATCCAAAACTCCTGCCTGCATAAAACAAAGTTAACAAGCACTTCACCCCTTATTTCTCCCGTCTACAAAAACATCTAACACATTCGTTAGCATATACACCTCACTTTCGAGAGCATCTGCATAAAATTAGGTTAGAAGAATCAATCAACTTTTTAATCGGCTCAAGTCCACTAAATGGTTAAGAACCAGTCCCCAGTGGAGTCGCCAGTCTGTCGCGACCCTCTTGAGGTTGTCGGGCTCTCGAAGGCTAATGGGCCGTCCTGTCTGGTCGGACGCGGGCCTCTCCCAAGGCCCATTACCCAAATCGCAACGGAGGTATGCGTGATCAACTTTCAGTGTGGTCTAGTGACATGTGCTAAGTGTGCATGCCATGGAGTCGCCACCAATCATTTTTTTAGAGTGTGATTGGACCACCCAATCGAATAGTTGGGAGTTTCTATTCAATTCTGCGAGAACCAGAGAAATGGTTTCGGGGACTTAGTTACACCAACTGTCAGAGTTGACGCCCTTTCGGTACCTAAGTTGACTGAATTTTCTAGCCTGAGATTCATGCGGATGAGTAAGGTATGAACCCTAAATCTAGAAATTCATGCAGATATGAGTGATTATCCTAGCAATCACAATCAGTAATAAAATGCGCAACTCAAGGAATCTAGATATGCAAATAAATCACATGGCATTCCTAGTAAGGCCCTATTTATCAATCACAGCTCAAGAATGATTTAGCTGTCCTAGCCATTCTACACAAGATCTAACCTAAGAAAAGCATTACGAAGCATCGAAGGAGTTCGAGAGTACTCACATGGGGTTCGCCGTGCCCTGGTTTGGTCTTGGACGAGCTATCGAGCTCATGCCGACCCGATTATATTTGGGGATCCACTCGGCGTTTTACATCATGAAATCATGTGAAACAAAAACGAAAATATTCAGCAAGGGGAATTTATTGTAGATGGTGGTCGATCTAATTGGACGTCAAGACTAAAAAATATGTAGAAATTTACAAATTAAAATACTCGAATGACATTTTTTTGCCAAATTCAACTCTATGCGTCGTGAAGAAACACATGCAATTGAACTTGAATTTTGACTATTTATGAGTTCAAAATGAAAAGGAAATTAAAATAAAAATATTGACTATTTTTCTATATTTTTACGACATCGAACGCTATTTTTCTTCATTTTTCATGTATTTTTCTATTTTTGGAAAATATTAAAAAATATGACAAATTATTTTTTTTATCAAAAATGGTTCCTTTAGCTTGGTCAAGGCTACCAAAGATGATTTTTTAATTTTTTTAACTTTTTATAGATTTTTTATGAATTTTTAAAAAATAAACTATGAAAGACTGATCAAAAATCAGGTGTCAACATGCAATAGCCGACTTATTGTCACACATCATTTTAATAGGACCCATTTGTTCATGCATCAATTCATGCAGCATCCTACGAAGCCATATCGCCTGACAAGCCGCTGAAGCTAATGCCATGTATTCTGCTTCAGCTGTCGAGAGAGCAATAACTTGTTGCTTTTTGGAAGACCAAGAGAATACTCCTGATCCAAGAAAGAAAGCATACCCCGACGTACTTTTTCGAGTCTCGGTATCACCTGCCCAATCACTGTCTGTGTACCCCACTAGACCAAAGTTGTCAGTATAAGAATATAAAATTCCATGATCACGAGTTCCACTGACATACCGTAAAATTCTCTTTGCTGCTTGCAAATGTGACTGGTAGGGTTTTTCCATGAACCTGCTAATAATACCCACTCCATAGGTAATATCTGGTCTTGTAGAAACCAAATATCTCAAGCTGCCAACAATGCCTTTAAAATAAGTGGGATTTACCAGCTCACCGGTTCCTTCTTTCTTCAGCTCCAATCGTTCTACTACGGGAGTTCGGATTGGCTTCAGCGATTCCATTTTAAATCGCTTCAAAATATCATTAGCATATTTCTGCTGAGAAATAAATATGCCATCATCTGTTTGCTTCACTTCAAGACCAAGAAAATAGGACATCAGTCCCAAATCAGTCATCTCAAACTGGCTAGTCATAGCCTCCCTGAATTCAGCAAACATTTTTTCACAGCTCCTTGTAAATATCAAGTCATCAACATAAATGCACACAATTAAGATGTCACCGTTAGCATTTGACTTGATATACAGTGTATGCTCATAAGGGCACTTTTGAAAATCATGCTCCAACAGGTATGTGTCGATACGTGTGTACCAAGCACGTGGTGCCTGTTTTAATCCATACAGAGCCTTCTTCAGTCTGTAAAACTGATTTTCATGCCATTTCTTCTCATTATCCTGTGGTTGCTCCACATATACTTCCTCTTCAAGGACACCATTGAGAAATGCTGATTTCACATCCATTTGATGGATTCTCCAATGGTTTTGAGCTGCAAGTGCTAATACCATACGAATGGTATCCATCCGGGCAACTGGTGCAAATACTTCAAAATAATCAATACTTGGCTTTTGCTTGTAGCCCTTTACAACCAGTCTAGCCTTGTAACGGTCCACCTGACCGTCGGGTTTGTACTTTGTCTTGTACACCCACTTGACACCAATAGGCTTCTTACCGGGTGATAAAGAAGTCAACACCCATGTGTCGTTTTTCTCAATGGAGTGAATTTCTTCATCCATTGCTTCAATCCACTTTTCATCTACAGTTGCTTCATCATAGGTTACAGGGTCACAATCAGCAAATAAACAAAAGTTTACCAGTGTTTCATCAGGGATTTCGCTATCACTGTTTCTATTTCTTGTGACCACATAATCTCTGAATTTTGCTGGCGTCTCCTTCAGTCGTTGTGAACGACGTAGTTGTGGTTCTGAAACTGCTGTTGGTGAAGATGTACCTCCAGTTGAAGATGATGAGGAAGATGGATCACTCGTTGAAGATAATGGAGGTGTTTCTGTCTCACCCGCCAGTGGTTCATCTTCGATGGTGATGTTTTTCTGGTCACCCTTCTGATTCCAGTCCCAGGCTTCATCTTCTAAAAACTGGACATCCCTGCCGATAATGACTTTCTCAGTGATCGGGTTATACAGCTTATAACCTTTAGTTGTATCACTGTAGCCGATGAAGATGCACTTCTCGCTTTTGTCATCCAGCTTTTTTCTTCGCTCGTCTGGTATATGGGGATATGCCACGCACCCAAATACTCGTAGGAACGAAACATCTGGTTTGTTTCTACTCCAAGCTTCTTCTGGAGTTCTTCCAAGAACACTCACTGTTGGACACCTGTTTAGTACAAATACAACACAAGCAACAGCTTCTGCCCAAAATTTCTTGGCAAATCTTTAGCTTTCAGCATACTTCTTGCCATTTCAAAAATTGTCCTATTTTTTCTTTCTGCTATACCGTTTTGCTGAGGAGTATAGTTGGCAGTCAACTGACGTTTGATTCCATGAATTTTACAATATTTGTGAAATTCATTTGAGGTAAATTCTCCACCTCTATCCGATCTCAACGCCTTCAATTTAAAGCCACTTTATTTTTCAACATAGACTTTAAATTCTTTAAACTTGCCAAAAGCTTCAGATTTTTCCCTCAAGAAGTGTACCCATATTTTTCTACTAAAATCGTCGACAAAAATTAGCATGTACCTTTTTTGTCCAAACGATTCCACCTCAACAGGGCCACATATGTCGGTATGTACCAACTCCAGCGGTTGGTTTGCTCTTCTGGCTTTTCCAACTGGAAAAGAGTCTCGGTGCTGCTTTCCAACGAGACATCCTTCGCAAGGACGCCCTGGATCGTTAATCAACGGCATGCCAGTCACCATCCTTTTCTGGACTAATTGCTTCATTCCACGAAAATTTAGATGCCCAAATCGAAGATGCCACAGCCAGCTGCTGTCTTTCGTCATTGCTTGAAAACTCAAGAGATTCTTCGTCGGAAGAGTCAAGGGAAACATCCGGTTCTTCGTCATCTGTACCGTCGTGATCAACTTGTTGTTTACACCTCTGATGGTGCAAACTCCATTTTCAATGTGAACTTTGTGGCCTCTTTCGGAAAGTTGCCCAACACTTAGCAAATTCCAAAAAAGTCCTGGCACAAAGTAAACATCTGCAATAGCAACATTAGTACCGTCTTTGGATTTGATATTAATGTTACCTTTGCCCATCACGTGAATTTTTTATTTATTCCCGAAGTTGACTTCACCACGGCTTGTCTCATCCAGCTGTGAGAATAACTCCTTTCTTCCGGTCATATGGTTGCTACACCCAGTATCTAGATACCATGTATTAGTATCCACGATAGTTGAATCATCCTTCGCACATGCTAGTACCATGTATTCTTCAGCATCTGTGGCATGTGCATGTTCCGCCGGCACGTACGTTGCCTTTGCATGGCACTCGGATTTGTAGTGTCCGAATTTATTACACTTAAAACACTTGACTTTTGATTTGTCAGGTGTTCTAAATTTTCTGGTGAAATTTGAATTCTCACCTCTACCTCGGGCTCCTCCACGACCTCGACCGCCTTGATAGCCTCCTCGGTTTGGTTGAGCGACCCGGATTTGCAATGCTTGCTCGGGAACGGAACCCGTAGACTTCTGGTTCATTCTTTGCTCATGGGAGCATAATGAACCCATCAATCGCTCCAACGTGAGAGTTGATACGTCTTGTCCTTCCTCGATCGCTGCGACGACGTAGTCAAATCTTTCGGTCAACGACCTCAAGATTTTTTCTACAACACGAACATCTTGAAGTTCTTCACCATTAACCCTTAATTGGTTAACAATGGCCTGCACACGATCAAAATATACCGAGATTGATTCCGAGTCGTTCATGCGTAAAGACTCGAAATCACCTCGAAGAGTCTGAAGCCGCACCCGCCGGACACGATCATCGCCTTTGTAGGATTTCTGCAAGATATCCCTGGCAACTTTCGCGGTCTCGGCACTCGATATTTTTTCAAATATCGTTTCCTCCACGGCTTGAAAAATCGCATATAATGCTTTCTGATCTTTCTTCCGGGACTCCACCAGAGATTCTTTCTCCTCCTTTCTCAAAGCCTCGAATGCTTCGGCATCGGCTACTTCGTTGTAGCCACTTTCAACTAGATTCCACAAATCTTGCGATTTGAACAGAACCTTCATCTGGACAGCCCAGTTGTTGAAATTCTTTCCGTTCAACTTTGGAAGCTGCATTTGAACGGAACTAGTAGATGCCATTCTGGCTCTGATACCAAATGTTGGAACCGTAAACACAATACGGGTGACCTTTCGAAAATAAGAGCGAGGCACGAAATGGATGGAGAAGAATCTGTATATTGGAGAACTTGATTTTGGCTTCTCACACTCTTGCATTTTTACAATACAACACTCAAGTATTTATAGTAAAACTTCTAACACACTTATGAAGACAACAATCAAACTTGCTTCTCCTAGGACAACAATTAATTCTTGCTAAAACCAAGACAACAATTAATTTTATTATTATTTTAATACTTTTCAGGGGCTTTCTTTCCCCTGCCATAAAGTCTAATCTTGCAATATTTTTAGGAAATTCGGGTCTGCTAAAGAGATGATACCAAAGAAAGACCTGAATGAATTTGGAAAAGGACCTGCGCAATCTTTCATAAGTATCGACAAAGAAATCTTCCTATCCGTGCCGTTCAAAACACTATCTTCCCTCATCAAGGGCTGGTCTCTTGATTACTATTTTGATCTGGTGGTCCAACACAAAGAACGAATAACTTCCGGAGAGTCTGATTTTACTTGTCATGCTTTCTATTCACAAAGCAATCGTATCCACAGTTGCATACAATTAGATCGAGCTATGCACCAAAACAAACTAGTAATGACTATAAGGACAATATTCAGCAATATATTTAAACATCCGTTAGGCTCCACTGGTACCTCTGTTCGCTCATTGCAGCTTCATGCAACTGACGGAACCCAACAAGCATGACTTGGCTAAACTCGCTCGGAACAACACGAACATCTCATATGACAAAGGCCAGTCAATTTTCCTCGTGATCAAGAGAAATACATCAATGTATTCGTACTGCATTCTAGTTATTAGTGCGAGTATAATTTGACTTGGTTGTGTACTCTGCGGCCAACGGCACACTGGACAATGACTTGTCATCAAGCAGTCTCTTACAAGAATCGTACTCTTCCAGAATCCTAGAACAGCAGATTGTGCGAAGCATTTTCTTTCACTTCAAAGATAACAAATGATGAATGCAGAACCGCAGTGGCGATAGCGAGGAGAGATCTTTATGGTGAGCTACTAACCCTAATGTAAAAGAAACCATGCAACTGCTAAAAGAGAGAGTGATCAGCTGCGCACAACAATTGCTTTGGCCAGTAAAAGGAGTTCCTTTGAAGAGAACCTTCGATTTGCTGTATGTGTCTCGTTCCCGAAAGTTGTAAGTATCACTCAAGTGGCAAGCTTTGTGCGTGAGTCTTTGTTTACTCAAATCATAATGACAGATAGTTGAACGAAAGCAGAGGAACGACGAGGATCGACTAGGTCATCAAGCAAAAAGGGTGCAAAGAACTCTAGTTTTTGAACTGTGCTATATCTTTTAACTTGGTCATGTGACTCTAATTCAGTACATTGGCGGAAAAAAATGAGCACACACATTCCAAATCTCCTCTCCTTCATGTCCGCCAAGGCTCCAAGAGGTTGCGTCGCGCAACTAGCCCGACTATGAAAGACGTGTACATTCATCTTGTCTAGCAAATTATTCCAAAATTGCACTAACAAATAAGAAGAAAATACATTACAAGCAAGCCTTCACAAATGAATTCTAGTCCCGACATTTCAAGCTGGCCACATCTTTGTCCTTGATCTGTATTGCACGCTGTTTAGGAAACAGCTTCTACAAAACCTCACTGTCCACGAGATTTGATGGACATTACCAGCGACCCTTGCCAAGCACTAGGCGTGGGCCAACAAGCCTCGCTGGCCGTGAGCGAAGGCCACGGCCCTCACTGGATTTGGTGGCCCTCAACTGTGGCCGGCGGGAGGAAATAGGAAAAAAGAAAAAGAATAAAAGAAGCAAGGAAAAAGAATTCCAAAAATCATTCAGAAGGATAAAATTCATAAATTGTCAAAATGTTTAGGGCTAAATTGACACAATCGAAATATTTATAACTAACTTGATCGTGTTACAGATTAGGACTTTCTATACAGATTAAGACTTTCTAGAAAATTCCCCCATTTATTCCTCATAGTTAGTCTTGTCTAGATGATTCAATTTCAAGTCCTCTGATTTTTTCTATGAATTGGTCTTCGACTCTTTGTCAACCAGAGTGACGACCGGCAATAGATGGTCATGACGATAAATGAAACATAAGCTGTAAATTTTGAATGTCCGATTCAACACGGATCACCAAATACCAAGGAAAACAGCAAATTTTCTGGTCCAATGTAATATAGAGGCGGACCGAACGTGATCTTGATGAGATGACCAGAAGCTTGCGACTTGGTCATTATGAATCAGAAATTAGATAGATCCAGAGGATTATAACATAGACTAAGCTAGAGCTAGTCCTGATTAAAAAGATGGAATTACCCACGTTTTCGATTTTGCTTGAAATTTCTGGCCCTGGAAAGTAAGGGTAAGTATGGTAACATTTCTGTTTGCGGGAACAATTTCTTTTTAGAATTAGTTTTTTTCTACTTTTATTCCCTAAATGATTTTTTGAGCAGACGAACATGTTTGGTAAATGTACATAATTTCTATTTCCGGAATAAAAAAAGAAATGTGTTTGGCTAAAAAAAAATACCGATAGTGGTGCTCAAGCGGCAGAGAGCGGTGGGGACGGGCGACCGGCGGCGATGGTGAGCAGCGGTGGCAACCCGCGACTGACAGCAGACTTGTGATATTAAAGACGAGCATTAAACTATACTAAGCTTGTTTTTTCTAAAATGACATGATTTCTCTTTTTATTTCCGGAAACAAAGAAGCAACCTTTTTTTTACTCCTTACTCCGTTCTAAATCTATTCCGTGGCCATTGATTTTTTTCTAAAAAAAAAAAAAATCAACTGACATACACAAAGTGATTTATGTTCTTTTTCCGTTTTAGGAATGAAAGAACGTAAAAATAGAGATTCATAAACGATACCAAGCATGCCATAAATAATAAGCCAACAACCTCATTTGGTAATTTTGCACGCACAAAATATGATACAAAAAGGTCAAGGATGGTTAGCGCAATGCCACAAAAAACAAGACTAGATTCGCAGATTCCCTAGGCCAATCTAATGTTGCTCGAGACTGCCTTCTTTGAATAAAAACAATTGAACTATATTATCCCTCAAAGTTTTTGTCATTTTTTAAATTGAACTTAGTCCAGCTCCATATACCACGTGATTAATTAGTACAGTAGTCTCATGTTGTGAGGAAATTCTGGCTGAATGTTTAACATGTGTCATTTCTTAAGATATTTCTGCTGTTTTTTCTAGAGCAGGGAATGAGATATCTCAACGAATTCAATTTGAATTTAGTAAGTTGCAGCAAGTTCATGTTGTCAAAGCCATAATCCGGCTTGCTTGGTCAACCTTATCTCGAGAACTAGAATACATACGTAATCAAACATTGCATCCTCAAGTCTCAGTTATCTATTTAATATATTTAAATAATTGTGTAATAAGGATGTATATTAGAGATGTTTATGCAATAAAAAGAAATTTTCAGATTAAGAAATTGGTTCAATTTTTTGTAAAGTCATTATTTTCCCTTGTGTGAATACCGGTGTCTCTTGTTATACGGTAGAAATGCAAGTCCATTTAAACTTTTTAAACTTATTAGAAAACGAAGATTTAACAGTACGAGAGAGAGGGGGGTGCAAACGAATGGCAAGCAGAGACAGAACGATACTTTTGCACGTGGGGCTTCAATCCGAGGTGCAAAATATTTACATTATAGAAGTAACGTATGCAAAGTAAAATTTGAATAAACACTAAACAGTATGCAGGGTAAAATCAACCGTAGAGATCATTTAAAAAAGGGATTTGCTACGCTGACGGTCTAACAACATTGTTGTTATTTCTGACCCCACGATTTTTCAATAAATGCGTAATTTATGCAAAAAAAAAAAACGAGGTAATGGTGTGAGGATCTACAGTCAAAATATCTGATCATTTTCCTTTAAGAAAAAAGGAGAAAGAATGATTATTTCAAAATTAAATGCGTCTACTCACAATAGATACCTAAGAATTATATGTTTTTCTCCTAAGGAATGATTCTCGGTGGATGATAATTTTATCCGAAAATAATTGTTCCATAAAAAGTTGATGTAACCCTCCATTTTAGCGGGAAGTATATTGTTGAGAAAATCTTTCATTATATATTTTGAAGATGATAAAACTACTTGTAGTTTATCTTGAATCTGAAGTAGTTGTTTTTCAGGTACCACTGTCGTAATTGGTATGGATATTACTAGAGATATATTGTGGACATTTATGCTAAAGAAGTTGATAGTCTCACATCTTATGCGATAACCGACGTCTGATTCAGATTAGCTACTATCTTAATGTCTATTCAGATGAGTACTCCATTGCTTATGTTGTAACGGCTAAATGAGCTGGCTCGGATTTCTCAGATGGAAGATGTCGATTGATCATCAATCTTGGAGATTGCTTTGCAAACAGGATTATCATGGCAAGACATCTCGAGTTGATCGACAATCTCTTTCGAGACAAAATATGCTTCCTTACGAAAAACTCTACTTATAGAAACCAAGATTTATGTTTTATGGACAATTAAATCTACAGAGATGCTGAGCTTATTCATCAACGGCTATTGAATCTTTCTTGTCCAACGGGTTGATTGGAGAGTAATACTATAAAGGCTGTCCAACAGTTTGTTGGGAACTGGGGCATATAAAAGGGAGAGTAAGGAGGTGCTGAAGAGGTAGAATCAAGTATAAAATATTCCAAAATTCAGATAGAGCTTCAACCACACATATTGTAATAGTTGAGAAACAGTGAAAACGGCCTTGTGAGATAGAAAGTCCTATGAAACATGTGTGTTGTCACTCTATAGAATCCAGCCAGTACACTGTTAGCGTGACAGAGTTGACGCTGACTTGAACTACGCTTAACCACTATAGTTCTTGCGTGCAAATTTTTCTTTCGCTTAAACTTTCGCTATTATTCGACAAAAAAAAAAATCGCTGTTATCCTTGACAAAATATCGCACACTTGTGAATATTTCCATATCATTGATTTTGTTCGGACTCTGTTCTTACATGTTTTGATAATACTCATCATATAGTTTTTTTATTTCCATATTTATTTTATCAAGATTGGTTAAAATCACCTATTCACTCTCGTTTAGGCGATTCTCTAGCCTAAAATCATATTTGACCGGGGCTGCATCATGTTCTTATACTTCCGCGGACGTATAGATTGGCCGGCCTGTAACTTAAAGAGCGATGCACTCGGATGACTCGTCTGCATGAGAACTTCAATTAAGCATTGAGAAAACTTTTGCAGAGTGCGATGAGTTTGCGTACAAGGGAAGAACTCAACTGGAATCACCCGTTCATTCCAGCCGTCGCAGATTATACTTAGATGGATCCAAGTGAGGAACAGTGAAACAGCGACACGAGTGAACCTTCTCTTTTGACAGTTTACAGGACATTCCCTCCACCTGTCGTTTGCGATTTTGGACAAATTTATTGGGCCTAGATTCGGAAGGTTCTTTCTCTGTCAAAAAAAGAAAAGAAAAAGAAAAACAACTAAAAAAATTAATAATGATACTTATTGATGTCGAATTACTCAATGATGATGATGGAGATACCACCGTCACGGGTACCGAAACAAGTAGCGACGATTGACGATGAAGTAAGTTGGGGTTATCAAAGGTAAAAGAACTATATGGACTTGGTAATTCATTACGTTCAAGTCCCTTTTCCCTCCTCTTTTTTCTCTCAAATTTGATTACAATATACAATTTGATTATAATTTATAATTGATAATTTATTATTTTTATTTCATAATTTATTATTTTTTGAATTTCATATTTTATTAATTAAAATTTTAATTTAAATGTCGAAACCCGCGGTTGTGTGAATCGGAACCTGCCCTTGCACCGGCCACGAACCGGAACCGCCGGTGAACCGTGGCCATGTTACTGTGGAGTCATCCACACAAAGGCCTTTTCTAGAAGGTCAAGGTCAAGGTCTTCTTGAAGTGACCTTGCTTACCGTCTTGTGGGGTTAATTAAGTGTGGAAAACTCTTTGTGCCAGAGAATTTCCATAGATAAGTCTTCTTTAAACGTCCTTTTTGCGCGCGATGTCTTGCCACGTGGACAACACCGCATGTCACGGCACTAACACAAAAAAAAAAAAAAAGAAGAAGAAGAAGAAGAAGAAGAAGAAGAAGGATCGATAACTGTGGTGCAAAAGAAATGGAATATTCAGAATGAAAATTTATGATTTATATTGTGCACAAATTTGACAAGTTGGTTTTTGTGCTTGGTTCTCTTTTATATCTAGCCATTTGGAAGGTTTCAATACATACTTACCTTACAAAAAAAAAAATTGACAAGTTTTGAAATTTGATTTCATTTTTTGAAAAATTTAAAACTCAATTACACTCTTGTGATAAGTTTTAGGACTTCTTGTGCAGTTATCCCATTTTCGTTTGAACAAGTGAAGTTTGATCCTTTAAATAACTTGTAACTTCTTCTCATGAAGTGGCAACAGTTAATATAGAAGGGTAACGTCTTTCATGTGGCTAATAGCTTGTTCATCCAACTAGACATATTTATCAACTTATTAGCAAATTTTGTATAAGTTAAAGTAACTCGAACTATGTCTCTGTATGTTTTTTTCTTATAGAATGAAATCTGTTCAACTGTTCATAACTGGCCTCATTGGCGAACCGATATAGGTTTTCCTTGCTCCAAGTCTCAAGTCTCTAGAGCCATAAAAGTCCCATGACTTCGATATCGACTTGGTCTATCAAGGTGATTAAAACCTTGAAGAAACTGCACGACAACTCGTGCTTCCAGTAGACAAATAAGTGTAATGCATTGCTTATCCTAAGTCCTCGCAAAAGCCGATGGTGGGTATAGTGACAGAGAAAGATTTGGAGGGAGACTTTGGCTCCAAGGCGAGACGACGAGTCATGCATGATCTTTTGCTCCAAGTCCTCGAGAGACTTGACTCTCAGGCAGGATTGTGGACAGTGAAGGAGCTAATTCGGAAGAAGATAATTACTGAACTTGGAAAATTTGGAGAGACAATTACAGAAAGTTCAAAAAAGTTTCCTTCCCGTCTAAGAGAGAGAGAGAGGGGTCGGGCAGTCAATTGGAGATAAAAATTTTCATCTTTGATATGCCCTCGAGAGGTTATCTCGTTAGAAAGATCCAATGAATAAGATTGGACAGGTTAGTTTCCATGACAATAAAATGCTTAGCAACGTTCAACTATTCAAAAATTAACATCTGGATTATTGCCATTAAAAACCCTTAACTAGTACCCCATGAAAAACTTTAGTCCAGACAAATATTCGTCTCCCAATGCATCTCAGGCCGATGCCGCTAATCCAAATTTACTCTCCCCCATTAGCATTCCGTCCAATATCGTGTTAAAATGTGTATGCGTCAACGCATTGTGTTGTCAAATATTTATCGAGTAGGTTTTCAACTTCCAAAGCCCAATCAAACTTGCTTATATCCACTACAGCCCTGTATCCTATTTACACAGGCTTTATCTGCATCAGTCAAACAAAATTGTTATCCGGCAACACAGAGAAAACAACCCACTTAATAACTCGAGCAATCTGGGGAACAAACATGATCTTGCAACACATCGTTTCTCCCCCTCCAAATATGATAGATAGCCCCATTCCAAGCAAGCTTTAGCACAGTTTAAAGTATCCGTGCGAACTCTAAATTTCTAATTCTACCAAATCCCAGCAGCTCCAGAAGATGATTTCATAGTCCATATACCCTTAGAGAAAGCACATTCAAAGTATAGATGGTTCCTAGATTCAGGAAGAGAGAAACACCTAGACACACTTGTCGTCAATTGAAGTCCCCTAACTCATTCTATCAAATGTTTGCAGCCTGTTTAATACAACAAGCATCACCTGAGTTAACTGACAAGGAGAATTTCTAGTGAAAACAACTCCATCCTCGGAAGAGCTGCAAGGGGAGTGTCTCACAGAGGCTGCATGAATCAGGTCTAGCATATCAGATCTTGCAGGAGGCCATAGCCAATCATCTCCATTAATAACAGAGGCAACCAAAGGATTTGGTCCCAAAGCTGCATCGTACACGACCCTTGGAGGACAAACATCTACCAGAACACCAGGGAGATGCCATGATCATACCCAAAAAAAGCGTCCTACCTATTACAATGTTATATCGAACCTATAGCTTAAGAACAGATCTTCCTCCAGGCATATGTACTGTCACCCTTAGAATCATCAACACACCAAATAGAGATATCATTAACTAACAGGTTTAATTAAAATTGTTGTACTATTTGCACAATGATGAGTCAAATTACACTTGCTGCTTTTAGTGGAATTTATGATGTGATCATCACACGATCTTTTCAGGTGCATTATTTTCTCCTGCCATAAAGTCTAGTCTTGCATTATTTTAAGAAAGTCAGGTCTGCTAAAGAGGAGATCGGGTGGTGGCGAGCGGCGGGCAGGGACAAGCGAGCGGTGAGAACCGGCAGCGACGGTGAGCGGCAGCAGTGAGCAGTGGCGGCGACTGGCGACTGATAGCGGACTTGTGATTAAGCTACACTAACCGTATTTTTTTAAAATGATATGGTTTTTCTTTTTGTTTCTAGAAACAAAGAAGCTACTTTTTTTTTTTACTTTTTTTTTGTGTTCCAAATCTCTTCCTTGGCCGTTGATCTATTTCAAAAAAAAAAATTAACTGACATATACAAACAGATTTTTTTTTTCTTCTTTTTCTGTTTTAGGAATAAAAGGACAGAAAAATAAAGAATCGGAATCGTTACCGAGCGTGCCCTAAATAATAGGCCAACGACTCATTGATAATTTTGCACGCACAAAATATGATAGAAAAAAGGTCAAGGATTGTTAGCGCAATGCCTCACAAAGCTAGACTAGGTTCGCAGATTCCCTAGGCCAATCTAATGTTGCTGGAGACTGCTTTCTTTGAATAAAAACAATTGAACTATATTATCCCTCAGAGTTCTTGACCTTTTTTTAAGTTGAACTGAACGTGATCAATTAGTACAATAGTCTTATAAAGTGAGGAAATTCTGGCTGAATGTTTAACATGTGTCGTTTCTTAAGATATTTTGCTGTCTTTTTTAGAGCAGGGAGTGAGATATCTCACCGAATTCAATTTTGAAATTTTATTAAATTGCAGCAAGTTCATGTTGTCAAGCCATTAATCCGGCTTGTTTGGTCAACCATATCTCGAGAACTAGAAAATATATGTAATCAAACATTGCATCCTCAAATCTCAGTTATCTATTAAATATATTTAAGTAATTATAATAAGGATGTATATTAGAGATGTTTATGCAATAAAATGAAATTTTCAGATGAAGAAATTGGTTCAATTTTTTTGTTAAGTCATTATGTCCCGCGCGTGAAACCGGTCTATCTTGTTATACCATGGAAATGAAAGTCCATTTGAACTTTTAAAGATTAATGGGAAATGAAGATTTAATAATACGAGAGAGAAAATCTTCCATTAGATATTTTGAAGATGACAAAACTGTTTGTAGTTTATCTTGAATCTGAGGTGGTTGTTTTTCAGGTACCACTCTCTAAATCGGTATGGATATTACTAGAGATATATTGTGGAAATTTATGTTAAAGAAGTTGATAGTCTCACATCTTATGTGATAACCAACGTGAGATTCAGAGTAGCTAATCTCTCAATGTCTATTCGGATGCATACTCCATTGCTTATATGCTTAGGTTGTAACGGCCAAATGAGCTGGCTCGGATTTCTTAAATGGAAGATGTCGATTGATCATCAATCTTGGAGATTGCTTTGCAAACGGGGTTATCATGGCAAGACATCTCGAGTTGATTGACAATCTCTTTCGAGGCAAAATATACTTCCTTATGAAAAACTCTACTTATAGAAACCAAGATTTATATTGTATGGACAATTAAATCTACAGAGATGTCTTATTCATCAGCGGCTATTGAATCTTTCTTGAGTAAACTTGTCCAACGGGTTGATTGGAGAGCATTCCTATAAAAGCTGTCCGACAATTTGTTTGGAAGTGGGGCATGTAAAAGGGAGACTAAGGTGCCGAAGAGGTAGAGATCAAGGATCAAATATTCCAAAATTCAAAAAGAGCTTCAATCACACATATTGTAATCATTAAGAAACAGTGATAAAGTGGTCTTGTGAGATAGAGAGTCCTATCAAACATGAGTATTGTCACTCATTGGAATTCAGTCGATGGATTGTTAGTGTGGGAGAGTCAGTAGACACATGAGAATTATCGCTCATCTATTTGGTGGAATCTCAGCTAGTAGACTATTAGCGCGGGAGAGTGAACTTAGGCTTGAACTACGCTTAACCACTATAGTTCTTGCATGCAAATTTCCCTTTCGCTTAAACTCTCGCTATTATTCGACCAAAAAGAAAAATTGCTATTATCCTCCTTGATAGAATATCGCACACTTGTGAATATTTCCATATCATTGATTTTGTTCAAACTTTGTTCTTACATGTGTTGATAATACTCATCATATAGTTTTTTTATTTCCGTATTTATTTTATCAAGATCAGTTAAAGTCACCTATTTACTCTCATTTAGACGATTCTCTAGTCTAAAATCATATTTAACCGGGGCTGAATCTTGTTCTTATACTTCCACGGACGTATAGATTGGCCGGCCTGTAACTTAGAGAGCGATGCACTCGGATAACTCGGCTGCATGAGAACTTCAATTAAGCAGTGAGAAAAACTTTTGCAGAGATAACCAATGGCTCCGTCTGTGGAAGATTATCAACGAGAGTTACCCAGTACGATGAGTTTGCGTACGAGGGAAGAACTCAACTGGAACCACCCGTTCATCCCAGTCGTCGCAGACTATACATAGATGGATCCAAGTGAGGAACAGTGAAACAGCGACACGAGTGAACCTTCTCTTTTGACAGTTTACAGGACATTCCCTCCACCTGTCGTTTGCGATTTTGGACAAATTTATTGGGCCCAGATTCGGAAGGTTCTTTCTCTGTAAAAAAAAAAATTAATTAAAAAGAAGGTTTTCTCTACTTTTTTTTCTGAGAAAAAGACTACAGGTAAGGTTCCGAGTCCTAAAATGTCGAGGGTTCTTGTGATAAAAACAAGTCGAGCTCAGGGAGGGAAATCCGCAGGGTTCTTCTGGAAAGCTCCTCTCGTGGATAATGGTTGGATGACGGATTTTGAAGCGTTCCGAGGTTTGCATTCGATGGATTAACAGATGGAGTTCTATAATCATGTATCTAGAAACACGATCTGTAAACGATACTCTCGCGCAATCAGTTGATAATTATCCTAAGGTGAAGTCCTGATAAAGCGTGGATAAACAAAGCTTTATAATCAAATTCTGCAAATGACATGGATGGTTTCGCTCGTTGTCAGCAACAATCTACATGTATCAGCAACACAAAGATTACAGAATTTGCACAGCAAAGATCGATTCGTAGAGATATAGGGCACGTATGGAAACACTAAAACCAAAGGAAAACAGAGTCGTGCCCAAGATCAGTAAATTTTGAGTTCTCTCGCAGGGTAGGTAAGGTAACAATGGCGCACCTTCCACTCCACACCCACGTGAGGAAACTCTCAAAACCAGAGTTTAGATTCACATACCTGCCCAACCCCTTAAAAAAATTTGAAAAAGAAAACTATACCCAGAAGGCCAAACCCATGCCCCACCTCTTTCCCTACCTGAGACTCTGTTTCGGAGACCGGAACTCTTCTCTGTGGCCAAAGCAGAGGGACACGAACTCCTCTTCACCGCACGGTATCGTCAAGCCCGTCTCGTGGTGGAACCCGAACTGCTCCTCGGCTTGCTGGAGCAGGCTCTGGAAGTCGGGTCTGGCCAAGAAATCGATGGGGACGACGTGCCGGCGCCTGCGCTCCCCGACGTACACGACGAAGTGGCCTTTGGGCACGTCCAGAGGAAGCCCTTCTTGATCGCAGGCGTGCTTGCTCTTGCCGAAGCTGGAACACCTCCTCACGATCTGCTTGATCACGGCCGCTTGGGAAAGCTTGCTGGATTTCCCGAGAGCCATTCTTTAATTCCCACTCTTCTCTCCTGTTTTTGCCCTGGAAGGTGTACGAATTAGAGAGCAGGCGGTTCGTGGGGGTATATATAGTGGGACAAGGGAGAGAGAGACCCATTAGGAGTCTGCTAAAAAATTAAGCTGGATTATAACTTTTTTTTAGGGAAAGATAAATGTCGAACTCATACTCTATTTAGGCTACTTTTTTTTTTGTTCTTAATTTAATCTACTTGACACAATTCTAGAATCTATTTTCATTATAGCGCATCCGAAAGCAAATTCTCATTTTGATTTGAACGGATGATCGATCGGCTTAGCCAAATATATTGTTAGTTTATGGATAACATGTCGTATGTCATAAATGCATATATTCTCGATCCTCCTCGTGGTGTTTATACATGGATCGGAGCAAATAATGGAGAATCTTTTAGTTCCTCTCGCAACAGTAAATAACTTGCCCATGATCTTGTGTTAGCGATTGATTCTGGTTGTTTGTGCCAATCATGTTCAAACGCCACAGCAGACTTTGCAAAAGAGAGAGAGAGAAAAAAAAAAGATTTTGATTTTAGAGGCGAAGAAGCGACCAGGGGCAGTTTTCTTTTCCGGGTAGGCCCGTCGGGTTTGGATCCACCTGTAGTCCTTCCAAAGGACAACTTGGTCCCTCTTGTACACGTGCTTGGTTTCTTTCTTTTGTCCCTATTACAGTCTCAAGGTTTTTAATATTTCTTGGCCAAATACTATGTAGTCTCAGGTTTGGGCAGCATCCTAAAACAATATGCTTCGAATTAAATAGAAGGTTTTCCCACACGAAACCGGCTTCTTCTTTTTCTTCTTTTTCATCCAAACCGGCCGGCTCGAATGATCTGTTGAAGGGTGTATAAAAGGAAAGGTCGAGAGTCTATTTGTATTTGACAGACATCTCATAGGAATTTCGGGCGGTTATTGACGATGAAATTTATTGGTAAGGCTGCGTTTGGTAATCAGGATAAAAATTGGGATATGATGTGTTATATCCTATCCGGTGTTTGGTGGCCGTGTAGGATAAGATAAAGTCGAATATAGAGAGGATATAGCCCGTATAAAAAAATTTGGGAAGGGGGGGTAGGATAATGCCGGAAAAGATTTCTTCAACTCTCTCTCCCTCCTCCTCTCCCACCCCGCCACCATCACCACCACCATCCACCTCCGCCTCGGTCTCCCCGTCGTTACCTACGTCCTTGGCTTCACCGCCTTCTTCGTCGCCGTCGCCGCCGTCGGTGAGGTTCTAGAGGAGGAGGCGACCGCCAACAGCAAATCGGAGGGCAACGAGCGCGGCTCGGTCGGAGGCCAGATAGGAGAGGGCGACGTTCAAGCAGCAACAGGAGAGAGTGAAGAGTAGGAGGGCGGCGGTGAGAGTGGACATTCTCGGTGGGGGAGGAGAGAGAGAAAGAGAGCGCGCTTCATGGACACTGTTTGGGAGAGAGAGAGAGAGAGAGAGAGAGAGAGGGAGGAGGAGGAGGAAAGGGGGGGGCGAAGAAGAGACCTGAAGACCAATGGGAGATGACGACGTCGACGAAGAAGGAGGAGGACCCGAAACCTCAATCATTCTGTGTTGTTTTTCACTCTTCGTCCTGTTCTATTTGCCAGACGATGGTGTTGTTTTCTTGCTGCGTTTGATTGGTAGTGGCGCTTCGCATGATGCGAGCTCAATTCCCTCACATCGACAAGGTTAGGGAGTCCTGATTGTGTTACATTTGCAAGTGTTGACAATCATCTGTGTTCTCCCTTCTTGAAACGTTTTCTACGAACGAGATTCGGAGATTCGTCGTCCTTGTCCTCTTCCTCTCCAGACTCCGTCCTCTTCCTCTTCAGCGTTAAAAATCCCTCCATGTATAATATCCGGAGATCACCAAACTATGTATATGATATTTCTTATCATATCCTATCCGACCTTATCCTATACGATAAAAAAATTCGGACGACCAAACGCAGCCTAAATGCATTTGTAGTGCCTCGAGTATAATATATAGTATGGTAATTATCTTGGGATGTAGTTATTCAGATGAGCAAATAAAGTACTTCACTTATTTACTCTCTGTCACGATGTTTTTGAATTTAAGTTTCCACTTTTTGTTAGTCACTTCCGAACTAATTGTTATTTGTTACATACCTTCTCATGATTAATATTCATCTACAAAATTGAAAAGGTTCCTTTTTTCTGATTTTCTGTTTCTATACGCGAAGGGATCGTCTGCCCTTCCCTTAGAAGGATAGGCCCTGCCATTTGAATTCGGACCATCCGTGTTATGAATGAATGGCCCAGATTATTACTAAAAAAATTAAAAAAATTAAAAAGTTGCCCACTAAAAATAGGATCCGAGATCTGGGCCGTCCGTTTGAAAACGAATGGCCCAGATCGCAAGGGCAGGTACTTGCCCTTCTCTTAGAAGGGCAGACAATCTGAATCCTTTCTATACATGTACATTGACCAATTCCTTACTATGAGCTTTCTTATTTTGTATGCGTGTTGCGCGTCCATTTAATTTCAAGATTAATACCACAAAAAATCCTAAATTTATACACATGTGATAAATTTAGCCAAAGCTAATTATTTGACCACAAAAAAAATTCAAATTGGTCCAATTGTGAAAAATTTACCCTAAACTAATTTTTTTTTTACTATAAAAAAATCCTTAACTTGTACATCTGTGACAAATTAACTATCCATTAGTTTTCACTAAATTGAGTTGATATCACGAAAATATCTCTGATCGATACACATGTGATAAATATAGGGAAAAAGCCCCAAATCGGTACACCGGATACCACATGTTATCGAACTCTTAATTGAGGTAAATTTGTTACAGGTGTACCAGTTTAGGATTTTCGTGGTATTAATCCTTAATTTTATGCTTGTACAGATATAGCTACAAAAAAAAAACGTTGTTCGGATGGTTACAAATAAATTATGTTCTTTCGAAAGTAAATAACAACTTAGTTTAGCAATTTAAAAGAAGAAAATGATTTTTTACTTAACAAAAAAGTGCTTCATGAGTATTATAGTTTACCAATGAAAAGTATCATGGAGCAATAGAAGCTAATGAAGTATAACCAGTAGTTAGATATGACAGACGCTGTTTAACGAAAATGATGTTAAATAAAACCTTATCGTTGGGCGTTATCAAACATTGCTGCTAATTAAAAAGCGTCTAAATAATCTAAATAAAATGCTAGGATGATTTTATTATCTATCAATAAGTATAATGTAAATGTAATCATACGGCCTTTTAGTTTGTAGAAGTATATGAGAAAAATTACCCCAAAAAGTCAAGAATTTATTGTTCAACGGCCAATTCAGTCCTAAAATTTTAAATTGTGTCAATTTAATCCTAAATATTTTGACGATTTTCCAATATTTAGTCATTTCAACCAATTTCGTCGTTTCGACCCAAAAAAAAAACAAATTTCGTTGGGAAGTCGCTGACATGGCAGCCCAGTTAGCATCGACCGTCCAATGAGGTGTGCCCGGCGCTAACTTAGAAATTTTTAAAAATATATCTGAACTTTTTTTTCCTTTTTTGTCTTTTATCTTTCTTTTTTCTTTCAAATATTTCCTTTTTTTTTCTTTTCCTTTTCGTTGGTGGCCGGTCTCAAGTCCTGGCCGGTGATCGGCCACTGGCAAAGGTCACTCTCGCCGGCCGCCGGCGAGGGCGCCGCAACAAAGAAAATAAATTATTCATGTTCAAAGAGAGGATAATCCTCCAGCGCATTGGCTTACCAATATGGGATTCTTAATTATTGATACTTACTTCATTTACATGCATCAATTGCCCTTTTTTGTTTTTTCTTTTGAAGTTTTAGGATGAATTTAGATGATATTTTTCCATACTTGTGGCTTTCCCTTGATGACAATAGTAGACTGTAGGACACACTAGTTAAGTAAAAAAAAAAAAACCCTACTTTACCAACATCTGCGGATGTCGATTGAGTGTCGATATTACTACGCCCATCTTCGTTTCTTGTGCACGAAGAGTATCAAGGTGGGCTATTCAATTCCACTGTTCCTATATGCACACAATTGATGCCAAATTACCATACTTTTTTTCCTGTTGATTATATTTCTTGCCCTATTAGTAAGTAGTAACGCATTTGGCTTCCCCTATGTTTTAACTCCATCTTAACAGAATTAGTGCTCATTGCGCAGAATGAGAGCTCTTTTAAGCTTATTATATTTATGCCAATTCACAAACATTACCGACCGTGCTGCGTAGAATGATCGGCGTCCAAGTCTACGATTTCCTGCCAAAATTGACCAGATGGATTCAAATGGCAAAATGTGAAAAGATTTACCACTAAATTGGTACAATTGAAAGATTTGGAACTGAATCAGCACCATACAATAGGTTTAGCACTTTTTTTATACTTTCTCCTCTCTTTCCGTTACCACTATCACAGTTGCATTGCAAATCGATTGCGACGGCATCACAGTGAACCGATGGTAGGCATCGGTCCGCACCATTGATGGCTGATGAAAACACTCGTTTTCTACATGGCACGCCACGAAAAAGGAAAAAAATCATGTTTCCATTAGAAAGGGACTTTGCATGAATCAAGTGATTGAGGAGGATAGGTGGAAAGGTGGGATGTGGTCCAAACAATGTCATTAGTACAAAGGATCACGGAAGACGACACCGTTCGCATCCTCCATTCAATACTTTGTCCGCATTCTAATCTCCCCCTACAGTTTCAAATTTAGTTTCTAACACTAATGTTATCGGTACTTGTTAAATGACACTATTGTTAATAACTTGATCTCATATACGCGGATTGATCGATCAAGACATCTAAAATATGTTACACCTACCTATTTTGTTGGTAATTATTCATGTTACTACGTAATGCTTAATTAAAAAAAATCATGTAACATTGGTATTTTTTAGCGGATAACTCAAAATGTGACTCACTAGCCGGCCCTTCATCTATGTGTATACATACGGTGGGGAAAGTCAAACATAATATAGGGGATTATATGAGAAGTTGTATTTTAGTAGAAGCCGGCGTGGCTTGAGGAAAATTTTCAAAAAAAAGTCATAAACATATTGCAATTCAATCCTAAATTCTCTTTTCTTTTTTTCCAATTAAGTCTTAAACTTTTTGCATCTTTGCCAATTCCATCTATCAGATCAATTTTGGCCGGAAATCACTAAGCCCCTGCATGGTAACACTTCTAGCCAACTTCTCAATTTCTGACTAGAAATTAATTTCTCTACTTCCCCTCAAAAGCAGAAGTTGATTTTTCTACTTTTACTCCAAATTGACTTCTAATCAAAGAAATTCGTTTGGTAATGGATAAAAAATTTCTATTTTTAAAAAATTATTAACAAAAAGTTTGGCGGCAGCAGCCGGCGACTAGGAGTGGCGGGCGGCATCGAACCACGGGTGGCAACGGTAGTCAGTCGAAGCTCGTGTGAAGTAATTTTGGAGTTGAGAAGTAAAAATTTTTAGCTTCTCAAAGTTGGCCAAAAATCCAACCAGAAGTCGAAAATCCTACCATAAGTTAATTTTTTTACCAAACACATTTCTACTTCGGATTTGGTTTTACCAAACGAATTTCACTGCCAGATAAATCAGTAGTGTTTTCATGCAGCACCTAACATGGCGCAGTTGGCATTAACTTGGATAACTTTTTATAACATTTTAATTTTTTGTTGATTTTTTAAATTTTTATTTATTTTTCTTTCCTTTTTCCTTTTTCCTTTTTCTTGCTTCTTCCTTCGGCTGGTCCAGGCGGTTCCCGGTTCAGTCGGTCCATCTTGCTCACTCCTAACATCAATGACCAGTATTGGGAGGGTACATTGACTCTACTACGTGCACGTACAGGCTATCCCACATACGAAAACTAAGAAGCATCCCCATTGTAATGTAGTTTTTTTTTTTTTTTTTTGCTTTTTGGCCGAAGTTGTAATGTACTTCCTGCTATATTTGTTCCACGAACCCTTCAAGAGAATGAATTAAATGCGTACAAACCGAACCGGTCGACGAAGACGTTGTACGTGAAGTCTCGACGTGAGCAGAGATGGTGACCATCTCTGTGATTGTGGGTGGACATGGGAGATGGGCCATGACTTTGTAGGTCTTTGTGGAGAAGCAATCCCCATGTTCTGTGAATGAGATTTGGCTTGACGAGCCCAGACCCAACCCTAAGTTACACGAATCAAGTCACACACACTTCCCACCGAAAGGGATTGGCTAACTCGCTGTAAGGCCAATCTCGGTAAGGTTTACTTGATTGATAAGGCAATGTTTTAAGACATGTGCCTCCATCATTCTTTTCATAACACTGGTTAAATTTCGCCAAAAACCCCTAAACAACGCTGACTGTGACATGTTTACTCTAATTTACATATACCTTCGTAAAACATTTATCCTCCATCAAAGTTCCTTCTGTGAGGATCGTAAAAAATCTGCCTTCATAGACATCAAAAAGCAAACGGTGTTGACATGTCGCCCACGTGACTTAAGTGAAATGAAAACGACGACGTTTTGGCTGAAAAATCATCTGAAGGAATCTTGACATGGGGTAAATGTGTTATCCAAGTACAAGTATGGGGTTTTTATGTCATCATAAAAAGCTTAGCATAGTGGGTATAGTTTAGGGTTTTAGATATATAAAAAAAATCAAAGTAAATGTGTCACGATAAACATAGTTTGGGGTTTTTTTTTGCAGATTTTTCTATAACACTTTTGGCTTAAATAATTGATAATTGCATAAAAAGATCTTGAACTTAAACCCGAAGAACTACTATTGACGTTTGGCGCAACTCGTTAAGCTCGTGCCCTCAGATAACGATCCTTCTAGTAGGTTTTTCTTGGCCTCCTCCAAAGCAGATTAACAAGATTCAAGAAAGTACGTGAAGCACGCAAATGTCAAGAAAAGGGAAAGCAAATTGGGTAGGTTTTCGTGTGGCCCTTAGCTACAATATTTTGTGTGTGCTCATAGGGCATCAATATGCGGGATTTCTCGACCCGTTAATCCAGAGAGAGACCAAAAATCAGTAATCTATATCTTCGCAAGGCCTTTAAGACAAATAATTAAATGCTAGACGGTCCAAAGGGTACGTACGGATGTACCCCACACATAGCACGACCGCGTGCATTAATTACATTAACCTAAACATTGACAAAACGCTGATTTTGATGTCTCGTTAGATCATTAGTTAGCCGGCTAGACAACAACTGGAGATTTATGAAGAAAATGGGGTCTTTTTATAATCGACTCATGCCCTTGGTCCGTGAGGTAAACTTAGGCCGCAATGTCCTGAAAGCTATGCACCAATATTGCCCGATTTAGCGAAGATATTTTGGAGCACAACTATTTCACGTGGGAATATCTGCAATGTTCCTAGTATTTCAGAGAGATTCGTTTGTTATGTTCAGGATGAGCTAGCAATGGTGATATAGCTTTGTTGACATTTCGTTTTGGAAAGTGATTTGAGAGAGGAACTTTCTCCGAATTCTCGACTGTTTTTTTTTTTTTCCCTGTGGAAAATGATATACTCACGTTCGTCGTTGTTTCCTTCACACCGATTTTCAACCACGTGAAATGGCCGAACGCGCCCTAATGGATCTTTCACTGACCATTCTAAGCTAGCATCTACTAATTCGTGTATATAGGAAAATTAATGCCGTGAGTGCACATCTCGTAGAAGCAATGAGTTGCCACATACGGCTCTAGAAGCTCTCTTACGAAAGGAATGACAACAACATCATGGTATGAACATGTACGTGAGTATGTCATGTTACCTTCGGTTGACAAAAGAGAAATTGAAAGATGGAAGAAAGACACTGCTAGACCTAGAAGAAGATGGAGATGAAGGAAGTGATTTTGATCTTTGGTACCAAGCGTAGGAAAATGAAAATGTACAGGGCCCGTAGGCACGTGCATGGACTTGTGCTGTTATGGTTAGCACATCAATCCCATCGGACTCTCGAACCAACTAGGGCCCACGTGAGGCTCACGTGATCCAATGGTTGCTTTGCCCTGTTTTGAGTGGACAAGAAATGGGTTGAGGGTGCACATTCTGAACAGAAGAAGGCCCAAGCACATTGAATTGAGCCATAAGATAAATGGGCTCGAATGGAATTTGTAGTGCATAAGCTTTAGCCCAACTCTAAGTAGGTCAAGTGATTCTGTCCCGACCAACAAATGTGGCTTCATTCGGTTCTTTGTGACTCTCCCGACCAGAGTTGTCTTTGCTCCTGGATTAGTGACCCCTCTAATTGTCTCGTGAGATTTCCCCCACTTCGATCATCATTAATTAATTCATTCCTTCTCTCTCTATGTTCATCATCTCTCCTGCATAGAACAACATTTAGCAGAGATTCAGGTACATCCCCTCCCCCCCCCAAAAAAAAAACAAACAAAAAAGGAAGAGAAAATATGCATCTCTGACGCGGCGGAAATGGAAGTACACCAACCAAAATTTTCGAGATTAGGAAAATATGTTCTAAAACAAGTACAGAGGCACAAACCATCGAAAGCTCTCTCTTTAAGAATTTGGCTGAATGATAGGGAAAAGACCATTCTCCAATCTGAAATGTTAATCTTGTGTTGAATTCGAGACTGCACAAATAGCTAAACAGAACCGAAAAGATTAGGCGTGAATCTTCAGTAACTGCGATCTCATCTTCGCCGATCGATCGAACAGCTTTCTTCAGTAGATAGCATGAGATCGAACAATCGAAATAATCGTGCGTGAATCTTCAGCAGCTGCTATTCAGTCAATTTCACGGGTAAAGATATTTCCCTCAACTGATCTATCTCTGCACCATCGCCAGGACTCAGATGACACAATGCTAATCGCATACCTCCGCAATACATGTGTTTGACTTTGGCGTATATACGATCCCGAGTGTGAGAACGCACGTGCGGTGGCCCGGTGGGGTTGGGAACAGAATGGCGCTTTGGCATGGCGTGCGGTCAATAGCAAAAACGTCAATCAGCCACACGAGGGCAAGCTCATTCCCAGCTCCAAATGGTCGGGTGGTGGGAAATTCTATGGACCCATTAGGGTTTTCAGCTTTTTTGACATAGTGCCATGCACCACGAAACTGTCCCCCCTCTTTTGGGCCTTTGCCTTATCTCTTACCATTTTCCAATGCTCTTCTCTCATTCCAAAAACATTGATTATTTAATTAAATTAATAAAATAATCAGCTCTATGCTTGAAATCCATGCGTGCAATAATAATAAGCTTCCGGGAACATTCGTTCCATTAATGGGTTTTTTTGGGTTCAGACATCCTTGGAAGTGCGTTTGTCAACAAAAAGCGCACGCACACGTGAGTGATTAGGTGGGACTTTCGTTGTGAGTGCATGTAATAATACGACACGGAGATTGGTCGGAAATGAAGTAATTGAATTCTGCGTGACCCAAACCATTAATACACAGAGTGTGAGAGCTGGTCATAGCTTCACAATAAGATCTTTGCACGTTTGAAACAGATTACTCACGTGGAGGAGTATCCTCTAATCACGTTATGGGATTAAGATTAGCTCCTAATCAACGAGTTGTTGATCTCGTATGGATTTTTTCTCTTAAGTGAAACGCTGCCGCTTCTAAACATTAGAAGTTTTTTTGCATTCATAATGAAAAGAGATCGAGTCGTCTGTTTGGTAAAGAATGGCTGTTATCCTAACAAGTTGGTTCATGTTTAAAAAGGAGGCAAGACCCCCAGAGATGCCTTGTAAGACAGGAGGAGCTACCCGTTGTCGAGTGGTGGTTTTATAAGGAGGGGTCATTGCCTCGTGTAAGCCGCCCGAACAGTTGCTATTTCCTACTATCTTCCCTGACTCGTGACCATTGTCGCGGTGGTCACTGAAGAGCGATGATTGTCTCGTTCGGTGGTCGCTAGTACCGCAGCTACATCCCCTACTCCGAGCGAGAACAAATGAATTCTATTCTTGTTTTCTTCTTCTTCTACTTCTTTTTTCTTTTTTGGGTGCAGATGTCCATACTATCCAAGGCCCTCCTCTGAAGATAACACTACATATCCAACATTTTATCCGAAGTTAGCCGATCAAAAGTGATTCCAAACATTAGATAGGATAATTTTTATTACGTTCGAGCTATCAAACGAACTCCTAATTCCTTAAAACTCTGCATTCTTTATTCCGAAGTCCTCTGTGGCGGCGCCACCTAGTACAAAGTGAAGCAGCTGCCATCATTCCAAAGTGGAAACTCCTGCTTCTGACCAAAAAAAAGAAAGTGAAAACTCCTGCTGATACAATTTTGGTTACTTGTTAATTTTATATGAGTCCATTTCATGATGAGTGTTAGAGATATTTCAGATATCTCTCGGGCGATAAGATAAGCATAATATCAAATGTAATTAACCGAAGATATGCATTATATATGCATAATCTTAAAAAATATGCAGAATAATGTAAATATCCTAATACCTATATCTCTAGCAATGAGCCTCAGACCACATTTTCTTCAGTGTGAAATTGAATTTTCAAGTCTCGAATAAAAGATTGGCCCACCATACTGAAGGCATTTGGTATTGTATAAAGCCGGGCCCTTTCATGTGAATTGTGCGTTGTGTACATAGGAAAAGAAAAAAAGCTAGAGGAGGAGGTTGTGCCTTGGAAATATAAAAACTCCTATGACACAACCTTATTCTTTTGTTTCTGAACTTTTTATTTGCAGAAGCACATGTTTCAGGGCCGTTCAATTTTCTCTACTAGGACCCCAAAAAAAAAAAATTCTCTACTAAACTAAGGTCGACTGAAACCAACCAAATCTCATTGGAAAAAAACTTTGCAACTACGAAATTATACATTCCTCCCCGTAAACTTCATGTTTGGTAGTCTGCTCATCTAACCATATAGTTCTTCAAACCATATTAGACTCGAGATTGACGACGGTTATTGTAACCACATTGGTGTTATAGCCCAGGACTCCCCCCCTCCCCCCGGCAATATGGGACAAGAGACATGCACTTAGCCTCTCCCCGCGCACGTCCAAGCTAGAGGCGTAGTCTCACCTGCCATGCCTACTCATGCGCCCGCCGCCAGGGTCTGATTCGTCACATTCCCCACCCCTCACAGGCACAGCGCCCTCGTTGTGGCCAGACATGCGATCGGGAATCGGCTCTGATACCACATGTGAGGATCCAAGGGGCCACCACTATGTAATATTATCCTCTTTGGGCCCATTGTCCTTCACAATTTTAAAACGCGTTGCGCATAGTAGAGAACCTCAAGCCTTATCAACTAGTTCAGGACTCCCCCCTTCAGCAATATGGGACAAGAGATATGCCTTTAGCCTCGCCCCACGCACGTCCAAGCTAGAGGTGCCACCTCCCCTGCCATCCTTCCTCCTACGCCCGTCGGTAGGGTCCTCACAATGGTATCAAAGCAAAAGCCCAGCCGAAAGTGTGGTTCAAGGACGAACTAGGCTGAAGCTGCTCGGCCTATAACGACCCGGCTTAACGAGGGCGAGGAGGGGCTAGAAGGGTCTGTATAAGAAGCGGCTTCTAGCAGGCTTCTAGGATGGCGAAGGGGGCGGGGATGAACTGAATTCCTCATCTCCTGGGTGTGGTGAGGTGAAGTGCTATATATGAGGACGCTTGTCCTTAACTTGCAACAAGGCCTTCTCTGGGCGAAGCCTAGAAGAACAAAACCGTGCCGACTCCGGCCCAAAGCGGACAATATTGTTAACAAGTGGGACTTGGGCATGATATAATGGTATCAAAGACAAAACTTAGCCGGAAGTGTGTGGTTCGGGGACAAACTAGGTGAAAACTGGTGGGCATGTAACGATCCTATCCGACGAGGGCGGAGAGTGGTCACCGAGGCTAGAAGGGCCTGGACAATTGACGCAGGGAAACAGTAACTTGGAAAGGAATTCCAAAAGAAAGCTCAAATTGATTAAATGATAATCTGCCCATTACAAAGAGAGGACGTCCATATATATAGATAGGACTCCAAAAGGAATGCAGATAACTAAAGATAATATTAATCAACTCAAATCTAATCTTATCTAAAAGGAATCGAATTGAAATCTCAAAAATTATGCGAAAATTCAAAAATCGCTAATTAGAAAACTGCCTAAAAAGTGATATAAACGACTCCGGAATGCTGAAATCCATCGTATGTCACGGCAAAGCGGTGACTTGGAATTAGACGGTCGTTTCGCTTCAATCGACCAATTTTGAGTGTGATCCGAGATCGTTTGATCCAAGATCCAAAATTACCGGTAAAGTCGCGCGGGCTTCTGGCGATCCAATTTATCAAGATAGGTGCATGCCATGCCAGCTGTTCTACATCAGTCTCCCCTTCTTCAAAAGAACTCGCCCTCGAGTTATCATCAAGATAAAGTGGAATGTCTGGAGAGTGATACTCGAAAAGGTCTGCCACGTTGAATGTGTGAGAAATACTAAGATCACTAGGGAGATCAACAACGTAGGCATTATCATTGATCTTCTTAATGATGTGGCAAGGACCGATCTTTCTGTTCTTCAGTTTGTTGTAAGTACCAACGGGAAATCGTTCCTTGCGTAGGTAGACCATGACCTCATCGCCAACTTCAAAAGTCTTGGAACGACGTCGCTTATCAGCATGCTCCTTATACGTTGCGTTGGACTCAGCGAGTTGGCGTGTAACATCAGCTTGAACTTCCACAATTTTCGTCGCCAAATTTTCTGCCGCCACACTATATCCAGGAATCTTAGGCAGAGGAACCAGATCAAGTGTATGCTGAGGTACACGACCATAAACAACTTCGAATGGTGACTTTCCAATGGAACGATTAACTGTGTTATTAAAAGCAAATTCTGCTGGAGCTAGATAGCGATCCCATTGTTTTGGTGTGTCACTACAAAGGCAACGAATGATGTCCGCCATTGTTCGATTAACTACCTCGGTCTGCCCATCAGTCTGAGGATGGAAAGAACTGTTGTACTGCAAATTAGTGCCAAATAATTTCCACATAGTCCTCCAAAAGTGATTGAGGAACTTGGTATCCCTATAAGGGGTAATCGTTTTTGGAACACCATGCAAACGAACAACTTCGCGAAAGAATAGACTAGCAACATGAGAAGCATCGGAAGTCTTCTTACATGGTATGAAATGTGACATCTTTGAAAATCTATCTACTACCACAAAAACAGAATCCATACCTCGTTGTGTTCGCGGTAGCCCCAGAACAAAATCCATGGATATGTCTACCCAAGGTCCATTTGGTATTGGCAACGGTGTATAGAGGCCAGTGTTTTGAGAATACCCCTTTGCAACTTGACAGACCGGACACTTCTGCACAAAACGCCCCACATCGCGTTTTAATTGTGGCCAAAAATAACGATCTTCCACCAAGGCGATGGACTTATCACGTCCAAGATGTCCTCCAAGGCTCCCACAATGTAATTCCCGAATCAATTTCTCACGAAGGGAACTACGCGGGATGCATAACCTGTTGCCATAAAATAAAAAAATTTAATGAATAATCATATCACCTGCAGAACCAGCATCTTGACACTTCGCGCAAGTGTCTCGAAAATCTTCATCCTCAGCATAAAGGTCACATAAAATTTCGAAGTCCACTACTTCGTTTGTCATGGTAACAAGTAAAGCAGCTCGGCGACTTAGAGCGTCAGCTACTTTGTTCAGATGACCAGCCTTATGTCGAAGCACAAAGTTAAACTGTTCCAAGAATGAAACCCAGCGCTCATGCATTTTATTTAAATGCTTTTGTCCCCTGATGTATTTGAGCGCTTGGTGATCAGTGTTCAATAAAAACTCACGCTAATAAAGATAAAGCTGTCAGTGCTTAATAGCTCGAACTACTGCATAGAATTCCTGCTCGTAGGTGGACCATCGTCGTCGAGCGTCATTCAACTTTTCACTGAAATAGGCAACTGGTTTTCCTTCCTGCGATAAAATCGCGCCAATTCCTACCCCAGAAGCATCACAATCTAGCTCGAACAACTTATCAGAATTCGGTAAGGTAAGAACATGGGCAGTAGATAACTTTTCTTTTATCAAGGCAAAGCTCGCCTCAGCCTCTTCACTCCACTTAAATTGGCCTTTCTTTAGACATTCTGTAATAGGCACTAAAATGGTACTGAAATTACGGATGAACCTGCGATAGAATGTCGCCAGTCCATGAAAACTTCGCACTGCCCTAACAGTCTTGGGTGTAGGCCAATCTCGAATGGCAGCAACCTTCGCTTCATCAACTCGAAGCCCATCTGCGCCAACAATATATCCTAAAAACAGCAATTGATCCGTCATGAAATTGCATTTAGGTTGGTTGATATAAATTTAATTTTCCTCCAAAACCTGCAAAACATCTCGAAGGTGTTCTACATGCTGTTGCTCATCTAGGCTATAGATAAGTATGTCATCGAAATAAACCACCACAAACTTGCCCAAGAAAGGTTTAAGGACTTGCGTCATCAGACACATAAAGGTGCTGGGTGCATTACTAAGCCCAAATGGCATAACTAAACATTCATAAAGTCCTTCGCTAGTTTTGAACGCCGTCTTCCATTCATCCCCAGGTCTCATGCGAATCTGATGGTAACCACTCCTCAAATCGATCTTCGAAAAGATCTTTGATCCAGACAACCTGTCAAGCATATCATCCAAGCGAGGAATAGGGAAGTGGTACCTCACGGTAATTTTATTTATCGCTCGACTATCCACACACATCTGCATGCTGCCATCTTTCTTCGGTGTCAGCAAAGGAGGAACAGCACAAGGACTCATGCTTTCTTGGATGAAACCCTTTCATAGAAGTTCGTCCACCCTCTTAGGATCTGATTCTCCTTCGGAGTCATACGATAATGTGGCAGATTAGGTAGACTAGCGCCGGGTAGTAAATCAATCTGATGCTCGATGTCTCGCAATGGTGGTAATCCATCAGGTAGGTCTTCAGTAATAATACCAGAGAAAGCCTTTAGTAAAGGCTGCAGGGCTTTTGGAATCTCAACGGTTTCCTGCTTAGACCCATCATCAACAATTAAATACATAACATTCATCTTACGAACATTAAGTAAAACTCCAGTCTCCCCACCCTTAGCCTGTTTTTTCAGAGGTTGTGGAACACGAACAGTTTCATCCAAGGGACGATGGATAATCTTCGTCCTTCCCCACACGAACGAATAAACGTTCTCACGAGCTCGGTGAGTAACATCCACGTCATATTGCCATGGCCGTCCCAACAAGACGTGGCATGCATCCATCTCAACAACATCACAGGTTATTGTTTCCTTGTATGTTTTCCCAATAGAAATAGGTAAACGACAAACCTGTGTTACCTTTAACTCTGGTCCCTTACGAATCCATCCGATCGTATAGGGCGAGGGGTGAGCTTCAGTCTTCAGCTTGAGATGATCGACAAGTGCCTGTGATACAATGTTCTCGTAACTCCCACTGTCAATAATAACATTGCATACCTTACCACTTACAGTGCATCGGGTACGGAAAAGGTTGTTCCGCTGCGAATCCTCCCTCCATGGGGTTAACAGCAACCGCCTAACCACGCAGTTAACATGTTTGCCCTCTTCATCGACTATCTCTTCTTCATCCCCCCAATCCTCTTCATAAAGTTCATCGTCAGGTTCGACCAAATTTGCCATCTTCCGTCGTGGACAATCACTAGAACGGTTTCTGGGTTCATTACACTTAAAGCACTTCCCTTAATAGGGTTTGGCATAGGGATTCGGAGGAACATCACAAACCTTAATCGCAGGGACTGAAGTAGGCTTGGGAGCATCAACATTGCTTCCCGAATTTCGGTTTGCATTGTTGAATTGCCGGTTTGAGGACTCAGCACCCTCCTGCGATCTTCCCCGAACGAATTGTCCTCGAGGATTATAGTTTCCTGATCTGTTAGAATAATTATTCCGCTCCAACTGCAACTCAACCTTCCTAGCCATCTCTTGCGCATCCTCAACAGAATACAAATGATGCAACGAAACACGATCCCGAATATTTAAATTGAGACCGCTGACATACCTAGCAATTTGCTGCCCATCAGATTCAGCCAGATTATTTCGGGCCGAAAGTCTAAGGAACTCCTCTGTGTATGCTTGGACAGTCCGACCCCCCTGTTTGCAAGCCTGAAATTGCTGGAACAAGACTTGCTCAAAATCAAGAGGAAGAAACCGATCATTCAGTAATTCTTTCATGCTAGCCCAAGTTCGGATATGGGCTTTCCCTTGTCGGGGCCTGGAGAGTTGCGTCTGTTCCCACCAGGCTGAGGCGCCGGCTTTCAATCTGTACGCCACAAGTTTAACTTGACGATCCTCTTCGATTTCCATGGCATCGAAGAACTTCTCGACCTCCCAAAGCCAATCTAGAAAATCTTCAATATTTAGGCTACCATTGAAAGTAGGAAGATCGACCTTTAGTTGATACGGCTTGGGCTCTTGTCGATATCTTCCATGCTGACGACCCCCACGAACAGGTTCGTCGAGGACCCCCCTGAATAGAGGGTTTCCACCAACAGGAGCATATTGGAATTCGACTTCATCTTCTGCTTCAAATTCCTCGACATAGCCTCGTCGTCCTTGTCGGGGATTCGCCCTTCGCTCCACAGCTACTTTAGGATCACGAGCGACAGGAATTCGCTCAGCTGGAAGAACGCCAGGGTTAGGGTTTGGGTTGGCAGACAACCGTTGGATGGCGGCAAGCAATTCTTGCATCGTCCGTTGGTGGTCATGCAGAGTCCGTCGATTCTCCTCAGCAAGCTGTCGATTCTCCTCAACGAACTGGGTAAATTCCTCACGCGAAACAGGCTCATCGCCCTCAACTGCGGAGGTTTGTCTATTCACGTTTTTTGTCATCGTCACAAGGAAAAACCTCGCTATGATACCAAATGACGCAGGGAAACAGTAACTTGGAAAGGAATTCCAAAAGAAAGCTCAAATTGATTGAATGATAATCTGCCCATTACAAAGAGAGGACGTCCATATATATAGATAGAACTCCAAAACGAATGCAGATAACTAAAGTTAATATTAATCAAATCTAATCTAATCTTATCTAAAAGGAATCGAATTGAAATCTCGAAAATTATGCGAAAATTCAAAAATCGCTAATTAGAAAACTGCCTAAAAAGTGATCTAAACGACTCCGGAATGCTGAAATCCATCGTATATCACAGCATAGCAGTGACTTGGAATTAGACGGTCGTTTCGCTGCAATCGACCAATTTTGAGTGCGATCCGAGATCGTTTGATCCAAGATCCGAAATTACCGGTGAAGTCGCGCGGGCTTCTGGCGATCCAATTTATCAAGATAGGTGCATGCCAGCTGTTCTACATCAACAATGAGCGGCTTCTAGCAAGCTTTTAGGGGAGCCAAAACTGATTCACACAAAATGTGAGCTGTGTCCATTTCACATGTGAGTATAAGAAGTCGGCTTACACGCGGCGGAGAGTGTGAAATATAATCCCACGATACTTAAATACGTTATTGTAATGTATCTTACGTACATACTTCTTAAAAGTTTCTTTTATCCTTTTCATTCATGGGTTTAATCAATGCAACGTTATAAACAGACCATCACTGTCTTCACATTAATCTATGTATGATTCGTACATATACGTCGGATCGGTTGGCTTTCTGCGCCCAAAGTCCGGACACATTGATATATATAACCCAGAGGGCCTAAAGTTTAAATAGCAGTATTATTGAGGAACTGAGATTATCTTATGATGCAGATCCGATGCGATGCGACTATTCAAGGCTGATGACGCCACCAATGACGCATGGCAAGTAAATTAAGGACATGTCCGACTCCTCTGCACCAATTTTTTTCCTGGAGTTCATAAGCATCTTCCACTCCCCCATTGTTTAGGCTAATCGAGATTGAATACCAAAAAAAAAAAAAAAGAATTGGGAGATCTCAAAAGGGAATGCGACCGTTGCCGATCCAATAATGATGTTAATACCCCGGTAGCTAAGAAGATTAGCTAGGTGATTAGCTACTACTAATTAATAAAAGTTTGAGGGGGTCACGGGGATAGGCTATTAGCGTCAGTAATAGTTCCACAGCTTCTTTTTTTCCTTCATATTATTCTAGTTATTTCGTTTCTTGACACGATAAATTTTTCACTCGAATACCTACTGGCGCCGCCGCCGCGTCGTTTTCGGAGACAAGTGTAGGCTGAGGAGAAGGAATCTAGGGCCATAGAACAAAGAGGATATCTCCACGAGGCGCATGTCATCATGATGTAAAATGAGATAAGCTTCATCAGGAGCAAAATAGATATTTTTAGAAAAAAATATTTTTTTTTTTAAATTATTCATTTTTTGCTAGACAAATGGAGTTTTAAGATAGAAATCGTTTCAAGTCACACGAAACGCACGATGAATGATTTACAACTTGGAATTTATTGTGACACGAAGCGCACGATGAATGATTTACAACTTGGAATTTATTGTTCCCATTAGCTAGCTAGGGATGGATAATTGGGAAGCTGTGTCTTCAGGAAAATGATAAGATACATAAATGTATAATTTCCTAGTGTTGTTAAAGATTATTGCTAGAGACTAGCTTAACAAAATTGGTGGGACCAAAAGGCCAAAAAAAATGATATAAATATGTTGAAATCTGCTTTGTTTTGTGTCATCCATTGACAATCTTTTCTTCTTCTTCTTTTTTCATGTGAATGCTCCACGTCCTTAGGATGCACATATAAAAGGCCATAGGGATCTGGCGTCGTTCGGAGTTCACATGTGTCTCTTAAATCTCTGTCGGCCATTGTGTTTAGAATACTTTTTTGGTGATTTAGACATCATGTACAATCAATGCATTACCTGCGGAAATCCCCGAATTGCATTGATGGATTTAGATGAATTTGACCTGGGGTCAATTTGTGACACGCACCAGGGTGTCGTTTCAGATTATAACCCAAAAGTTGCAACTTCTCACTTCCAAACTACGAGAGATTATCACCGCTTGATAGCAAAATGGGTCACATGTCTGTCGATGAGATCATAAGTTCGATTCGCGTCGTTGAAAAATCTCTAAAAGGCATTTGCTATGTTACCCAACTACGGCATAATTCATATAGATAGAGACTTTCTGACAGCTGGCATCTTAGTGGAGTTACAGTGATAGGCTTGCCAAGCTTAAACTTTTGAGTCGCGGGTGGTGCAAAGTAGCTAATGATTCAGACCGAACATTTCGTAGCGCGTGTAATACACTAATTATGATAACGCTTAAAAGGGTCGCCAGCGTCGATCGCTCTCCTCTTGTTTTTGCTAATTAAAAAAAAAAAAGAAGTGTGAGATATTGATTACAAAGGCCCTTGCCCCTAATGCAACCTTTTCCCTAGTCATAAAACTCGGCTGCCTTTAAGGGGAGAGAGCTGACTTGCCTGCCGACTGAAAAAAGCAAGCCACTGAATCCAAAGATCCAAAAGACCTCCAAAAAGGTCATACAAATTCCGAAAAAGACATACGTCATTGCCTCCTGAATCAACCACCCTCCACACAAGACACTCTCTTTGTTGGTACCAATCGAACCCAACTGGACATACAGACACCCCCCGATATTTTGTTCTTAATTTAGGAGTAGTGGTAGGTAATTCCTTCTCCTAACTTCCAAAGGATCCAACCCCCTTTGGAGATGTGCACATTCCACAGCCACATTACCATTACTTAATCACTTTTATGTTGTACTCTAGCTAACACATAATTAAAAGTTGGTCAAAAGACTCAAGGCCCCTCTTTTTCCACATCCAATGAATAAATAAAGCTGGGGAATCGAATTAGACAGGAAAGAAATTGGGAAAGAAGGGTGCGTTTTGCAGACAGGTAGATGGTGATGTTCTTGGTGCTTGCATGACCTTTGAGCCACCAGAAGGCAAGTCGGATAGGCCAAGTAAAGTAATGGGGGGGAATGATAATATTAAAGAGTTTATATGGAGATAGGTGACACAGGACAGATTTCTTCGCACTGTCCCCCCTTCTCTTTTAATTAACAGAATATTCGACTGGGGATCCCGCAGCGAAACACGGAACGACGACCGACGCCACCCTGACGAGATTAAGTGCGCGGGGAGACTTTCTTTTGATTGGATAAGAACCGCGGGGGTCTCTGAAGATTGTGCTGGCTTCTTCATTGACTTATTAACAAGTGAGACAAGGAAAGAAAAAGGAAAGGGAAGGGAGCGGGTGGTGTGAGTTCATAATAACAATGAGATGCGTGATCGTATGTGAATAGCAATACGATCGGTTGCATCATGAATGCACAAATTTTATTCATCTCTCGTTTCACCGCATATCTAGGACCTTAGAATCGAAGTTGCAACCTTCTTGTCTTTAGACGGGACTCTTGAGAACTCGCCCTTAATTTTATCGTTTAGATGATCAAAGTCGGGCTTGAGCCTATACGGGAGGATGAGTTCATAGTATTCTTGAAGATGGACATTAACATTATTACATTGCAACAAGGAAACATGTCCAAATGAGCCCGTTGAAAGAGGAGCCGCATTAGGCAATTCAAATGAACCAAACCGTCTAGGTCAAACATCATTTATTTAAGTCGCGAGAAAATTCGGAAAAAAAAAAAGAAAAGAGGGCGTTTTCTCTTCTTTTTGGTCGAAGAAAAACAGAAGAAGGTTGAAATAGATTAGTCTATATTATTCTCTAAATGGGTCCATTTAATTTGACCACATGACCAGGTAAAAGGGTTTGGTACACACAACATTATCCAACCGTAAAATAAAGGCTAAGAAGCTACGACACGGACCTTCTTCAATGAAATTCCATTCAGGATGAATTGACTCCACTACACAAGAAAAGAAACTGCACTCTTTTTTCCTTTTTATTTTTTGTAGATTTTTGTGGGAGATGATCTCATCTTGTCACCTGCCTAGCTATTTCTTGACACCCAAAGTGCCCCAGCTCAAAAATGCCATTATATATCATCCCTCATGGGATGAGTTTTTTGCGAAATGCTAATTAAAACGAAACAATATCTGCAATAATTAGACGGGTCGGATGCTTATTTGGATTTTTTTTCGAAAATTGATCTGCATGCGACAGATTGATAGTCATAAAAAGCTGAATAAGACTCGCTTATTTGAACGATTACTAGTTTCAACAAACTTGGCCAGCATTCTAAAACAGACTTCTTTGAGAGATTGCAGTCTGTCATTTTTCTTTGGATCCTTGAAAGCGAACTACATGATAGAAGACGAGGATCTTTTGACGTAAAACTGGTTGAAAACGAGGTATTAATCAATTCATGCATAATCATCTGGAGAGCGGTTGACGAATCTGTCTCCCGATTGTATCGTAGTTTCGAATCATCGTATTGAGTTCGACGCCCACGATGTCGGAAATAAACCCGAGCGGGTGCATGAAGAGCACAGCCTGATTCCCTTCACTTCGCCTTGTGCGGTAGGTTTTGAAACTTGTCAGAAAAAAGGTAAAGAGGGTTGGGTGAACGGTCGGTTCTTTCATCTACATCGTCGTTTTCATGCAGTTGACCGCCGTCTAAGCAATTCCAAGTTGCTAACAAAAGCAATATATATATATATACCCACGCAGTTGAATGTCTCTGTTTATATATTCTTACTGTAGTAATATTTGTTGACTGTATTATTTGGGATATGTTTTGAAATTTCTCTGTTTATAGGCTATGCAGAAACGACTTCAACCGGAGTTTAGGGTTCACATAGCAACACCTTTCCTCTATAAATCTATTTCTGGTTATAAATTGATTTTTCTACTTCTTAAAAAAGCAAAAAAAAAAAAAAAACACTTCGAGTGGCTCCAAAATTACTTCCAGAGCTTAAGTGGTAGAAAAATAGAGTTGTGTAATTGAACGGATTTCTGCTTCAAAAATTATGTTATCAAACGGATTTCTGCTCCAAAAGTACTTTTAGAATAGAAATTCTATTGCAAAAGTGTTGTCATGCGCGTCCTTAACAATCGACAATTGTTGATGCATGGTGAAACGAAAGCCCACTTAAGTAAATAGATTTGATTTTATACGTGTGTGTGTGTAGCGTTTACTCCGTAAATTGTGCCACTTCCTCTCGAGTTATTAAGAAATACGCCGTATAATGCCTGTCCGTTTAATAATAGTACATATTTTTTGGGGGGAAAAAAGCATTTTTCTAACGTGATGACATACCACAGACCATGGCTTTTCTCGACAATTTCTCTTATGTACGTTTTGTCCAATACTGTAGTTATTCTATAATTTTTTTCCAACCTCTAGTGGTCCTTTGATGTGGTTATGTCCACATCTTGTATGCTGATACAGTCGGAAATTTTCCTGAGGTCTTTAAATTTTTGGGAAAAAAAAAAAACAAGTCAAGACAAATATCCATACGATGTTTCTCGTTTCATTACCTAATTTTGGTCGAAAATCGCAGATTTGGACACCGACAATCTTACATGGCACGATCAACACTCACCTAATTTTTTTTTCTTCAATTTTATTGAGTTTACTATTTATTTTTCCTTTTTTTTTTCTCTTTTCCTTCTTCACTGTTGTTGGCAAGCTCCACCGAGGCTCGCGCGCTATTGAATGAGGGCCGTGGCCGTAAGCAAGACCGCCTGAGCTAGCCTCGCCCAAATCTAGGCAAGATGGCCTCGCCCACGGCCGAGATGGTCATGGGGAGCCTCGCCAGTTATGGGCAAGAACACCTTCACCCATGGTCGGCAAGGCCATGATGAGGCTAGCCTCGTCCATATCTGGGTAAGACGACATTGTCCAAATTTGGATGAGGACGACCCTTGTCAGCCACATTAAAAGGAAAAACAAAAAAAGAAAAGGAAAAGGAAAGTGAAAAGGAAAAAGAAAATAAAGGATACATTCAAAAGTGACAAACACGGACATCACCCGTTATTTATATTTAGTTGAGATTTGTCCCCAAATTGTAATCCACCGATTAAAGACATAGAGTCAAAAGAAATTCCCCCCATGATAGAATGGAGGAAACCATCGAGAGGAAACTTAGGGCGTCACGGTAATTTCTCCTATAGGGCCCGTTCGGTTAGCATTTGGCCAAGAGACTTTGAAAAAATTCAAATATCTTTAGGCTAAAGGCCTTTTTCAAAATGCAAACAGTGTTTGGGAAAGTCAAATTTAAAACACATTGAAAAGAAAATTTGACGTAAATGCTATTTGGTGAAATATATACTTTCTAAAAAAAATTTCGCTTTTTGAAAAAAATATGTAGCGATCAACGGTAGGCGACGATTGGCGGCTTGCGGTGGCCGTGATCGGTGGCAGTCGGCAAGCGGCGGCACCGATGGTTGACGGGCGACGGTGGACAGCGATGGCGGCAGCGGCGATCGGCGGGCAAGGGTCAGCGGGCGTCCGGCGGAGGTGGTTGGCGGGCGCACGGTGGTGGTGGGCGACGATAATCGATGGTGGCAGTTAGTGGTAGCGATCATCGACGGTGGCTAGGGCAGGCGACGGTGGCGGCCATCGACCGTTGTAGGCGGTGGCAAGCAGTTGGGCAGCGACAGTCGATGGCGATGGTAGTCGTTGGCGGCGATCGGTGGCAGTAGTACAAAGTTAAAAGTAAAAAATATATATATATAGTTGCATTCCACAAATGTAACTTTCGAAAGTACCTCTAGAGGTACTTTTGAGTAAAGACTTTTAGAGAGCATTTGAAATGCAATTGTATCTCCTCAAATTAAGTCAAAAAAGTAGTCGAGCACCATTTGCATTTAATCAAGGGGCTCATTTCAAATGCTGAACCAAACAGGTCCATAATCACCCGACTTTTGAAATCCGAAACGGAATTAACAACCCAAAAATCCGAATAATGTGACATGATAAAATTGTTACCAATGACATTACGATTTAGTTTGTTTCGCGAAAAATGTGATATTTTCATACAATATTTTTCAAAAAGCCATTTTATCAACAATTCCTCTACCAACAAGGCCGCATGCCTATTGACAATGATCGGTTACCGTAAGAAACTTGGAAAACGATCTCGAATCCATAGCGTGGCCCTAGGTGGTTACCAAACCTTAACATGTACCATCCCCATACGTAGTACACACAACACAAAACAGCTGTAATAGTTCATATGGACCGTTTCTGTATCAACCTTCGGATTCTACAATCTAGACACCCCCAATAAGGTGGGATGTCTTCCTTTCGGAACGTGGGAGATGTCAAACGATGGCTTCACGTGCATGACACGAGATCCGTCATGGAGATCACGAGCGGACGGTATGGACTTCGTATGGGAATTTTTTTAAAACTTGAGGAGCCCCGTTGAATATTCCGTCTCATTTAATTAAATCCATCGTGTTCCTCGTTGTAAAATAAAGTATGACTAAATTCGTACATAATCAGAATACTATTGTATGCACTAATTTTACAATATTTACCACCAGCCCATTTGAACGCTGCCATGCCTCGTTATGTGCCTATTTTATCATCTCCAATCACACGCGATTTATTATTCGACTATCGGTGATGGTAAATTATTCTCGCGCGAACACAAAACAGCACTACCCGATTTCAACCTGTTCAGATGCCGATCAACCGTAATTGAAACAGAGAACGAACGTGTCACTTGTTTGATCCATACGAAACTCTCAGATCGTGGCATTAGAGTCCCAAGGTGTACTTAAATGCTGAAAGGACAAATTTGCGGTTATGTGATCGAAAATCGCGGCGACCCGCTATTTTGTTAATTTTATCTTAGGCCCTATGACCAAACTAATGACTAAGATTCATTATAATGGGGAACTTAAAAAGATGTGGATTTACGGGATTTTCCTTTTTTGCAAATTCTGCGGATCACATCACGAGACGAGAAATTGAGGGGAAGATGTGACGTGTCGGGTGGGGCTGATTGATAATTGACAATGGATGTGGATATATAAAAAGGGGACCGAGGACACAGTTCTTCATTCCCCCTTCCTCCAACTTTTTGGCCTCAGCTTCTTTCCTCCCCTTTCGAGCTCCGGTCATCCGGGCGATTGATTGCTGACTGGTGAACACAACAAACGCATTCTTGCTCGCAGGTCTCTGTTTTCGCTCACCGTCCATCCATCCATCCATCCATCCATATCTCCAAATCTGATTTGGCTTTGCGCTCCTACTATATCCCAAGAACATAACGTTACCAACAAGGAGAAGAACCCGAGTCCTGCAATTTGAAGCGATAAGCTTCTTCCCACTTATGGAGAACCAACGCCAGAGTACCCTGAAGTCAAGATTCAGACGCGTCTGCGTCTTCTGTGGAAGCAGCCCCGGCAAGAACCCCTCCTATCAACTCGCTGCCATTCAACTCGGAAAGCAACTGGTACTGCTCCAAGTTTCAAACTTGAGAGACAGAGAGAGAGAGAATTGTTTGCATGCATGAAAATGGGAAGATACGTACTCTTTTGGGCTAAACATGCACAGATTGAAGTTGAACTTGCTTTGTGCTGTATATCTATTGGGGGCTACGCTTAGATAGAAATTTACACGCACTCACGCCCCTGTTCTGTTTCCTAGCTGAATGGGTTTTATTGAGCTGTTTGATTATATTAAGCCCAAAAATTTAAGCATGCTCTAATATCCTTTTCGTCAAACTGAGAAGCTGTGCGGTCGTTACTTGTCTGTGTCGCGTGATTCAAGAAGTTTAGTATTAATCAGGAGGGGTGCGTGCAAAACATAGAAACTGGGGACTGTGTTTTTTAGGAACTCCCGTCTGTTGGAGCCTCTTTCTATTTCTTGTGTAGCAAGAAGGATGGAATCAAGTGGGGTAAAAAATCTACGAGGAGAGGACTAAAGCAAGAGGAGCGTGAGGAGGGGAGGGTGGTGATGATTGAAGTAATTGTACGAGTAGTGCTCTGTTTCGATCGAATGGCAGCGAGCTTTTGCAGGGGAGTTGTGTTTGAATCGAACACGTCACTTCATCAATTTTATAAAACTTTTTGCAGGTCGAAAGGGACATTGACTTGGTGTATGGTGGAGGAAGCATTGGTTTGATGGGTCTAGTTTCTCAAGTTGTTTACGATGGGGGCCGCCACGTGTTGGGGTAAACCATCTCTTTCTCTCTCTGTCTCTCTCTCTCTCTCTCTCTCTCTCTCTCAGCTCTGAGTCTGAAGCCCTTGCCTGTATTCTTTGTCTTCTTTGGTTGCAGAGTGATTCCCAAGACGCTGATGCCGAGAGAGGTAATTGCCCAGTTTCTATGCGATCGAGCAAGTTGCCACGTTGTTGGGCTATTTCTAGCACTTCAATGATGGAATATGTGTCGCACTCCCCACCCACACATGGTCAATCATGCCTTAGTTTCTTGTCCTCGTGAATCGATATTTGCTCTAGAATCTATGCTAGTATATGCCTATAATTGAGACTATTATCGAGACACCAGTAAAACGAGATAAATTTTCCGCCGACATGGCCAAACGCGGTCAAATTGGGGACCTAGTAATCTCGGAGCTAATGAGGATCGATCTGATAAAGAATCGCACGTACTATTGTGTTCAGATCACGGGAGAGACAATCGGAGAAGTGAGAGCAGTGTCGGGCATGCACCAGAGGAAGGCCGAGATGGCTCGTCAAGCCGATGCGTTCATCGCCTTGCCCGGTACCTTCTCTTTCATTCGATGTGGACTAAGTTTTTCAGGTGTCGATGCGCGAGATTGACAGTTTGTTCGTCGAATTTGATGGTTTCTTAGGTGGTTATGGGACCTTGGAGGAGCTATTGGAGGTGATCACATGGGCTCAGCTCGGAATCCACGATAAGCCGGTAATCCCACGAACTCCATTCCTGTTACTTAAAACAATTGGAAAGGGCAAGCGACAATGTTCTCTAAATTCCATGTTATCACTTAGCAAATACCTAGCGTTACTTTGCGGCATCAAACAGAAAAATGGAATTCACAAGGTGAACTCCTCGTTCAAAGAACAGATAGGTACTAGATCCATGTTAATCACTAATGTGACCAGGCCATGTCTTTTTTCTAACTGTCGAGATGAAGGCCGGATACCATGTTAATCACTACTAGATCCGTGTTAATCACTACTGTGATGGGCATTTTCACGTTCAATTTTTTTTTTTTTTTCCTTTCACATGATGATGTCCACCCGATTTCGTGCGCCCGCAGGTGGGGTTGCTGAACGTGGACGGGTACTACAACTCGCTCTTGTCGTTCATAGACAAGGCCGTGGACGAGGGCTTCATCACTCCCTCCGCCCGCCACATCATCGTCTCCGCCCCGACTGCGCACGAGCTCCTCGCCGAGCTCGAGGTACCGAATTCTCGATTCACCTCCCTCTTGTCGTCTCACTCACGCGTTCGTTCTTTGTGATCCGACCCGTGGGTTTGGCTGACTTGTTGGGTGCGCAGGAGTACGAGCCGAAGCACAGCGGGGTGGCCTCCAAGCTGACCTGGGAGATGGAGCAGCAGCTTGGATACTGCACCAAGTCAGACATTGCCCGTTGACCCGCCCACAAGAAAACACCCCTCAACGCTAAGTACTCACACACACACACACACACACACACGGGGACGAACACTACCCTTTTGATGGAGGATTGACCGCCGTTTGATTTTGGCGATTCTCTCCACAAAACTTAGACACGATGCTGTAGCTGATCTGGGCTACCCCCCCCCCCCCCCCCCCAAAAAAAAAAAAAAACAGGGGCAACTGTGAAGAAAGTAAAGAGAGGCAAGGGAAGGTGGTGCGAGTCCCTCCCACCCACCGGAGTCTTCTGTTTCATTAGGCTGCGGATGGAAATCATGGGGTTGCATTCTTTTTTTCTCTGAATTGTCAAATTGTTGATTCTTGGGTCAACGATTTCTCTCTCGGTTAAGAGTTTGATCTTGGTGGCAAGGACTGGATCGCTGGCGTAGCCCTTCTGTAATTTGTATATTCTCATGGTTGTTGATCGTCAAAAATGTTATTCCAAAGTTGAAAAGAAAGAGAGGAGTGATGGGCTGCTGCAAAATTACCCCATCATTTTGCAGAATCTTCAGACCCCCTTCAAGTTCATCATGGACGAAGCGCCTCTCGTGAGCACACCTGTCCCGGAACGCCCCGCAAAGCCCCCGTTGTGTAAAAAGAAAGAGATCGGTGAAAGCAAATGGGTGGGTGGAAAGGGGATTGGAATTTGGTGGTGTCTGGCTCTTTCTCTCTCTTTTTTTTTTTTTCTTTTTATCGTTTACGTTGGCCAGCTGTCAAACGTCGAAAGAAGGGGGAAAAAGAGAGGGACTTGCCGTCAAGATATCAGAGAGTCTTCACGTGTTTCTTAGCCTCTTTTAGGGCAGGGGTCGTTCCTACTTGTGGATAAGCATTACACTCTCGAACGTGTCGCCGATGCAAATATCATGGTGGTCGAAAAGGAGAAAAGTTACATTCCCCACTTTTCTTGCGAGATCTTGGACCGAGTAGGACCCTCAAGTGAATCGAGCAAAAGTTGGGTTCGATACGGTGTGTATGCAGCCACACGATGTGGTGGTACCGGTTGGTCCCGGATTGGTCATCAGTTCAGAGATATTATTGTGTATACTGTCGGCATGTATGTTCCACGGGGTCGCATTCGAACCGCGACGGTGTGGCTACTCGAGCTATGCGGGTGCGCATTTTTGTCCGTACCGTACCAAGCCTTGGCCTGAGGATCGTTCACACACGCTCGAACGTAATTAGGAAGAGAGGGAACCAAGAGAGAGGGTGGTGGGAGAGAAATGCGAGTCTATTGCTTCATGTTGTGTGTGCAAAGGTGATTTACAATGAGGGAAAAAACCCCATAATTCTAATACAATGGGC